>CAVLGL010000159.1:29390000-29990000 GCA_963668995.1 Parnassius mnemosyne
TCAATTCGGCTGTTTTAAAATTGGTTTTAGATTTTAGAGTTTAGCAAAAGATGTACTAGCAGTAGGTGTGAATTGGGGCTTCTGCGTCACTTGCTCTCGCATCGCTCGAGCTACATGCCGCTGAAGACCCCAATTCTCCTCCAGTAGAGGTGCAAAATTTTTAATTTAACCAAATTAACGTCTACATACTCACAGTTCTATCCTGCGGGAACAAGTGTACTTCCACTTCCAATTGAGTTATTGAGAATTATATTCAGAGCGTTTGCGAGATACTGATGGTATTGCCGCATCTATATGATTAATTTCTAATAATACAACTTGTTTAGCCTAATTTCATTGTGGTTAGTGCTAATAAACGTTTTTAAGCTTTTGCATAGCTTTTATCGAGGGCTTTGAGCGCGACGACCGAATCAAGAAATTCCGTAACGAAAAAAAAAACCTAAGACCCAAAACCTAACATCGTAAATCCATTACAATAAAGATATAAATTAATTTGCATCCATCCCCTAACTAAACAAAATGGTGTGTCTTACCTGGATTGAAGAGCGTCTCCCACCCTCCCTCAATTGTTTCATTATTGTTTTATTCTCATATTCTCTAATCCTATAACTAATCCGTATTACTATGCACAGGATGTGGATAAATTTACACTAAATTATTACAACCGAAAGGAGCAGCTTCACGATTTACCACCAAATAGAATAGCTATTAATGAAGAGCGGCAATCAAAATCAAAGAAATGTTACAGGAAGAGAAACCGCTCTCAAGAATCATCATCATCATCATCATCATACATTATCCGCCGAGATAAAGATAAACGAGGTCATCGTCTGATTAAAATCAGCATATGCGAACTTAACGAGCAAGAAGAAAATGTCATCCACGATCTTAGTGCTAATATAAGTGTTCAATATGTTGTGCATTCAATGTATGATGAAGTGTTAGATGCTACAAATTGTCTTATAAAAAAAATAGGTGAAAAATTATATGAGACTAGTAATTTAAGTAATGTAAAATATAATAAAAGTTATACATTGAATTTTATTGTTGTTTTATAATGTATCATTATTATTCAATTGTGTAGAGGAAAAAAGAAAAGACATTTATTGT
Source organism: Parnassius mnemosyne (assembly GCA_963668995.1). Taxonomy (NCBI): domain Eukaryota; kingdom Metazoa; phylum Arthropoda; class Insecta; order Lepidoptera; family Papilionidae; genus Parnassius; species Parnassius mnemosyne. Next base: position 29,391,111 of record CAVLGL010000159.1, read on the forward strand.
TACAACGAATGTATTTATTAAAACTAATTATTTCGATTTTCGATTTTATCTGAATTTGAATTTAAATGTTTTAGTTTTTATTTCAATTTTAACTGAAAGCAACAACACATAGATATATTTTATTGGAAATCAAACAATCATTTTGTATTCAAAACACCATTTCTTAATACATAAAACATTTTTTAACGCACATATTTTCTTATGAGTAAAACAGTTATACAGTAAAGTGTCTTTACAATAAAGTTCACAAAGAGTATTTAAATTGGGAGCTCCTAAGCAACTTATATCTATGATAGTATTATTTTCATCACAAATATCTAGCACCCATTTAATTTTTTCACATCCTTTTAAAAAAATCTTTTTATTTTTCAAATATGTTTTTATAATTCTGTGAAACTCTCTATAATCAATAAAGCCCTCACTCCATCGATACCTTCGGTGCTTTTCAATCCAGCCAATTTGTTTTTTCTCTTTAGAAGATAGTTAAGTGAATGGGTAAGGTTTGATTAGGAATATATTGGTGTACTCTAGAGTGGCTATAGCAAACTCCTTTTCTATAAATTTATTTTTGTTATTTTTGAAGCCTTGAAGAAGAAGATTATTGTATTGCTATTCATCATATTTTCTTAATGATATTACTCAGTGGTTTGTATTCGAATATACAGTCGTTTAATATCAAGCAATAAGCGGCTGATATAGTTCAGATTTAGAATGTCTTTATTTTATTATTTTATTTACGGTTTATTACTTCGATTTTAGATTTTATCTGAATTTGAATTTAAATGTTTTTAGTTTTATTTCAATTTTAACTGAAAGCAACAACACATAGATGGGTAACACTGATTAAACTATTAAACTAACCCTTAGTTGGATATAAAACTGGACGAACGTTGTGATAATCTTCTTTGATGCATGATACCAACTGGGTAACAGCCTTCCACGTTGGGGTTTTCTCACCGACCGCTGATTTAAAGCTGATCAGAGAGTGCTGCCAGTGGGTCGGTTGATGGAATAGCCTCCAGCTCGCGGAAGTTAGAGATGCGCACTTCGATGTAATATTCTCCTCGCTTCGAAGGCTGGCTCCGGTGCATATATCCCGAACCTGTTCGGAATGATAAGTAGCTTTTTAAAATCCTCGCTCGGATAGGTTCAGAATCTTCATCCTGGAAACAATAAAAATACTATTTAAACAAAAGCATACTGATAAGCAATGAACAATATTTATATTCCCTCCTACCCTGCATAAATATATTTTTATACGATGTTCATAACATGACTTAGTAGTTCAATTCACTAACAATTGTATCGATCACATCGATCGTCTAAGAATATATTTAAATACGTTTTCATAAAAAAAATTAACCTATGACTGATAATTTATTCACAACATCCAATCAAATAGAAACTAACTTTTTATCATGTGAATGGTAACTCAAACTATTAAAATTAAATAAGATTTGCTTACCTCAGAATCTGGAAAAACTTTTAATTTACGTTTCCTGCTGGTCGAAGCTGAGGTGAGTGATGATGATTTATCAGCCTCAGATTCCGACTCACTTTCTACACTAACTAGGGAGACTAAGTGTTACGTACATACTTGCTGTCTTGATGATGATGATGCTGAACACTTCCTGTGGAAAACATGATGCAACTTTAACAGTGGTAGAGCCACGCGGCAGCTTTTGCTGTCGCACGGATGGGCTGGCTCAAACCGGGTTGGTACCACGACCTCACAGAAAACCAGCGTGAAGTAGATGTTTACCTCTGCGTTTCACTTGGTGAGTGCAGGTGGCCGGAGGCCCTTTTTACTGGGAATGAGGCATTCCATCTTAGTCCTCACGGGCGACAACGCATCTACATTTTGATTTGTAATAGAGGATAGATGTAGATGTCTATGGGCCACAGCAACCACTTACCATCAGGTGGACTGTGTTCTCTTTTGTCACCCTTGTCCTATAAAAAAAGCTAATGGTTAAACACCTCCCAATATTATATTTTATACCCTATATTATAGCGCTATCCCCACTTGGAAGTGTTTTAGTTTAACATATTATAAAATGAAGAAATATTTCATTTGGTAACTTTAGCATTGACCCGTATTAATGTTATTTGTAAGGAATATTTTTACTTATTAACATCAAATGCTCATATGTGAAAAACAATTAACATAAATGTTTGCATGCGATGTCAAATCAACATTGCATTGTCAGCCGAAACACCAATGGCACCAGCCCGACGCGGTAATAGGATATGACAGTGTTTTACAGGTAAACGTGTGATTTCACAATAATATGGAAATAGGTCAGCATATAGTGATCAATGTACTTATTAAATTTAGATCCATTATAAATATATCATTGTTTAAAATTAATGCTTTTTGAAGAAAAAAAAACTAACAATTTTTAATCTTAAAATGAATTTTATACTATTCGTAATATCTCTAGATAGAATATAGTCTGGAATAACACCCAAGCGTTTGTTGTAAAAGCGTACATTTTGCCTACCTATAAATTAATTACTAATTCTATAAAGTCTAAAAACTGGTATTACAAGCTTATGTTTGTTCCTAGTGTTTAAAAAATGAACATATTTTTTTCTTATGAAAGCTATTTATGTTTTTATGTACATAAATTACATTTTCATAAATATATTTCGATGCTAAGTTAATATGTTTATTTCCTTAAAATTTGTCTCTAAGGGACTCTTTACAATTTAAGTTATAAATCATCCGTATGCCTATCTTTTGCAAACAAATATGACTTCAATGTCAGTCGCATTATCCCATAGTAAGATTCCCTAAGACATTACGCTATGAAAGTAACTACATGCTTATCTTACTAATTACGTTTGTACGTGGTAGAACCATGCTGCAGCTATACTAATAGTATGTAATAAAACGAATGGATCAGCTCGACCGGGGAAGGACCACACTCTCACAGAATACCAGCGTAAAATAGCAGCTTAATGCTGCTGTGTTTCGTATGGTGAGTATAGAGAACCGGAGACCTATTTTACTGGAAAAGAGGCATTCCATATTAGTCCTCACGGGTGACAATTCATCTGCATTTTGATTCGCTACGAAGATAGATGTAGATGTCTATGGGCCACAGCAACCACTTGCCATCAGGTAGACTGCGTGCTCGATCGTCACCCTTATTCTATAAAAAAAATTAATAACATAAACATAAAAGTGTATGTTACATGTTTTTTTATGTTTGTTGTACCTAGGTATGGAAACAATAAAAGCAAATATAAGTAATGAATCAAAGTATCCTGTCAGTATTCTATCGACAACCATCGTGCGGATTGAATCCGATGTAGTTAGTGGTTCATTTGTCAACGGGAAATCAAGCCATATAATTTTTGAATTTGCACCTAATGTACCACCTGGTTATCGAATAATTGCAATACTCAGAAACTTGATTTATTTTCCTGTTAACCAAAGGTCCATAAGTGCTATCAATATAAAGTTATTGAACGCTGAGAATAAAGAGATAAATTTACGAGGTGAAGAAGTACAACTGTATATACATTTCCGAAAAAAAAAATATGATAAATTTCAATAAAATCCCGTCTACTTCGTGTATCCAAGCCAGTTTTAAAATAAGATCTCATAAAAGCACACCTCTTTAGCTAAAAAAAAAGCTTACCAAGTCTAACAAAGAATTTCTTAAGCTAGTTGGCTTGATAAAATGAATATTTTAAACGTATCTAAATAAACAGCATTGAAAGTTTTGAGTATCATTCATAGAAACCATATGTAACTAGTTTTAACAAGAATGACGAAAAACGTATCCCTATTAATCAACAAGACCTGTTCGTACTACCTTCACTCAGTAGTTTATATATCGAGGGAAAGGTGAACGTTTATAACAGCACCACAAAACAAAAGGTATCAAACGTAAATTTTGTAAATAATCCCATGCTATTTATTTTCAAGACATACGATATGAACTTAATGGAATAGAAATAGATAAAATTAAGAATGCTGTTGTCACTACTACAATAAAATCTTATCTGTCCTTAAATGAAAATGAATCCAAATGTGCTCGAGTTTGAGGCTGGTCAACTGGCGGAACAAGCAATACTAGTGGTGGAGCGTTTTCCGCATCTATACCATTGAACAAGATATTAGGATTTGCATAAATATCCAATGCTACACAAAACACGTAAACATACTTGGTCTATAAAAACTTCATCGCAAATAGAGTAACCACAATTTGTGGTCATTGCCTTGCAAACCAACCGCAAATATAACGCGAAATTATTAATGGCAGAGTTTGGAGTTTGATCATTGTCACTTACGAGATGTAAGAGTCTTTTTAAATTCATCATATTATCCTTATGAGGGGCTGAACGTCAGTTTTTCAGAAGATAAGTTTATTTTATTATACGATCAGTATGCGAGATTTCAACAGTCGTATCATGGACGCCAGTCAGAGCCCTTGATGGGTTTAAAGGAGTTCAGAGACGTGGCTCCATTATTTGTAATTTTAAAAGGTTCGATCGATGTGACAGTTGCAATCAAAACAGACCAAGAAATACCTGATCAGACAACTGCTAATTGCTTGATATTAACGACTGTATATTCGAATACAAACCACTGAGTAATATCGTTAAAAAAATATCATGAATAACAATACAATAATCGTCGATCTTCAAGGCTTCAAAAATAACAAAAATAAATTTATAGTAAAGGAGTTTGCTATAGCCACTCTAGAGTACACCAATATATTCCGAATTAAACCTCCTTACCCATTCATTTCACTATCTCCTGAAGAGCAAAAACAAATTGGCTGGATTGAAAAGCACAGAGGGTATCGATGGAGTGAGGGCTTTATTGATTATAGAGAGTTTCACAGAATTATAAAGACATATTTGAAAGATAAAAAGATTTTTTTAAATGGATGTGAAAAAATTAAATGGGTGCAAGATATTTGTGATGAAAATAATACTATCATAGATATAAGTTGCTTAGGAGCTCCCAATTTAAATACTCTTTGTTAACTTTATTATAAAGATACTTTTCTCTATAACTGTTTTACTCATAAGAAAACATGTGCGTTTAAAAATGTTTTAAGTATTAAGAAATGGTGTTTTGAAAACAAAATGATTGTTTGATTTCTAATAAAATATATGTAAATAAACACTTCATCTTTTAATTTAAACTACCTTTGTGTTCGAGAAGAAGAAAAAAAAATAGTTTCAGACCGTTAACGATTAGTACTTATTATTAAAGTAACTGTTTTTTTTTTGTACCACCTTGCATTTTTAACGATGAAATAGATTAGCCTTCATATTTTGTTGTTATATTATTGAACCATTTATATTTAAGATTCCGAATGAAACGGTATTAGAAACGGAGCGAAGATAAAAAAGTGGCTTGAGAATTGGACTAAAAATTTAAACCTCTAATGGAGAGAATTGGGGCCTTCAGCGGCATGTAGCTCGAGCGAACAGAGTGCAAGTGACACAGAAGCCCCAATTCACACCTACTACTAGCTTTTCTATCTGACATTCGATGTATATTAAGAACACCTAATGTAAGTATTTAATTATTTTTGAGAAAGAAGAAATAACAAGCAATAAATATAGTATATATATACAAGCAAAAACTATAACTTAGTAATACTAATTATAACTTAGAACATAAATGAAAAACACATGACAAGGAAAGTGGTTTAGGACCAGGCTTTGCGGCAGTTTATGGAGGAGGATGTTCAGTAGTGGACTTGTGTACGGTTGTATTGACGATGATGATTTGAAAACTTGGATGAATAATTTATTAGAAATCGATGTATTACATAATATTTTATCATAATTTGCTTTAATTTATTGAACTGATTTAAACTAAAACAGTAAGTTAAGTAGTAAAATATTAAAATAAAATAATGTTGTCGTCTGCCTTAATACATACTCCATGATTGTGACATGCAGATTCAAAATTGAAAATTGTTACGAATTTATTACTGTGCCTGTAAAACTTACCTACAGTAGGTACCAAAGAAAAGCTCAAAAGGCATAACCCTATGCTATGCTGACATTAGGTACATAAAAGGACGACATTCGGTTCAGGGTGGCTGGAATTTGAGCTATTACGCCTTTTTTTGGTTATCGTCATTTTTAAAATTGTTCTTGATATAATATTATTGTAAATAAATGTTCATTACATTTGTCCATAAATAATCTATCGATTAAAACAAATGTTTAAAAATATTGTGTCCTAATTAAAATAGTAGGAATTTTTAAAGTTGAAATTGGCACTAAAAGGCTGATAATAGGGGCATCCACTCTAAAAGTTTAAAGTCAAATGTTCTGAGCAATAAGTTAAATATTTTTGTACTACAATAAGTTAAAAGTACTTGCGGGTACCTCTAAAATAAATCAATGATATTAGAGGGGTACTTTTGTTACTTCTTAACCTACCCAAATATGTTAACATATGTTGAAAGAAATATTGAAAAGAGGTTATTGTAAATGAATTATAGTTTGCATTCGGTGAAAATTTAACTTGTTCGAGTTTTGTTATAATTGATAGTTCATACAAAATATGATTTACGTAATGTGAAATGATATAAAAATACGTAGCACACGATATAATGTAGCCCACACATTAAAGTTCGAAAAGTTTAACCGATGTATCAAACAAAGTATTAACTTTAACGTGCTATGAATTGAAAAAAAAAAGCCTTTTTGTATTCTAATGTGTTGATAAGTGTTACATAATACATACATATATAAACACTCACGCCTGTCACCCAGAGGGGTAGGCAGAGGTTATGGACTTCCCTTTGGCACGATCCTGACCTCTCTCGTTTCCTCCACTTCCATATACCTACGCATACACGCTCGTCGGTTAAAGGTACTCTTGATATGGCCCATTTTTAATATATCGCCAATTTGGTCGATAAACTTTCACCTAGGGCGACCCTTCCCGACTATGCCGTTCACCTCTGCAACATAGATTTGCTTTGTCACTCTTTCCTCATTCATTCTTTCTACATGGCCAAACCAGCGAAGCATTCCTTTCTTAATCCTGGTCACAACATCATCTTGCAAACCACACTCTTCTCTTATTAAACAATTTCTCACTCTGTCATTCAGCTTCATTCCTAACATACTCCTGTTACAGTTTACTCCAAATAGTCGACGGCTAATTGGACATGGTCAGGTGCGTGGCCGAGCCTTGGTAAGATTGAGGCTACGCCTCTGCTACTTGCTGAGTCTTAGTGGATCTTACAGCGGGACGGCTCGGGCGGCTGCTGAGCATCTGTGAAACTTGATCCTGGGATTAGTAACATTTATTTAAAAATGTCTGTATATTACATTTATGTAAAGGCAAGTCAAACATTGGATCCGGTATTTTGTTGGAAAATCGAATGCTCTTTTCCTGAGGAACCTTTTGAATCGACGGGGGATACAAAAAGGTCCATACCGAGTTACCAAAGTGTCACCAAATGGTCGGTTCGAGCTGAAGTTATTATCGGAAGCTAGAGGCAAGACTAACCAGGCCGCAACTCAGTATATGGTGCCCTATAAAGGCGAATGGTGTCCCGAGATCAATGCTGCATTTTTTTTTTAAAAATTCAGACTGAAATTTTTTACTGTTTTCTTTTATGTGTTACAGTAGCACGTGTGATGTGATTACATGTGCGCGAGCGTGAAGCGAGTGTGTGTCTTGCTGGTTGAAATGGACTGCCGGGTCCAGCTGTAGCATAGCCTGGTTCCGGCAGATGCGTATGTCGCACGCGTGGCGGGCGCCGTCTTGGAACGCGCGTATGCTGTACATGGCAGTGCCTCGGAAGGCGTACACTATGTATGCGCAGAAGTATTTACTTTGTGTGTTTTACTTACTTGTCACTCCATCTTGTCCGCTCTACATTTCGCTTACCGATACAAGGCTGCTCCTGAAGAAATTTTTTGTCCCATCGGCTTAAAACTGTACTTTTAAAATAATCTCCGCACTTTTAGTATTTAGCTAAAGTAAGTTTCTTGATTATATATTAACGTAAGTGATTGTTAACAAACAAGAAAAAAGTCGTCATCAATGGATGACGCTCTTCCAGAAATTCAGATACACTGTCAAGCTCAGAAACACTATACAATTTCCTACAGACTACAGTAGCATTATTTTCCGTTTTAGGACAATTTAACTTTATTTTCTGCCGACTTCCAAAAAGAAGACGGTACTCAATTCGACGCGTATGTTTTTTTATGTGTGTTACCTCATATCTTTTTACTAAGTGAACCGATTTCGATGATTCTTTTTTTATATGAAAGCTGATACTTCTCGTGTGGTCACATATAAATTTGGTCAAGGTCAGACTAATATATTTTGAGTTATTTGAGTTATTCTTAATAACTTATATTGAAGTCGGCTGTACAAAATTTTAAATTTTAAATTATGTACTGTATTATGTCAGTTTCAGATCAGCTAGCTATGTAATGGAACGTATTATTAAATGACAAAAATCATATCAACTATTAATATAATTCAATATTTGAAACTCACTGAAAGAGTTGAGAAATTTTGTGTTACCAAAATTGACAGAACATTTAATACAAAAAACCAATTTATCTACATATAGTGAACATGTGTTAGAAAACCTATTAAACACATAAAGAGGAGAGACTTGTTTGTTAAAAACAAGTTTTGTTCCGTTGAAATTGAAATAAATATCTCCTGTTGAACTTAGGGTAATGCAACAGTTTTATTGCATTTTTAAATTTTCTATGTAATTGTAAATCAACAACTGGATTTAAAGAGCAATAATATATGTCACAAACTGTTTCTTATTAAGTATAGGTGTCAGAGGTGTGTCTGGTTGTTTGTTAAGTATGTTGGATTGATAACATCCGACATAGTATAAAATCAATTTATTTTAATCAGTTACAAAAATGTTAATAAATTGTTATGAATGCACCCGACACTGTTGCGTTACGAAAATGCACTAAGTAAATTGACGGCGTAGCGTCAATTGCTGACAAAGGTGTTCGGTTTTACCGAACATATTCCCGAGGGGTGAAGATAACATAAAACAATAAAATGAAAAAACTAAGATAACACATATTATAAGGATTCATCACTGAACACTACTTTTGGGACCGCAACGCGCAACATCTTGTTCTCCTGAAATGTCCATGTCCACCATCTGAATATCCTGCTGTGATGTGGAGATTCTGTTTCGCGGCAGGATGAGGTCGAGAGCCGCGCTGCTCTTCCGTTATCGGGTCTATATTAGGGTTGTTCGAATTCCGTCGCACCTTACGCCGTGCTGCTACCACTCCCACCAGAATTATAACACCGAAACAAAGGGTTTCCATCGGGTCGGCTCACCTTGGAGCCAGCCGAGCACCGTCGTCGAGTCCGTCCAGCCATAAATATCCAGTTCATATTCACTAAAAACTTCTGTTACTTTTTTCATTAGTTTTGATAGTAAATTAGCCCCACAAAGTTCTAGTCTAGGAACTGTCATCAGTTTTTTTCAATGGAGCTAATTTGGTTTTTGCGGCTACTAACACTGCCTGCTTCCCCTCGATCCTTGCATAAATGACGCAAGCTTATGCCTCCAGTGAGGCGTCACAGAAGCCATGTAACTGTATGACCTCATCTTTGTGTCACAGGATGCACCTTGGGATCTCGTATTGATTAATGATGTTGATTTCTTGCTTTATCATAGCTCATTCTTTCTCTATTTCAGGTGAAACCTTATCGCCCCATTTTAAATCTGTTTCCCATAGTTTTTGAAAAATCTATTTCAATTTTTCTAGTGGGTCAAAGATTCTCGAAATTTCAGACAGCAATGTTCTTTTTGTTAAAGGTAATATTTCTTTTGGTATTTTATGTTGAAATAAAAATGTATCCTCCTCCGAATCTCAGCATAATCCTAGTACCTTTCTCTGTTCTGTTTCTGTTATGTTTCCTTGTTGTTTTATGTTTTCTAAAAGCTGTGATTCGTTTGACGACTATTTTCGCAAATTGAAACCTGACTTCATCAGTAGTTTTAAATCAGATATAAGTTTTTTTTCCTTCTTCTATGAACGAAGTCCCATATAAAACGTCGTCCATAAAAAACGCTGATTCGACAATTTTTGCCGCTTCTGAAAAACTTGCTCGTTCGTCAGCTGCTAGCCTTCTTAAGGTCAACATGGCTAGAAAAGGTGCCGCTCGTGTCCCGTAAGTGACTGTTGTTAAGAAAAATGTTTGTATAGGCTGTTCAGGTTCTTGTCTCCAAAAACATTTCTAATATTTTTGGTCATACTCATTTATTAAAATCATCCTAAGCATTTTTTCAATATCAGCTGTAAAAACGTATTAATATTGTCTCGATTTAAGAAGGAGCATCTGAAAGTTGACTTGCAATTTCGGGCCAGTATGCATCAAGTCATTTAGACTGTACCCCGATGATGATTTGTGTGAGGCATTCTAGACAACCCTATATTGCGTTGTTAATGAATCTGCTTTATTTCTACCGTGGTAGGGTAAATAGTATTCCGGTGTCTCATTACTGTTCGCCGGCTTCATATGTTTAAGGCTAAGTACTCACCCATGAACGCTCGATAATCGTTTGCCAATTTTGCATCTTCATGATCTGTTACGGCCTACGGCTGCTCCCTTAAAGGGTCAAATCCTCTGGGGCCCATGAGTAGAAGACTTCCCGAGCAGACGTAGGTCGGGCCTCAATGTGGCCACGTGGAATTTCTCTAATTACACTTAACTATATGGTGGAGCGTTCTATACTACGGCCAGTCGACCGGGAGGATATTAGATGGAGCTTACTTACCTATATCCAAGGCGACTGGTCCCCCCGGAGTCGGTCAGGTCGCATGTGGTTGTGTAGTGCAAGGGAAATAAGGTGATGTGATGTATATCTGGGTGTGACTGATGGTGATTGACCCTAGACCTTGGCCGTCGGCAGCAGCCAGGGCGTCGACACCGCTCCAAATTGAGGGAACCTTCCGCGGCGTTGTCCACAGTCACTTTCCTCGTTCGTCACGATGACAGTCAATTAACTCTATCGTACGATTAACTAACTTACAGAAGCCACTAACTCTTGTTGGGTATAAGGTTAACGCACAAAACGCACACGGAGTTTCCGGATCAAAGGTCACTACCGTTTCGCGTAGCAACAGTTATTTCTAGAATATCAAAGGCTGCACTAGCTAATATTGCCGAATGCACTTATGCAGATTCTGAGTCAGACACAATGAGTCCCTGGGAAGCTCTCCAGCAGGAATGCGCGCCACAAATCCTAGACCGTATATTTACTGTCCGCGCCTAATTATTCCGAGTTCCCGACAAAAATGACAGCATGCTAACGTTAGCACCGTTGACAGACGACTCCTTTCGCCTTTACGCGTTCTCAACCCCACCGCTCGGCCGACGTCGAAACCGGTATAGCACCGAGCCGCGCGCCCTCTGCCGTCGATTCCGAAACCACCGTTCGAGCGTAAACATGATCTCTACAACTGACGCTGGAGTTGAGCTTATTAAACATATTTTTGCATGGGAGAATTCAGAGGATGCTTTGGGTATATTTTGTGACCTTTCCAAGGCCTTTGACTGTGTTCACCGTGAGACATTAATCAGGAAGCTACAGTACTATGGTGTCAAGAACACAGCGCTTAAACTTATTATTTCATATTTAAGTAATAGAAAGCAGAAGGTTATTATCAATGGTAAAAGTTCTTCCGGGTCGCCTGTACTAATGGGTGTTCCTCAGGGCTCGATTCTCGGCCCATTCCTGTTTCTGGTGTATATTACCTCCTTACCTCACCTTGTAGGGGATAGTCATGATATAGTATTATTTGCTGATGATACTTTCTTGATTTTTAAACTTAAACTTTATGAAAATTAGTGCATTGGTTTAACTTTAATAATCTGCATTTGAACGGAAATAAAACTAATTGTGTTAAATTTACAACAACGAATGTTAAAAATCTGAATACCAATGTGTTTTTAAATGGGGAGGAATTGAGCCCTGTCGTATCCACTGTTTTTCTTGGCATCGCTCTTAACGCAAAGCTTCAGTGGGGCCCCCATATATCCAAATTAGCAAGCAAACTAAGTTCTGCAGCCTATGCTGTAAAAAAGATTAGAGGTGTCACTAGTTTCGAGACAGATAGATTACTTTCTTTTAGCTATTTCCATAGCATAATGTCTTATGGGATTTTGCTATGGGGAAATGCGGCTGATTCAGAAACTATTTTTGTTTTACAGAAGAGGGCCATTAGAGCTATTTACAATCTAAAACCGAGAGAGTCTCTTAGAGATAAATTTAAAGAAATAAATATATTAACTTTGGCCTCTCAGTATATTTACGAAAATTTAATATATGTTCACAAAAACAAAGATAGTTTTAGTAAAAAAAGTGATATACATTCTGTAAACATTAGGAAAAAACACAAGCTAGTGATGCCAGTTTCTCGACTCCACAGAGTCAGTAATTCATTCTTGGGGCAATGTTTACAGGTTCTCTATATTACCAAGTTTAAATGTTTTATTAAACTGAAACTGTATAAAAAGGGTTATTATAGTATAAATGAATACATGGTTGATAATAACCCCTGGGAATGAGGTGGTCGCTTCCAAGCAGTTTCTAAAATAAATTTTGTAAATAGTTCGTAATCATTTATATTGTAAAATTTATTTAAAAAAAGTCTCGCTGGGTTTTTTTCTGGTTCTTCCCAGGACAGAGGGTTTTTTTTCGAACCAGTGGTATAGTAAAAAATGACTTTCAATAAGAATTACACACGTAATGTATATTGAATAAAAAATTATTCTATTCTATTCTATGAAATTTCTTCTCCAAATTTCTAAATTGAATCCAAGGCTGATAATTTTGATAATCCCAGTTCATTTTCAATGTTTTCTTTTAGCAGTAGACTAACTTCATAATGGCCATCTTTTTATTTATTTATTTCAAGTAACAACTATCATAACAGGAAGAAAACCTAATGCGACAGTGTAGTACTTATCATGCATAACAAAAATGTGGTCATTAACTGTAACATATTGTAAACAATCCTACCCTAGTAAATTCACTCAAGATGCAATAGAATAGGTCAATGCCTTCAGCCATTCTATTAAGAAACGTTCGCGTTAAAGGCCCTTATCGAGTAAATTGGTACGGGCTCGCGGTACAGACAGCAGCCGCGGCAGCCGCCGTTTCCATACGTACCCGTCTGGAACACACAGCCCAATTCGTCCCAATATGTCACTATTTTTATTATTATATTTTTCGTCTAAGTATTATAAAAATATATAAGGCAAATGCTAGGTCTCGTCTTACCCTCAACTCGTTGTAGCCAACCATACCCAGAATAAATAAAGTTGGGTACATTAATGGATACATAGGGTAGATTCCATAATAGCGCATATATAAGTATCTTACAAATTTATTTTGCACTCGTTCCAGCATTGCGCTATACCCATTTTCGTGCGGTGACCATATTAAGGCGTTACACTCCAGATTACTCCTTACCAACGTGTTATACAGAGTGATGATAACCTCAATGTTCGTGAAGCCGTGAACTGTGCGAAGAATGAAGCCCAAGTTTCTATACGCTTTTTTGCAGCAATAGATAATGTGTTCCCTAAATGTTACTTCACTATTTAGTAGAACGCCTAGATCTTTAACTTCGTGAACTCTTACAATTTCCAAACCATCCACTTCATAGTTATATACAATGGGCTTGCGCTTTCTAGTAAATGAAATGGTTACACATTTTGAGGCGTTAAACTGTAAATGGCTATTCTTGCTCCATTCCACCACTCTGTTTACGTCCTGTTGTAGCTTTTCACAGTCTGCCCACGTTTCTACGACATAATACAACTTGAGGTCATCAGCAAAAAGAAGGCACTTAGATTCCTTAACTACCTCAAGCAAATCGTTAATCAGTAACAAAAACTGAAGTGGCCCTAAATTACTGCCTTGGCTTACTCCAGATTTTGTTACATATGTGTCCGACGTATGGCCGACATATTCCACATACTGCTTTCTACCTGTCATAAAGCTGGCGAATAATTTTAACAAATGTGGAGTGAAGCCAACTGCCGCTAACTTTTTTAGCAAGACGTCGTTATCCACTAAGTCAAACGCTTTTTAAAGTCAAAGTAAGCGGTGTCGACTTGCACCCCCCTATCCACTGCGGGCACAACTTCAGCCATGTAGCTAAGAAGGTTGCTAGTGGTGCTTCTCACTGGGCGAAACCCGTGCTGCGCTTCCGAGAGTTGCTGATTCACCTACGCGAATATTTTATCGTACATGGCCGACTCAAATACTTTAGCTACTGATGAAAGCACGGCAACAAGTGCATATTCGTCCACCTGCGATCCTGCATTCCCCTTTGGAACAGGAACGACCCTTGTTGTTTTCCATCTATCGGGAAAAATAGCACTGTCCAGGCATTTTGAATAAATGTACATTAACGGCTTACTTATCACGAAACGGCAGTCCCTGAGTATATACGGCGGAATGCCATCCGGGCCTGCGGACCTCTTAGGTTTTAGCTTTTGCAAGGCACGTTGCACATCCTGAAGACACAGACTTTCGATATGCACCCGCGCAGCTGCGTTGGTATCGCCAGCCGCTATTATTGCCTCGGTAACGCTTAGATTGGCTTGTTCCGTCCTATACACTGAATGGAAATACTGAGCAAACTCTTCTACACATTGCTTACCACTCAATACTTCCCCATTTTTCAAAATTTATTTTTTGTTTTTGCAGCTTCTTTTGGACCCTATGTAATTCTAAAAAGCTTTTGGATCTTCTACGAGATAGTTTTGAACGCGACTCTGATGCTGCTCCTGAGCGAGTTTTATCATCTTCTTAACTCTCGCTCGACACTGAGAAAATAGTTCATAATCGTATTTTGATTTACTCATCTTATATCTCTTATGGCGATCTGCTTTTAATTTTAATTCGCGTATTATCTCAGCTGTGTACCACTCAGGATAAATATACTTCGACTTTTCCTTACTTATTTTTTTCCTAGGTACGCAATTATCTATTATATTATTTATAGTACAATAAAAAAATGAAGACTTGTTTCTAAATCTAAACCATACATTGGAGACCAGTCTATTTCCTCTATAGCTTTATACAAGAGAGGAAAATTAGCATTGCTAAACTTCCAAGCAGGTCTCACGTAGCATTCGCTGTCAATGGATCCCTGCGCGGCAGCGGCTCCGCTTGCGACGAATTGCAAACACACTGTTATCTCAAGCGGAGGGTGGTGCGCATCCACTGGCACAAGCCCAGTATCCGCCGCATACACCCTCACCGATTCCTCACCATCAAATGTACTTAACACTAAATCTAACTGTCGTTCATTGCAATTACCTATTCTATTGCTCTGAAAAAATTCACAGTATGTCACAAAATGTTCATAGTAATTACGTATAGTAGTGGAGCATGAATACAAATTAAAATATCCTAATACTATGACTTTACGGTATTTACTACAATATTGCTCAATTATTCTGAATAATAACATATATTCAATATCACAACTACCTGGTGAAATGTAAACAACACATATAAAAAATATAAATCTTTCTCTTAAATAGACCCTAGCACAAACCATTTCAAACACCCGACAATCTATGTTGACGTCACTCGATATAGGTACAAACTGCAGTTCGAAGCGTGGTGCGGCCACTAAACAAGCGCCGCCTTGTTTCCGCCCGTCTACGCGATCGCACCTTAACATTTTGTATCCGGATGTGATAACTTCAGAGTCTTGAATGGATTTACTAAAGCCGGTTTCCGTAATAGCAAACAAATCGGAACTGGAGCTAGCAACACCCACCCAGAATTCATCTAATATCGTTCTCAGTCCTCTTACGTTCTGGTAGAAAATTTCAACAGTTGTCCTAAGGCTTTTTTGGTTTTTCGGTGTATCGAAGAAAACACACCCATTCACAAAATTCAATGTTTACTGCCCAATTCTCTGGTGAACATATCTTTTTATAGTAACTTTCTGGAACCCCTATTATAAAAGAAGCATAATCCCGTTCAGTCTTATGTTAAATTTGTTCGACCTTAACTTGTACTTCAGCCCCACATATATTCTTAACATGTTTTTCTATGCTTTCTACTGTAGTTTCCTTCTTCAAACGCCAGACGTGTAAATACTTCTTACGTTCAGTCCCTTGTATATCTGCTAGGTTCGTGTTATCTCCTCTTTTTACTTCATTAATAGGGTACCTACTGTTTTTTCTTTTTACAACTGTCCAATTTTCCTCTTTTTCCAATCTGTCCTTCGCGTTCTTAATTGAATTTACTGACACCGAATTTAACTGTTTTTCATTAATCGAAACTGAGCATTTATCAACACTAGATAATCCTGCCGATTTTGTGGCCACGCCATCTTTCTTGGATTCATTATTAAAATTCGTTGAGCTTGAGGTGGGTGTTTTACACTTATTGATACCATACTATTATCACAATGAGGCAATCTTGGCGATTTTGCGACTACCCCCTCCTTATTGGGTCCGTTATTTTTAACTACCGTATTTTTATTTTGCTTCGTCATATTTGCAAACGACACTAATTGCTCCACATTTGTTTGTAATATTTCCTTGGTAGTATTTTTTACTTTTGAGGTAGCTTCCAAATGTTCATATTTTTGTGTAACTACTATCATACTCTCCTCCAACTCATCCACTTTATTTGCTTTTTGCTGAGCTACTTTCATAATTGTTTTTAACTCTCGCAGCTCGGTTTCGGTATTAATCAATCTTTCCTCTAGCCGTTTATACTCCTTTATCTGATTATCAAGCCGAGAAATCATTTCCATGCGGAACTCTCGGATCTCTTCTATAATCCTACTTTCGTTATCGATCATAGATATTTCTTCTTTTCTGTTTGTTGTCGAATTGTAGAAGTCGATGCATTTTAGATCTTCAAGAGATAAATTAGATTGTTCACTTATTTCTTCTACTTCCCAAAACCTGTTAATCTCATCTAAGTTATGTAGTTAAACGTTAAATATTTATGTGTTCACACTTCCATATAAGAACCAGCCTAGGTGAGTTTGCTGCTCTATAGGCTGTGTTGAGTTCTCCCCTTAATCATTTTGCCAAGTAAAATGGTTGAATAAATATCTGCACCAAACAATATATCTATTGGGCGACTTATATAAAACTCAGGGTCTGCCAATTATATTGTCGATGAATGTCTAGTCAGGTTTCATAAATGTTTTGTTAGGTAGTTTTCAGACTAAATTCTTCATAATAATGAGGTTAGTTTGAAAGTTAAAATCATTATAAACCGACTGACATTCTATGTTTGTTATGCCATTTCCGTTACTTTCTTTTTCGCCAACTCCAAAAATAGACCCCTTACAAATGCATAAGACGTCTTTGTTGTGACAAAGCGGGAATTTTATTGCAGTCACGTTGAATTCTGACCTTGCAATTGGCTTGACCTTCTTTGTCATGTTATTATAATTGTTCGATTTATAAAATTTTCCGTAAGAATTGATGGCTGCATTTGTTTAGAATTTTGATTGTTTGAGTTAGTTTTTTGATGTATGTTCCTCCGGGATGACCCCATAGCGGAGAATTTTTCCTATAAAAAATCAAGAAAATCCTTCAATGTAGGAAGTTTTCTGCGTTCCTTTAGTGAATTAATATATTCAGAGTGACTGTCAGAATCGAGTTTCAGATCCAGAATATGCACGATGAGCGGATCCCATAAGCTGATATCCATGTCTAAATTTTTAACAGAGTTCAGACTTTCCAGCATGACGTTATGCATGCGTTTGATACAGACCAATGTGTTTTCACATTAGCCAAATCTAACAGATTATTTATGCGAGAGGAAAATATTAACTTCTTGTTGTTTTAACGCTGATTGAGAGTATCTCAACCAAAATCACGCTATAGTTATCTGAGCTGATCTGCAGATGTTAAGTTAGGCGTTCAGCTTCCCCACGGATTTTACTTTTGAGGAACTGCATTTTTTGTGTCTTTGAGAGCGCCGTGTTATTATGCAGATTTTCTGTGAAGACATCTTTCAACGACACCCACTGTGTGTAATTTAATATAATATAATATAATATATGTTACTTTATACATATTTACACTTCTTATACACATATATATATACATATATACAAATGAGTATATACACATAAATAAAAATACATACTATACCAATAAAATACATACAATCTTGTATAGAAAATTATAATATTTTATAAACCAATAACATTAATCAAGTAATTTTAAATAATGTAATTCCAAAGAGTAATTGATGATACCGTAAAGGAATCTGAGTAGTATGTAGATTTATGCAACGAGATAGTTAGTTTTGTTGGTCATCGAACGGGATAAGCTTAAGTATAAAAAACGCTCTTTCAAATAAGCTGGGGAACAAGGATTGTGAAGAATACCATACAAAGTGGTTAGAAGGTGTGTGTTCCGGCGAAAACGGATGTCGAGGATCTTGAGCGAAATTGTGATATATGATCAAACTTGCGCAGGCCAGAAATATAGCGCATGCACAGATTGAGTAAACGGTAGTTATATCTGGATAAGCAATATCAGCATAATCTAAAATAGAAAGCAACAGAGAGTTGACCAGCGTAACCTTAGCCGTCTGAGGGAAAAACTTTTGCCAGAGCTTTAATGAATGCATTGTGCTAAAAATTCGTTTCCCGACCTCATTAACTTGTGACACCCATCTTTGGTCGTCAGCTAAAATTAAGCCGATGTTTTTAACCTCCCTAGTATATTCTAAATCTACATCGTTTAGAATGACCTTAGGTAGATATTGATAGTCGAGTCGACATGTAATTTTTCTGCTGCCTATGATTATAACCTATGTTTTGGCATTATTTAATATTAGTCCATGACAGCTTGCGCACTGATGAACTGCAGCAAGATCTAAATTCATTTTGTCAACAGATGCATTTAGGTCATTTACAATAAAATACTGATATAGCTGGACATCGTCTACGTACAGGTGATACTTGCTGAAATTTATTACGGAAACAAGTGCATTAATAAACACAGAAAAAAGCAACGGAGATAAAACACCGCCTTGAGGAACAACAGCAACAACGTTACACCAGTCGGAGAACTTATCATCCAACACGTATGCGTTGCCGGCGTCCCCGAAGATAGGAACTGAACCATTGTACAACTGATGATGTTAAATTCGGGGATTTCAGAATTACTAACAGAATATCTTGGTCAACACAATTAAACGCGTTACTGAAGTCTAGAAGGACAATAAGAGTAAGTTGACGATAACCCATCGCAAAGCGGATATCATCAATTATTTTAATTAAGAATATCATCAGTTTTTTTTATTAAATTATTTTAATTAACTCTGACTGTTTCCGTAAAAGATCTTCCATTGTTTGTTGTTGATGCTATTGATGTTATGTTATGTTACGCAGACATTACACCCCGGTTGATATTTCATTGGTTTTTTAGTAAGCTCTCATGTGAATTACGCACCTTCTCAATCCACTGGAGGAATCCGCTTGTAGAAGGCCATTGGCCTGATTGCTCACACTTGAAACTCACCAAAATCCACCGCACCAGATGTCGATAGCCTAGTCTTAGATAATCGAATTGATAACGTCCGAAATAGTAAAAACAAAGGTGTTCGGTTTCACCGAACAATACGGACATCCGCGAAAGATTAAGTGGAGGCTTTTTCGTGCTTTACGGTTGTAATTTTATTGTCAAATAAAAAGACTACAAAATTCTAAAAAGAAATAAATTTTTTATCTTAGTTAATAAATTTTTATTCAAACATATTTCTTTAATCTAGCATCAATAGTCTTATTTATTTTCTCTTTTTAATAACGATACAACGAACAATTAACTAAACAGAATACGTTAAGAATTGTATGGAGGAAGTCTTATTGGCTAAATGATGCTACATGTATAAAGAAGGTATTTTTAAACTAAATAGTTGCTTGCAAGTAAAATTTATGCAAGTAGCAAGCACACTCAATATACTTGCTAATAAGTGTTGTTAAGTAGTATATAATTTACTTGACCCTAAAATTCTTGTGATTACTTGAATCTTTTTTTCTTTACTCAATGTCAAATATCATGATGAGTCACATCAGTGTAACATTCAACGCAACAAAAATATTTCGCATGAAATTATGTATAATTATATTAAATAATATTAATATCACCTTATTATATGCCATCTTCATGTAAGCTTTGATAACATATGGATTCAAAAGCCGGTTTCTAATGTCCAAGGTCAACGATTTTATGTTGTGTTAACGATTTAATAGATCTTAAAAGAAACAAATAGGTAGTTTTAAATTGTGTTTATTTACTATACGGATTGCATATTAACTCAACAAACAAAATCAAAACGTAAAAATATGGCAGTGGGCATCAGTTAAAACGAATAACAATAAAGATGTGATACGTATGCCTCGCCCCACATCCTTCTTTATGGCGAAGAAAATTTTTCAATAGTGAGTTCCATGAATAACCGATTACTAGGTATTGTGTGTAATAGATTACTCATTGAATTGAAGTCATTAAAAGTTTATCTCCTGGAAGGGGCGACCGTGGGAATTGATGGGCCTTCAGCGTGGAAGCCTGTCTCATCAGCGTAGTAGTTGATGGTCTCAATTTTGCCGTCGTTATCGGTGTAAGAGTAGGCACCGCGGACAGCGACGACAGTTTGGGGCTTGTTCTCTTCATCAAGGACCTCCTTCAATTGACCATTTTCTTCGCGGGTGATTCCATTCGCAGTCTCAAAGCTAAAGCAAATAACCAATATCAAATTTTAGATCACTAAACATCGTTTAACTTCAGCTTCACGATACAATATTAATACTAAAGAAAAAATTTTATCTTCAAAATTGAAATATCCAGAGTCCATATCAATGGAAACATAAAAGTATCTTAGATGCAAAGCGTCTATGTCCTTGTGATCGGTTTTTCGTCTGCAGGAGTAATATAATTAACCATATGTGTTCGAGCTAGTACTACACTTCGGTTACACATCAAGAAATCTTTCAAGAAAATGAGAGTGATACTAAATAAAGCGCGAATGAATGTAGAGTAGATAAACCTAAAGAAATTGGGTGATTTTTTTTTTCAATATAATGACATGATTATTTGAACCTCTTTTAATAATTTACTTATGAAATAATTTATTTACTAAACGACTCCAGTTAGCGAAATAACTTTTTACGTAGGAATAATGCAAGTAATATGATTGTTTTTGATTTACCTGAAAACGTAGTCACCAGCGGGCTGTTGGCTGGATTCAGAGCGGACAATCTTTATAGGTTCAACATACACTCGGCGAACTTCTTCCCTTGTGTCGGCTACTGGAACAGCGGATGCGACGGCCACAAGGGTTAGGGCGACAGCAATCATCTGCAGATAAAATTATAGCTAATGACGATAAAACCATAAAAAATATAGTTGCCATTTTTGTATTAATAATGCTCTACAGCGTACCATTTTCATGTTTGAAGCGTTTGGTTTAGTTTCGTTGCTACCAGATGAGCGACTGATGCCTAAACGCTCGAAACTAATTCTTTTATACATTTCTCCCGGCTTCGACAATTTAATGTAATGTCAAACGGCGACAAACATGCGATGTCGATATTCCGGCTCCCCGGATTCGGTCATCAGTGATATCAAACCGAAATGTTTGCATGTGTGTTTCAACAAATAGTATTTGACAAATCAATGTGTGTAGTACGCGTTCACGAAGTAATTTGAAGGCTTTTTTACACATATTTACATAGTGAATCGTCGCAAAATACTTAAACATATAATGTGTATGATTAAAAAACATTTTCGCCATAGTTATCGTAGTACAATTTCATTTTAGTTTTATTTTTGAATCGATGATTCTTAAAATATTATGTATAAGATAAGATATAGGCAAGGGTTGATCGTTGTTTAACGAAAATATATACCAGCTAATCAGTTTATGTATAACCTATTTTTATTAATATATTTAATACACAAACTAATATTTAGAAATATTATATTTAGAAATATGAACAAATAACTAGTCAGGCAATTCCACTGCCGAACACAAGGAATGCCACATAATTACTTGTCTGTGGCTTAATGGTTTTGTTTAGTTAAGATCAATAATTTGGGAGATTGTAGTAAATTAATTTTTGGGACAACTTTCGCAATTTTTTTAGGACGGATGAAATATGTATAAATCCGGTTCTTATCTAACATAACTTGGATTGATACACACCATAATAAACAGCTTCTTATTGAGTATAGGGACATCCGCAAAAGACGTCAATGATATTATCGAAGTAGAAATTATGCTAAGTGGAGGCTTACTTTACAATCTTAATTTTCTTGGCCTAAGAAACTAAAAGACTTAAAAGTTTCAAAGGGAATTCAATTTTTAAATTTAGTTATTTAATTCACAAATTCAAATCATTTTCTTAACTAGCACTAATAATCTTCTTTTTTCTTTCTATTTACGTTGTATTATAATTGTAGGACGAATGGGTCGGCACGACCGGGGACGGACCACGCTCTCACAGAATACCAGTGTAAAATATCAGCTCTCAATGCTGCTGTGATTCGTATGGTGAGTGTAGAGAACCGGGGACCCTTTTTACTGGAAACGAGGCATTCCTTCCTTCTTAGCCATCAGATTTGACAACGCATCTACATGTGGATTCTTAATGGAGGATAGATGTAGATGTCTATAGGCCACATCATCTACTTACCATCAGGTGTGCTGTGTGCTCATTTGTCACCCTTATTGTATAAAAAACCAGAGTCCAGGTTTTAGACGAGTCGTATGTAAGATGTTTTATTGACTGAGGGTCGATTATTCAATCGTCAGTTAAAATTAATCTACCAAATAAATTATAATCTCACTGAATATAAAAATCAAGCAATTGAACTATTTTATTAACCCACTGTGACTGACGTTGCTTAATTTTTACAGTTCTTTTTTTTTATAGGATAAGGGTGACAAACGAGCACACAGTCCACCTGATGGTAAGTGGTTGCCCATAGACATCTACATCTATCCTCGTTTGCGAATCAAGATGCAGATGCGTTGTCACCCGTGAGGACTATGATGGAATGCCTCATTTCCAGTAAAAAGGGCCTCCGGCCACCTGCACTCACCAAGCGAAACGCAGAGGTAAACCTCTACTTCACGCTGGTATTCTGTGAGGTCGTGGTACCACCCCGGTTCGGGCCGGCCCATCTGTACGACAGCAAAAGCTGCCGCTGTTAACTACTGTTAAAAGTTCTGCTGACGTAGTAGTAATATTAGACACCAGTTTGACTTAACATAAGTTTATAATTACTTATTAATTTCTATTGAGATTATGGTTTTTTCCATATTTACAGTATTCATTATTATTATATTTCATAAAAGTTTCGAATAAGAAGCAATGTACAGTTTACCAATAGTTATTTAGTTGGCAAAAATCAGTCCTCGGAAACTGTGTGTGTAAAAGTAACACGAAAAGTGAAAATAAAAATCATCGATATCGGTTTTAGAAGAAATTTTATATATTTCTCAAGTTTTGTATTCAAACTACATATTTTGTATTGCTGTAGAATGTGAAACTACAAACGCAAGACTGAAAAAGGCAGTACCTCCAAAGCATTAAAGGGTACGGCAGTGCCTGCGATGAACAATTAGGGACTTCTAACAGTGTCAAAATGTAAACCCAGGGCCTCTGCCGATAACTTCAGCTTTACGAGATTTTGAATAATTTTGCCCAAAATCTTGAAGTGCAGGCATTAACAAAGCGATACGTTACGCCAGATTTTTACAAACACTTCAGAAAAATGTGTTTACTAAAAAACAGTCTAAAAACAGGAAATTATAAAAGAGTATAACAGTAAGACATAGGGAAAAGTAAGAAGAAAATGCAAAACGACGAGTGCTATACGAAACGGAAATCGGTACTATGCTACGATACTAATTCACTGTCAAAAGAACAGTGAATACAATATGCAGTGATAGGGCATAATTCAATTGTTTAAAAAAAGATTTGCATATTATCCCATGGGTGTCGTAAGAGGCATCAAACGGGAAATGAATCATCTGGGGGCACGGTAGTGCCCCAGCCAAGTCGAGCAAAAAAGCGTCACGGCCGTACCATCCTTTTCTCGAAGCAGTTCAGGCCATTTTCGTAACCCTATAACTTCGTTGTGGATAAAACTAAAAGCCTGAGATTTTCAGTAACCAAGTAGGCATTGTATGAACTCGGTATATTCAAATTTTATCCAGTAGTTTAAGAGTTATAACTAGTCAAAGTTTCTTAATTTTGTCACTCACTGACTGACCGATCATCAAAACTCTAAGGCTTTTCTAGCAGATATACTCATAGAAGCTTCAAATTTGGAATACAATTATTGTTAAGTATATGAATCAATAAACTAAACAATCTAATTTAATGTAATATGTATTACTTGAGAGTAACATTGTGTTTTTATGCGATGGCCATGTCAATCTATTTAAAATATAAAATATTTTTAATATTGATATGGTCACTATAAGTTAGGTTAGCTAATTACGTAATAACTTACGACAAAAGGACCCTTAAGTAGGGACCGTATAAATTAACCGACTTGGTATTACATGGATCTCACAACTTTTTACAGTAGAAGAACTGAGTTGCGAGACTTGGTTTTTGTTACAAGTTATGTTTTTGATGGCATTAGCATCTTTCTGACAAGAACTCAAAATAATAAAAACTACGGCTGTCAAGCGTAGCAATGGCAAATATTCCTCCTATGAGGAATGATATTGCCGTGTAGTGGTGGTTAAGAATATCCACTACCCCATATCTTCCCGTGGGTGTCGTAAGTGGTAGAATAGAATAGACTAGAATATTTTTTATTCAATATAGATCACATGTATAATTCTTATTGATAGTCACTTTTTACTTTACCACTGATTCGAAAAAAAATCTCTGTCCTGGAAAGAACCAGCAAGAAACACAGCGGGACATTTTTTGAAAGCAAATTTTACATTAATGGTTGTACAAACTATAGAAGTACAAAATTTATTTTAGAAACAGCTTGGAAGCGTCCACCTCATATTCCCAGGGGTTATTATTAACTATGTATTCAGTTATACTATAATAACCCTTTTTATACAGTTTCACCTTAACAAAACATTTAAACTTGGTAATAGATTGGTAACCGAGGGAAGCAGGCAGGAGATGAGCACCAGCACCTTTCTGTTGAAACTTAGCGCCCCATTTTATTCCACTACATCCTTTTTTTCATTCTTTCATTACGGCCATTCAAAAGACCACTTTAGTAGTGGTCTTTTGAATGGATTTAGGCCTCACCCTAGATCGCCGCTTCATAGGGGAGATAAGTTTTTTTTTCTAGTCTTTATTATTACTGATTTGTTTCTTTCAGTCACCTCTTACAACACCCACTTGACCATATGGGGTAGTGTATATGTGTGTTCTTAAACCGACGATACACTACGTATGTACTACTTACATTATTCAGAATTTAAAATAACAGTAAAACAACACAAAAAGCTGATTACAATGAAATACAAAAAAAACTTAATAAATACGACATTGACATTCAATTAACCTTTAGTAGTAGATATGTTTACTTTTCTATTACTAATTGGAATTAAATGTGCTATATTATATTATAAGATATTTGAGTATTTAAATTTTAACATTTTAACATAACCATGTTAATAAGGTAACATGTTAACATGGTTAGGTTGTGAAAAGTATTCCATCTATAACATATTATTTTGATTTAATTTAAATGTAGTCCTTATAATGCCTCTTTATTTTGATTAATAATTCATCATTTAATTTTTTTATTTTAGTAATGGTTGTGTTGTACCAATTCCGGGAATTGCATGGGAAACGGGCGCAATAATTGCAGATATATAAATTTCACATGGACTGAAAGATCCAGAGAAGAAATAGTTATTTGTAGGCCACATAAATAGTCGTTCTGTGCACGATTCAAATTCGTTGTCCGAAGTGTCGCGATTATACATTTTGCTTTATTAAATATTTTTTACTAAAATATTAATTATTATAAATCATTAATATTCACCTCAATATTGTGTTGTAATTCTTAACTGTGTCCAATTATATTGTTTATTAAGTAGTTAAAACATATGTATCACATATATAAATATAAGTATTATATTTTCCTAAATTTTCAAGATTTAATGAAAATATAAAGTAATTCCTTTATTTTAATCTGGTAGAACATTGGAAGCCGCTAATTTTAGACCTATATTCTGTACTACCAACTCTCAGTAAAATTTTAACAAAATAATTTTAGATCAATGTTAAAAAAATTAATACAAATAATTGGTTTTACAAGGGGTCGCTTGACGACTGACACAGGTGTTGTGCTTATCAAATATATTTTCAATGCCTGGGAGAATTTACAAGATATCTTGGGTATTTTTTTTTTATCTTTCCAAGGCTTTCTATTGTGTTCATCATGATATATTAATCAGAAAACTACAACATTACGGTGTCAAAAATATTGCGGTTAGACTTGTTATTTAATATTTCAGTACCAGAACTCAAAAAGTCGTCATCAATGATAAAGATTCCTCCGGTTCATTGGTTTAACGCCAAAAATTTGCTTTTAAAAAGCAATAAGACAACATGTTTTAAATTTACAATTCTAATGTTAAACATTCAAATACCAATAATATTTTAAATGGGTAGGAGCTGAGTCCTGTGAATACCAATGTTTTTCTTGGAATTACTATTGATGCGAAGCTTCAATGGAGCGAAGATTTGATAAGAATAAAGTTGTTTATACTGTAAACACTAGGAATAAACATAAGCTTGCAATGTCAGTTACTACACTCCACAGAATTAATAATTAATTCATGGGGAAATGTATACGTTTCTACAATAAAATCCCAGAAAAGGTTCAACGTTTGTCAATAAACAAGTTTAAAAAATAAATAAAAATTGTACAAAACGGGTTATTACAATATCAAGAAATACATGAATGAAAATAACCCCATCAACTAATCGCCACCATACTGGTTTTATTAAAATTCTTAATATAAAAACTGTACAAAATTATTGTAAAGTTATGTATGATTAAAACAAAAATCCCGCTGAGTTTTTGCTGGTTCTTCTCTGGACAGAGGTAGTTTCCGAAACAATCGTAAATAAAAAAACGACCTTCAAGCATTATTAATATGTAATAATTATTACATAATTACATAATAATAATTATGGAATAACCATTTTGAATATTGGAAAAATCCTTCTATTCTATTCTATTCTATTCTATTGAAACATTATACTTATATAAATCTTATTACTTTGAGCTATAAGGAGGATTATGCCATCTTTGGGCATTAGCAGGACGGAGCTAATTCTATAATATGTTATATTAAGCAAAGGCGTCCGGAAACTTCGATAGCGCGATTTGGACTTCCACTGTTGTTCGACCTATTTACATTACTGTAAAGCGATGACAACTCCGCCACACATCTTTCCCCAAAATACTAATTTCACCTGCACGAATAAGGTTCGAGTTATCTTTTTTTTTTTTTTTTTTTTTATAGGATAAGGGTGACAAACGAGCACACAGTCCACCCGATGGTAAGTGGTTGCTGCGGCCCATAGACATCTACATCTATCCTCTGTTACAAATCAAAATGTAGATGCGTTGTCACCCGTGAGGACTAAGATGGAATGCCTCATTTCCAGTAAAAAGGGCCTCCGGCCACCTGCACTCACCAAGCGAAACGCAGAGGTAAACTTCTACTTCACGCTGGTTTTCTGTGAGGTCGTGGTACTACCCCGGTTCGAGCCGGCCCATCCGTGCGACAGCTATCTATTAGCAGAAAAATATCAGAAAAACCCTGAATGCAAAATACCTTAACACTAGTGATTGGGATAGAAATGAGCATTATCAGTGCGACCGTGACGGCTCCGTGCTTCTAGTGATGTGAATATTAGAAAATATTCCAAGGGATGCTTCTCAGTACTGTTGGAAAGGCCCAGGACTGGCAGTGGACTTAAAATGCCTTTAGATGATGATGATAATTTTGCTTATGTTTCTTTGTAAAATACCCAGACTGGAAAGACGTCCGGTAGACGCTTGCCAAACTTAACAATTATAGCAAATCTTCCTTACAAGAGCTATAAATTTACAGCCTTACATTGGCAAACGCCTTAGCCTTAGATTGGCAAACGGGACAAGGTCGCGACGACCCGTTGCAAGACCGAATCTCCGACCAAAATCTCGGCCACCCTAGGCACCCCATCCAATCCATACGACAACTTAACAATGCGCCCACGGTGTCAATACAAAGGCAGAGCGTTGGGTTCTTTAACCAACACGAGGTCTCCAACCCGAGAAGGATCCGTCTTGTCAGACCACTTAATGCGCTACTGCAAAAGATGTAGGTACTCCAGAGACCATCGGTGCCAAAAACTCTGAGTCATCTGTTGCAGCAGGTCAAACCTGCTCAACCGCGAAGAGTTCGTTTCCCTGAAGGGGTACTCGGGCAGGGCGTTAAGCGGCTGGCCAATCAGGAAGTGTCCCGTGTTTAGAACCTCCAAATCATTCGGATCGGACGAGAGGGGACAGAGGGGCCGAGAGTTGAGTACCGCCTCAATTTTACAGAATACAGTGGCGAGCTCCTCAAATGTCAAAATAGTTTCGCCAATAACGCGACAAAGATGCGTTTTTGCAACCTTAACCACCGCCTCAAAAATACCGCCCCAGTGGGGACAAGCCGGAGGGTCGAATTTCCACTGGATGCCCTTATTGGACATTGCATTAGAAATCCAGAAAGAGGTTCAGACGGGCCAGAGCGCCCTTGACAACGGAGCCCCGCTTCAAGTTTTCAATCACGGGCTCAAAATGCTCCGCTTGGACCATACGGATCCAATGCATCAAAGCTTCACGACGCTCGCTAGGGGACAAAACGAAATCAGAGATTCGGTTGGACGGGTCTCTCGAATTGCGGACAAATCGGCGCAACCAAGCAGTCACTCCTAAGAGCTTATCGTGAGAGCTGTACCGTTCCAGAAGAGAGAGATCCCGAGTGGGCTTATCCTTACCCACTCCTACTCGGGCTCGTAGGCCAGGCAATTCAATCGGTTCGGAGCAATTACCCTGGAGCCAGAATGACTGAGACTCAGATAACCAACCGGGACCCCACCACAGCGGGTGGTTAACCAACGAGGGGGCCTCACAGCCGCGAGAAGCTCAGTCTACGGGATTCAACTCCCTTAGGACATGTCTCCAGTTTAGAGAAGTGTCAGAACTCTGGATTAGAGACACGCGGTTCGCCACAAAGACCTCAAGATTGTGAGGTGCAGCTCTGAGCCAACAAAGTACTATCTAACTGTCCGACCACGCGTAGACGTCCGTAATGTTGATTACAGACTTCAAAGACGAGTGAACGTGGTTGAGTAGTCGCGTGAGAAGAGCGGCTCCGGACAGTTCCAATTTAGGGATAGTTAAGCGAGACCTAATGGGAGCAACCTTGCTTTTAGCAAGTACAAGATGGACTGCAGTATGACCAGAAGAGCTCACAGTCCGCAAATATACGACAGCAGCATAGCCTTTCTCAGAGGCGTCGCAAAACCCTTGTAGGGTAGCCCTGCATTTCCCTGGAGGGAGGAAGCACCTTGGCATGGAGTACCGGTTGATGTCCGGAAGGGAGGAGACCATGGAGAGTCACTCTCGCAAGAGGGTTCCGCTAATAGGCTCGTCCCAACCCAACCCGGATATCCAGAGCTTTTGAAGAAAGCACTTTGCCAAAAAGATGACCGGGGTGATCCATCCATTAGGGTCGAAGGTGCGGGCTACTGTAGACAGCACGGAGTGCTTGGTCCATGCTTTGGGAGGGGGATCAAGTTTTACTCGATACGTGAAGGTATCCTGAACAGGCTGATATTGAATGCCCAGCACAGTCAACAAATTAGGATTTTCAGGGTTCTCGAATAGATAAGGGTCTTGTTGATCCTCTCCTGGGAGGTCCTTCAAAATATGAGGGGAGTTCGACAACCACTTGCGCAACTCATAACTTCCGGACATCAGGATGGCAATTAATTCGTCTCGCAAGACAAGAATCTCCTCGACGGTGGAGGCGCCCGTACAAATGTCGTCCATGTAGACCGAAGTCTCCAAAATAGAAGCTCCCCGAACGTATCTTAGGCGCTCTCTCTCAGCGAGTTCAAGGAGCGTTCGCATGGCGATATACGGGCTGGACCGGAGTCCATAGGTGGTGGTGTTCAACTCAAATAACTGTATCGGATCGCTGGGCTTCTCGCGCCACAATATCAACTGGTATCGACGGTCATCACGATGGACCACTGATTGTCGAAACATCATCCGAATGTCGGCTACAAAAACCACTTGGTGTCGACGGAATTGGGTCAAAATGTCGGATATGTCCTTGATTAGTTTAGGACCAGAGTGAAGACACTGGTTCAGGGACACACCATTTGACGTGGGGGCGGAGCCGTCAAAAACTACACGAATCTTACTCTCAAGTATCCTCAAGACCGCATGTTGAGGGAGGAAGTAGTGCTCCTGTGAACGCCATTCGAAGTTGGACGGTGACATGTGACCCAGCTCTTGATACTCGCGCATGAACTCGACATATTTGTTGCGAAAGGCTGGGTCGCGCCGCATGCGGCGCTTCATGGAAAGCAGTCGCTTCTCGGCCAGTGCACAAGATTGACCTAAAAGGGGACGTGAGTCCAGAAAGGGTAAGCGAGTGACGAAACGATCGTCGACACGACGGCCGGTATTGTTCTGGTACAACAACGCGCACTCACGGTCCAGAGGGTTGACTTGAGCCGCATGTGATGGTTCCTCAATTTGCCAGAACCGCTGGACAACGTCCGAAAGGGACACGCCCACAACAGAGGGCGGGTCGGCTGTCAGAGGGGGAGGAGACCACATAACCGGTCTAAAGAAACTGTGCCTAAATACAGTGGACACGGCCGACAAGCCATCAGGCTGCAGGGCTCGTATCTCGCCTAAAAAGATGAACCCCAGCGCGTCGGCCGCCAGCAACAAATCTATAGGCCCAGGTTGGGACCATTGAGGGTCTGCCGGTCTCAAACCGGACGCACAACAAACCGCGCTGTCATTTATACGGACGTTAGGGAGAAAACCTACAATGTCATCGAGGACATTTACCTTGACTAAAATGTGAAGGTGTTCGCTAGCGGGGCTGAACATCAACTCTGCTTGTCCCCTAGGAGCATGAGGCTCGGCAGCTCCGATACCTACCATCGGACGTGATTCAGAGCTCGAGGGGAGCCCCAGTCTTCCAACCAACCAAGTGGAGGCAACACTACGTTGTGGACCCGAATCCAATAGAGCTCGAACCGTTAAGCGGTCGCCGCTCGGGTTTTACACCTTCATCGAGGCCGTCGGCAATAGAACAGTTTGACAGGTGGGCTGCTGACGGCTCAAAGGCTTCTAGGGCGGCAGCCTCCTATCTGGAGCTGCCTCTGTCGGACCGGCACCCGAACCGGGGGCCCCGAGGGCGGCACTCCGACGGCATGTCGATGACCCGCGGCTGGAATTCCCCGAACGGGCCGACCTGGAGAAATTTGGGGAGCCGAGGCCCCGAGGCCCGGGACAGATACGAGGTCTCAGGAACCCGGTAATACCGGCACCGAACAAAAGGGGGAGGGCGGCGTTCCAGTCGCGGCCACTCAGCCAACCGGAGTGAGAACGGTCTAGCTGACCGCTGAGTAGCCGCGAAACCCCTCTCAACACGCTGAGGGGGGGCGACGATTCCCCCGCCCCTGGGGGAATGACTCCCCGACCGGTCGGGGGAGGGACCCCCCTCAGAACGAGGGGCACAGTGGTCGGCAGGCGAGCGCCGAGAGTCGCCTGTCAGGCGACTCTCGGCGCTCTTCAGATCACTGCCTCATCTGGAGTACAGTGCCTATCACATGCTCATTGCATGCACGCTCTGTAGGCTGCTATCGTGTGTGGCACTATTGAAACGGTATGCGGGCTTTTTTTCATTCTACCCATGGCAGCGGATTTGTTTCTTGCTGGATGATCCCAACATCGTTGCTGAGTCTGTCGCCAATGTAGTGCTTCTTGAAACTTTTCATCCCGTTACCTGTAGTGCATACCAGCTCCTGCGGAATTGCGTCGCGACAAAAGCAGGAGTGCGTTAAGTGAAGTATAGAGTATGTAATCACGACCTGCAGACAACTTCGTTGACATAAAAATGATACACACTTGCATCGTCACGTTACACTACAAAGTGATTATCATTTTGATATCAAGAAAGTTAGTGAATAGGTCTGTTGATAAGACAGTGACAGTGGCTGTGATAGTCTAGTAAGATTTAAATAGGGTAAATCTGAAAAATTCTGATTGGCAAGCCCTTTTTAAACGTTTTAAAGACATAACTGGCGCCATCTTAAACCAAGAATAAAACAAGACCTGGGCTGATACATTAGCATCCCGAGATACAAACACTAGCGCACTTAAAAAGAAGTACAACTCTGCCCCCAGGTCCTTCAAAAGAGTCATCGCTAGGGCAAAGTCTGAGTACATTGGGAGAATTGGCGAGAAACTAGTTCGCCTTTCTTCGGGAAGACGTGTGTTCTGGACCCTCGCCAAGGTTTCCCAAGGAAATTTCTTTAAGCCATCACTACTGTCTTTGCGCAGGGAGGATGACTCGCTGGCCCCCCACCACAAAAAAGAAAGCCGATCTTTTAGGTTCTCTGTTTGGATCTAACTCGACTCTGGATGACAGGGGAACACACCCCGACCATACCGCGGCATGAGTGCTTCGTGCGGGATGTACTATTTACACATCGCTCGGTGCGCAAAATACTCATGTCCCTGAATGTCAACAAGGCGAGTGGGCGTAATGGGATCATCCCAATTCTGCTAAATACATGTGCTCCAGATTTGGCGCCGTTTCTTATGCGTCTTTTCCGGTTCTCTTACACTTTAGACGTCGTTGCAGGCTCATGGTAGATAGCCTTAGTGCACTCGGTCCCTAAAAAAGGTGACCCTTCTTCTTCAAAACAATGGAATCCATTATTAACTGTCAACTCATGAGGTACCTTAAAGAGCATCAACTGATTAGTGACCGACAATAAGGTTTCCGGCGATGTCACTCAACTGGTGATCTACTTATCTACCTGATTCGCTTCTTTCTAAGCTTCCCTCTTGTGGGCTTCCCGAAAAATTATGCAATTGGGTCACTAATTATCTTACAGATCGGAGTAATAAGTACATACGTGGTCGTAGTTGACGGTGCACGCTCTGACTCCAAACCTGTGAATGCTGGTGTCTCACAACGCTGCGTGCTATCGCCTACTCTGCTCCTCCTGCATATCAATGATGTTTTGCATACTAGGGACATTTTTAGTTTTGCAGACGACAGCACTGGCGGTACTTTATACACCGGCCTTGCTAATATTTCTCGTCACTGTTAGCAATTTTAGTAAAGACAGATTTTGTATCTTTGAGAATGTCAAGTGTCAACCCATGATATGTCAGTGAAAACTACAGCAGTATCATCGGCATATGTGAACATTCAGGCACTATTAATTTTCAGATTACGGAGATCATCACACATCAATTAGAAACAACTTTCGGCTTAAAATACTGCCTTGCGGTACACCGTCTGTGTATATGTCCTCACTAATAAACTGATCTATTCTAACTTTTTCTGTGTTTAAATAAGTTTTTTATTAGATATCTGTGTTTATTATATTAGCATGCCGTTGAAAGTGAAATACTGCAGTTTGGTTTCGACTAATGGGCGACCACTAAAAAAGAGTCATAGTGTCAAGGACCTTTGCAATTTCGTCGTGTGTATTACGTCACTGATGCGTGCATCGCTACCTTGAGCTTCTCTGTTTACATGCTCAATTGCCTAGTAATTTTAGACAGCTCAGTAGAGAAGTTAGATGATTTTCTACGAGCTGTCTAAAATTAAATAACCCGTGAATAAGGCGCTGGGAGCCGCGTTATTGATACCACCGTACAAAAATTAGTAGGGACTACAAAGATTTTATGTGCATAACCATAACGTCTCCATAATACCGGAGAACTTCTTAGCGTAAGGAAGCGCTGAATGAAAAATGTTTGGTGAAAAAAAAAAAGGTATTCCTTTATATTGTTGTGCATATAATATAAATGATATAGTTTGCGTTATATATTATAAAAATTAAATTTTATTTTATTTTGATAAAATTAATTTCTTCATCTTCTTAATCCTAGGCCTATAAAATCTATCACTGGAAACGGGCTTCTTCCGTTGTCCTCCTCCCAGAATTGCCTTCACCGTCGCGCTTGATAAGCGAGCGGGTTGACGGTTGATGTACCCAACGTCTCGCAACTTTGACGCTGACGCTCGTCGCTTATTTGAGTATTTAACATCTAGTATAAACGAAAGGCATAAGGTTTTTCTAACATTTTTCAGAGTCCTTTTTACGACACCGATTTCTTACGCCGTGCCGGTACAACACGGTCAAGATAAATTTATTGTTTATAAATTGTAAATTCTTTCAAAATAGAGCAGAGAGCTGTCCTATTTCCGGTGAATCGTTGTAAATCTATAGAGAAAGATACTTAAATAGCGGTGCCGAACCTTTGAAAATAGTCATATTCCATGGATCAGAGAGTATCATTTGTCGTTTCTGTAATGCAAGTCCTGACATTAGACCATCATGTAAAAATAATAAGTATTAGGTAATAATATATAAAAGTTAATATTTGTTTGTTCGTATTTTATGCGCTGCCATACCGTTCATCAGATTGTGATGAAACAATGTCAACCTATTGCTTGAACTTACGCGAAAGTGAAATGTGAAAAGTTCTATTTTGGTTCTTTTGGTTCTTTTAAAAAAAACTTTACCACCACACTAGGATTTTCTCCAGTATCATGGAGGCAGTTTACAAACATAAATTGCACGCGGACAAACATCCA
Organism: Parnassius mnemosyne; assembly: GCA_963668995.1. NCBI lineage: Eukaryota > Metazoa > Arthropoda > Insecta > Lepidoptera > Papilionidae > Parnassius > Parnassius mnemosyne. Next base: position 29,426,042 of record CAVLGL010000159.1, read on the forward strand.
GACGCGGAACAATGTTTGTAGGCCATACAAATACTTGTTCCGTGCGGGATTCGAAACCGCAGCCCCCAGCGCAACAACTCATTGCTAAGCCACTGCGCCACGGAGCCGTCATAGTTATAGGCATAGTACAATTAACTTACACTAGGTGGCGCATATATCGAACGACAAATTTATTTGAAAGTTACATATCATTATCATTATCATTCGTAATTTAATTCATTTATGTAATTATTATATTAAAATTTCAAAACAATATAACTCTTCCAAATTTAAAACGATATTTCCACAATTATTTCTTTTGCAGCAGCAACGTGCCGGGTACCAGCTAGTTTGATACAAAAACAAGAAACAAGAGTTATTTTTAGTGAGTCAAAGCTTATATATTCAATGCCTCCAGGCTCTAACTTACCGTATGTAACAACACGGTTTATTTGACAAATGTTCACAAATATTACGTAAGTAGTATTTAGTTATCGTCATCTAAGAAAATTTAAAATTAAACTTTACCTTGCCTTGAAATTTGCAAAACATAATAATCCATTCAGGATGCCAGAATTGTCTTATCTCTCTACATTATAAGATGTAAGATAGGAATATCAAGACTCTCGAGTACCGCCTCTATAAAAGTGGAAGCCGTACAGAGTACTAATCGTAGTAGGTACTGGGACAATTAGTCCGAGTCTACGATTAGACCTCAGAAATCCCTCACTGCATTAAGAACCTACTTAATACCTACCCTGATGACGGTTTAGTGCATTTTAATAATAAAAGCCTATTTCAAAAAAGGCGTGTCGTAAGAATCAGATACAGACCTGAAAGATCTCATGACTTGTGATAGATAGTAGTATACCGTGTTGTACATACCTGATGTAAAATAATTAGACCAACTATGAAAAGCAGTGTCAAAGATGCGATACGATCGTAGTAGAGCCACGCTGCAGCTATATTATGGTTATAGCACGAATGGTTCGGCTCGACCAGGGTACAGAATACCAGCGTAAAATAGCAGTTTAATGCTGCTGTGGTTTGTATGGTGAGTGTAGAGAAACGCAGACCTATTTTACTGGAAATGAAGGATTCCATCGTAGTCGTCAGGGGTGTGAAAACGCATCTGTATTTTTATTCTTAATCGAAGATAAATTTAAATGTCTATGGGCCACAGCATCCATTAACCATCAGGTGGATTGTGTGACACTTCCATTCTATAAAAAAATATGTACTGCGATTGCCAATCCACATTAGCGATTAAAATATAAAAAGTAAGTTAATGTAAAGTTTGAAATAACTGTAACTGTAACTGCCTCTACGATGTTTTTCTCTGTGCTATCGGCGCGGTACCCACTGGGAATATTTAAGCATCCGTTGCTATGAATATAGTCGAAAATGGTGTGCTACGACGGGTTTTTACAATGTTTAAATTTTTTCTTTTTAAAAATAAAAACTGTGGTTCATCGTCATCTAATCTAAGTCTGGAGGTGACGTGCGCGCGCACCGCACTGATGCAGAAAGCGCCGTTCGCGCGCGCGTCGCGTGGGATCAACACGATTTCCGAGCGAACTGATTTATTTTCATGTTCGCTGAGTGAGCACAGTAAAATGGCATATCAAACTGTATCGTTGGCTACACTGTCGAATTAGGGTGCACACCCGGTAATGTTTGTATATGTTATATATGTGCAAATTACAAAAAAAAATGAAAGCTGAAAATAAACCTCTCTCAAGAAAAGTTACTGAACTACCTGCATCCATTAACTTCCTCTGTCTTATTGGATCGTCACTCTATCTAGTCCGCCCATCATTTCGCTTACCAATACGAGGCTGCTCTTCAAGACCCTATCTGCCCCATCGGTTTAAAAATTGTACTTTAGATAATTTCCGCACTTAGTTAGTATTAAGTTAAAGTAAGATTTTGCTTACGTAAGTGATTTATGAAAGCAAGAAAAACGTCGTCATCAATTAATGATGATCTTCAAGAAACCCAGATACACTGACAAGCCCAGAAACACTATACACATTTCTACAAACTGCTTTTGCATTATTTTCCTTTCTAGAACAAATTTATTTTAAAATGACAACTTTCTGCCCAAAATCACATCAATTATTAATATAATTCAATATTTTAAACTAATTGACAGAACTGAGAAATTTTGTGGGCTACCAAAATCGACAGAACATTTAATACAATTACAAATTTATCTTCATATAATTAATATGTGTAAGAAAACCTAAAGATTCAAATTCAAATCATTTATTGCGAAATATAGGTTGATACAGTTAGTGCTTACGTAGATAGAACAAACATTTAGTACAGCTATATTCCGCCATTTAGCATGCAATGTTCATAACACTTTATCACTTTCATATTAAATTACTTAAACATGCTCTAATTATAATTGGGGTTCACATGATACATAATCAAAAATAATAGCGATACGTCAATTTAGTTATTCTGAGTCCTGTAACAGTCAATTATTGAATTTCATATTTGTCTTCGAGATATTCAATTACACTGTAGTATGCCCTATTAACAAGAAATGGCTTCAATAGTATTTTAAACATGTTGGAGCATCTCAAAATGTGGAATGGTAAATGGTTATAAATTCGAGGGGCCATACAAAATATACTGTTGTTAAATTGGGCTCTTTTGTTTGATGGAAAATATATTTCGTAATTATTACGTTTACTGTGTAGGCGCAGTCAAATAAAGAAATATGCGTAATAACACAGACGGCTACCTCATATAATATATAAAGGCATGGAAGTGCTAACAGTTTCAGACTAATAAAAATGGTTTACAGCTATCCGTCTGTTTTTACTTCACAATGGCCCGTACACACCTCTTTTGGGCTCTAAAAATTAAAAAAGCTAAAGACTTAAAGAGAAGAGACTTGTCTGGTAAGAACAAGTTTCGTTCGGTTGAAATTAAAATAAATATCTTCTGTTAAATTCCGGGAAATGAAAAAGTTTTATTATATTTTTCTAAATCGTCTATATACATGCTAACAATAATTCTATTGGATATTTTTTTTATTTTTTAGTTTAATACTCTCTCAAATAATTCTGTGAAAGTTAGAGAACACATTTTCTTCAATTATAAATAAAATCAAAAGTATTTTTCTTATTCTTACGTTAACTGTAGAAGCACTAGTTAATTATCTTAGTTTGCAAGTTCTTAAGAAATAACATGACAAATTCAAAACTTTTTCAGAAACTTTAGAACTTTTTCAAAATATTTATTGGACCTTAAGCTATCTTTATGCCGTGTATGCCTTGTAGTGGCGGTTAAGAATATCCACTACACAGTCCACTATCCATTAGACAGAGAAAAGCAGGCAGAAAATGGGCAGAAGCATCTTCCTGATTACAGCATTAGTACAATAAAAAACTGCAGTTGCCAACCCGCTCGCAAAGCGTATCAATTGTGGCAAACATCCCCCCGTGAACGACACAAATAAACGGCTCCCAGTCCCCGGCAGCTCTTCTCTTCTCTTTCTCTTTTCTTCACCTTTACTGCGCCTTGTCCATTCCTTTTGATTTAATTGCTTCCTCTTTCGTTCTTAACTCTTTATTTATTCATCCTTTTCATATCTTCCAAATTCTAAAACAACACTTCATCTAGTGTTTCAACTTATCTGGATTATATTTAGACCTACATTTAACACTTACATTCATCACTTTAATATTTTTATTCTAGATAACCTTCCAAATTCTAAAACAACACTTCATCTAGTGTTTCAACTTATCTGGATTATATTTAGACCTATATTTAACACTTCACTTACATTCATCACTTTAATATTTTATTCTAGGTAACTTAAAGAGGTATAATTTTTAATTAAATTTTTATTTCTTAAACTTAACTTTACAAATTTGACGCTATTACTTAACAATTCGAATCCTTGACTCCACCTTCAACTGAAAATGACTCTGCATCACTTGACCCGCCTGTTGACCCGACTGTCATGGAACCCCCTCTTGTTTCTCAAACTTCACCATCATTCTCATCTTCACCATCATTTTCACCTTATTATTTTTATTTCTTTTAATTTGTTTGTTTGTTTGGTTGGTTAATCTTCACTTTTTATTATTATTTCAGACACATCTCGCTAGTGATGTTGCTGATCTCTGGCTTTGAGCCCTACCGCTCTGGCCGTTCTTAATCTTTACTTAAGTCATAGCGACTAAAGCTTACTTGAGGTATTTCTTTATCTTTATCTTCACTTGGGAGCGGTTGACTACTCCCTTAATAATTTTTTTTTCCACGCAGGAGCGGATGACAACTCCTTAAATAAGCCTGAATGTCCTTTCGAAAACACACTTTTAGAGTGGTAGTCATTGAATGTGAACTCCACCCTTACCTGAATGGCAGATGATGAATGTAAGAGATAGTATATCTGATTTTGCCTGGTGATGGCTGTTTCTGCAAAGCTGTGTTTTTATGGTTTATTTTAGAATGTATATATCAAAATTTTTGCTGAGTCAAAAATTTTCCAGGGTCGGTGTAGTGTTATGCTAATTACTTATCATTTTACATTATTTTAAATTCATTTTTCCATTCTGTTTCGATTTTCTGCGTTCACCTCAAAACTGGATATTTTACATCACCTTTATTTCCATAGGATCCTGTAACGATTTTAAACCATAATAACACAATAACTAATCATTTCTACTTCGTATTTTCACATTATCAGCACTTTTAAATTGGTGTCAATGGAGTCTACATTTTTTCGATCTTTTATTTAGTTTTCCGTAACTCTGCAATTTCGGGCTTTGTGCGTGCAGTTGCGCTACCTTTTTTCCTATATCAATAATATCTCATTTTCACTTAAATCTTGCCGTTTTTTTATTACAAGCCTAAAACCAAAATTTGACATGTTTTGACATTGTTGTTTATTTGGTCTCTATGGCAATTATATTCAAATTTGCCGGTCTGTTGTTTCTATTTCGATAATTCCACATAAATACTCTTTTCTCTTGACCATTTACAAAAAAATTGCGTTTAATTTAAATAATTTTTCCGTTCTCTCTAGAAAGGTATAAAAGCCGAACAATCGGTGAAGAAATTTAGTCTCGCTTCAGTTTTCGAATTGGAAGCATCTCCTAAAGGCCTTATCCCGGGGCCGCACTGCCCCGGGATCCTGCAAGCCTCTGTCCTGCCTGAAGCCACTGGACTCTACGAACTTCTGCTCTACCTGAAGTCGCCGGATCCTACAAACCGTTGCTCTGCCTGAAGTCGCCGGGATCCTACAAGTCTCTGCTCTACCTGGAGTCGCCGGAACCTGCAAACCTCTGTTCCGCCTGAAGTCACCGGAACCTGCAAACCTCTGTCCCGCCTGCAGTCACCGGATCCTGCAGGCCTCTGTGCTGTTTGAAGTCGCTGAGGATCCTGCAAGCCCCTGTCTGGCCTGAAATCGCCGGATCCTGCAATCACCACATTCACCTGAGGTCGTCACCTAGAGACGCCCACGCCTTCTCACCTACGCCGTGCGTGCTCGTTCCAGGCGCTGAGAGCACACTTTGGATCTTCAGACTCAGCTTCGACACTAATCTCCTTTTTTTTTATTACCTTTTTTTAAATAATTTGTAAATCACATCATCCATCCTCATCTTCATACTCCATTTTTGTTATATAAAATTGTAAATATCTTTTGAATCTTAAATATATTATTTGTTTTTGTTGTATTTTTGTTGTTTTGTTGCTCTTAGGTTAGATTCTTTTTGTTCTTAATTGTTGCTTCACGACAATGTTTATGGTATTGTTCGTAATGCGCATAAGTTCAATTTTCCAAATTTTTTTAATATATTTTTTGCGTCTCATAGAGTTCCTAAGCGTATACCCGAACTCCTATACTACCTGAAACGACACTCAGTCCTAACTGCAAGACGCAAGAGTCTCGCAGGCTTAGTCTTGTTCTTGCTCAAATCTTGCACAGTCAGTCTTGGTCTTGGTATTGCAAAAGTGCAAGAAAAAAAGACCAAGACTGCAAGAGCAAGACCGATTTTGGGCAACACTAAGCGCAATATAGATGCTATTGAATGTCTTCTAAGGCATCACATATCTTAGATAATATTTTAATATCCATAATATAAAGGAGACAATTTCTTTTTGTATGAAGAACTACCACAAATTGTGGCGTAACTTATTAAATACAATGTCGATTTATTCCTTATAAACTATAGATTACAATGGTAATATTTGTTTGAACGTATCTAACGGGAATACTGAGAAATTAACAATTAAAATATGAATATCACAATAACCTAAAAACAAACTAAAATCGATTATCTAGTAGTTTTCACCGGTATTATAAGTTAAAATAGTGCACTGGTCAATCATTAATATTATAAAACAAAGTTGTAGTAACATTCAGCATTTATAGGTATCTACTTTAAGATTGATGGAAAATCCTTTTAGTAGTTCGTTCTTCGTGACACGCTTTTTTTCATATTACATTAGTCAGAACACGAATATCTAAACAAGTCTTTTATTTCAGATTTCTTGATTCCAGGTAGATTTTCATAAAATCTTTAAGCCATTTACTATAATAAATTGGTATTCTTTATGTGTAATTATATTAAGTTACGTTAAAATTTTTTATTTATTTATTTAAGCTTTCATGCACAAATTTGTACATATGGCGGACTTAATGCCAAACAAGAGGCGGTGCAGCAGTAATCCAAATAGAAAGGGCTAAAAAAATTGTTAATACATACGTATATACATATAAATATACATATACACACATATATACTTAAGTACACACAATGTATACATATATAAATACATACATACACATATACACATAAACATGCATACATATAAATTTCTGGTGGGCCCAAAAACGATTGTCTGCTTTGCGCATTCGTGACTTAGCAATTGCGAATGCCAAGTTAAACACTCGTCAACTGTAAGTCCCAAGTATTTTGTGGACGTTATATGTTTAATTACTTGGTAATTCCAATTTGGTTCAAGTGGTCCGCACACGTGTGGATTTGAATTCTAAAATTAAGGCCTGAGTTTTTTTATAAAAGGAGAAAAACACATGTAGTTTGTTTTGTGGCCGTTGAAATATAAAAGGGAAGCTCTCCCGCCGGGCAAGGTGTTCTGCCCGGAGAGCGGCCAACTTTCCGACTGGTAGTTCCAAACTATTCTATATATTCTGTTTTATTTCGGAACTTTGATAATGTGAGTTATATTTCGATGTTTTTGGCTTTTGGCGCGACGACAGTGTAACCACATCACACCACCCCCACCCCCCCTTCGCCCCTCTCAGATGGTCGCCAGTGTAGTTAGATTGTAAGGGCAAGTGACGCCGGTGCGAGCTATGTGCTGGTGTGTAATGCAATGTACGCCGTACTACGAATTTGCAAGTTATGCCATTGAGAAAGATGTGCCGGACTAAGAGCCAGAAGTCTGCCTTAAAAATCTGCGGTGATTTGAGATGAAGACAAGTTGGTCTAGCTTGCAGGAACTGAAGACTGCAGAAGACGACTCTCAGGAGTAAATTGTAGGGGTCCTTGAGATGACGAAGACTTGAAAGTTGTAGTTTCCGAAAGTTGTTGGTTGCGTGTTCACATCACGTCAGGGTCACCTCTGTGGCCGTTGAAATAAAAAGGAGAGATCTACCGCCAGGCAAGGTGTTCTGCCCGGGGAGCGGCCAACGCTCCGAGTGGCAGTTCCGAGCTATTCTATATATACTGTTTTACTTTGGAGCTTCGATGTGTTTCACTTGTGCCGCGGCAACAGCGCCGCTACAGTTTTAAGAACATTAAGGGTTAGCATATTGGCTTTGAGTCATCTATCTATAGCAAATAATCCTTGCTTGGCATTATTGCACACGTCTTCCCACGTATCCCCAACGTAAACAATGACAGTGTCATCCACATAGGAAAAAGTTTACCTACCACCACTTCATAGGTTGTATAGTTAATTAATATAGTAGATCCACGGGTGGGCCAAGAACCGAGCCCTGTGGGATACCGTAAACAATTTTTTCCTCCTCAATAAGCTAGATATCTATTTTAACTTGCTGTCTCCTACCTTGGAGGTAACTCTCAAAGAAGGAGAGAGTCTTATCTCTTATGCCTATAGCTTAAAGTCTCTGCACAAGGATGGGGACAGATACAGTATTAAAAGCCTTTTTCAGGTCTAGATTTAAAATGGCATTATGTTAAGTGGAGGCATATTGATACTTTACGATTGTAATTTTCTTGTCTTATGAATTTTTGTTTTAGTGAAATTATTTTTAAATTAAAAATATTCATTTAATCTGGTACCAATAACCTTATTTTTAAAAAATAATTTATTAAGCAAAATACGTTACTAATTATTTACTAATTTATTTAAACTCGTATTTTAAAGATAAGACTAGACTTGTAGACGGGTTGTATGCAGGAAGTCTTATTGACTAAATAGTTGCTTGCAAGAAAAATTAATCTCATGGTTGGTAGACGGAAAATAAAGCTGCAGTCTTCAGCAGATTTGACAGCATACAATCAACTAAACAGACGGATCTCCAAATGAATTCGGCGAGACTTACGCAACTTTAATACTGCTCGTGTTGATGAAGTGATCGAGCGGAACCATAGCTCCAAAGTCTTTACCAAAGTTATGTCTGCCAGAAAAAGCCAACTGTCGAAGCTGATAACCGAGTATGGTATCACTTTCAGGACACCTGAGATTTTCAGTGAGATTGAGAGGTTCTATGGACAGCTGTACACATCTTCGTTGGAACCACACGCAGGTGTGAGTAACGATCCAAGAGCAAGTATTATCCAACAATATTCTGACGATATTCCGGACGTCAGTCTGAGCGAGATTAGAATTACTCTCCAGCACCTAAAAACGGCAAATCCCCGGGCGAGGATGGAAATATAGCACACGCAAACCCAAAGATTTCCAGCCTACCGAACAAGACGGTTTCCGAAAAGGTTTTAGCACCATAGACCACATACATACCCATCGGTAAATTATACAGAAGAATACAATTTGCCACTTCACTTTACGTATGTAGACTATGAGAAAGCCTTTGATTCCATCGAAATTTGGGCAGTGCTACAAACCCCTCAGAGGTGCCAAGTTGACTGTCGATATATCGAAGCGCTGAAGTACTTACACAATAGGGCTACGATGACTATCCGAGTACAGAATTAGAGTACGAAACCTATCTAACTGCAGAGAGGTGTAACTCAGGGTGACGTTATATCCCCTAAACTCTTCACCGCTGCATTGGAAGACGTTTTCAAGCTACTGGACTGGAAAGGATAAGGTATTAACATCAATGGCAAGTACATCACTCACTTTCGATTTGCCGACGGTATAGCCCTTATGGCAGAATCGCTGGAGCACCTAAGCACTATACTCAATGACCTCAACAGTGCCTCCCAACGGATAGGTCTTAATATGAACATGGACAAAACAAAGATCATGTATTACGTCCACGTCACACCTATGCCGGTAGTTTTTGGGAACACTAAGCTCAAAGTTGTTGACGAGTATGTTTACCTGGGACAAATAATTGAACTATGTAAGTCCAACTTCGACCGAGAGATCCATCGACAGATTCCACTTGGCTGGGCAGCTGGGAACTGAGACGTTGCTGCTGGTCGTACGAGGAAACTAAAGGTCGCTCAGCGAGTTATGTAAAGGGCTATGCTTGAGGTTTCTCTGCGTGATAAACTTGGAAATTATCCGCAGCAGATTCAGAGTGACTGACATAACCCAATGGATTAGTAAGCTGAAGTGGCAATGGGCCGGTCACATATCTCGAAGAACCGACAACCGAAGGGGAAGAAAATTTCTCGTGTGGCAGCCCCGTACTGGTAGGTGAAGTGTAGGGCAACCCGCCACCAGATGGAGTGACGACCTGGTAAGACATGCAGAAAGTCGATGGATGCAGGTGGCTCAGGACCATGCTTTTTGGTATTCCTTGGGAGAGGCCTACGTTCAGCAGTGGACTTGTGAAGGGCTGTAATGATGACGATGATGATGTAGTAAAATTTCATATTTATGAAAGTAGCAAGGAAACTTATATAGCTGCTGTGGTATATAATTTACTTGACACAATTTTTTTGAATTCTTGTGATACTTGAATGTTTTTCTCTACTCAATGTTAAATATAATGATAAGTCACTCCAATATAACATTCAACGCAATAAAAATTATTGCGGTGAATATAATATTAATATCACCTTATTATATGCCACTTTCGTGTAAGCTTTGATAACATATGGATTCAAAAGCCAGTTTCTAATGTCCAGTTAATGATTTAGTAGGTTAAAAAAAAACAAATAGGCAGTTTTAAATGTAGTTTATTTACTATGCGGATTGCATATCAACTCAACAAACAATATAAAAACGTAAAAATATGGCAGTGTGCATCAGTTAAAACGAGTAACAATTTCCTTAGTGAGTTCCATGAATAACCGATTACTAGGTATTGTGCGTAATAGATTACTCATTGAATTAAAGTCATTAAAAGTTTATCTCCTGGAAGGGGCGCCCGTGGGAATTGATGGGCCTTCAGCGTGGAAGCCTGTCTCATCAGCGTAGTAGTTGATGGTCTCAATTTTGCCGTCGTTATCGGTGTAAGAGTAGGCACCGCGGACAACGACGACAGTTTGGGGCTTGTTCTCTTCATCAAGGACCTCCTTCAATTGACCATTTTCTTCGCGGGTGATTCCATTCTCAGTCTCAAAGCTAAAGCAAATAACCAATATCAAATTTTAGATCATTAAACATCGTTTAACTGCCTCAGGCTCACAGTACTATGTTAATACTACAGAAATACTTGTAAAGAGTCCCTTAAAACAAAAATTTAAAGAAATAAACATATTAACTTTGGCATCGCAATATATTTATGAAAATGTAATGAATGTACATAAAAACATAAATAGCTTTAATAAGAATAAGGATGTGCATACTTTAAACACTAGGAACAAACATAAGCTTGTAATGCCAGTTACTAGAGTCCACAGAATCAGTAATTTATTTATGGGGCAATGTATACGCTTTTACAACAAAATCCCATAAAATATTCAAAGTTTGTCAATAAACAAGCTTAAAATTTTTATTAAAGGTAAACTGTACAAAAAGGGTTATTATAATATCAAGGAATACATGAATAAAAATAACCCCTGGGAATAAGGTGATTGCCACCATGCTGGTTCTATGAAAAATCATTTAAAAATTGTATAAACGAAATTATTTTTAAGTGAAATATGTTTCAAAAAAAAGTCCCGCTGGGTTTCTTTGTGGTTCTTCCCAGCACAGAGGTATTTTCCGAATCAGTGGTAAATAAAAAATGACTTTCAATAAGTATTACGTAATGATTAATATTGAAAAAAAATATTCTATTCTATTCTATTCTACTGTGAACTTAAAATATTCATATATCCAAAATCTAGGCTAGTGATCTAAGATGCAACGCGTATATGGTGATGTCCTTGTTTATCCTTGTCAAACTAACCAAATAATAAATAATATATTTTATGTTTCTTAACGACACGGATACTTAAATTTTCTCTCTCCCATTTAAGTTGATCCATGTAAAAGCCGTGATATCTATTAAATAATATTTTACCAGTTCCTATTATTTCAACCTTTAATTAAAAGGAAAAACAAACAATCCTACTGTGAGAATCTCCAAAAACGTCCGCAAGAGTATAATAATTAACTATATGTGTTCGAGCTAGCACAAACCTTACGTTCTTCTTAATTTACTTAATTAGATTACATTTGTTTTAATTTTATTGGGAAAACGGTTACACCCTTATTGTAGGTATACATAAGCAAGTATGTATATTCTAAGGTTACACGTCAAGAAATCTTTAGAAATTATGAAAAATAATATCGAAAATGAGAGTGATACAAAATAAAGAGTGAATGATTTTTTTTTTCCAATATTTCATAATTATTTGAACTTCTTTCAATAATTCACCTATGAATAATTTACAAATGATATTCATTCGAAAATAGTAATAGATAACATAAAACATATAAATATGGTTGTTTTTGATTTACCTGAAGGAGTATGGACCCTCGGGTTGTTGGCTGGATTCAGACCGAATGGTCTTTACAGGTTCAACATACGCTCGGAGGCCAACTTCGGGTTTTACATCGGTTACTGGAACAGCGGATGCGACGGCCACAAGGGCTAGGGCGACAGCAATCATCTGCAGATTAAATTATAGTTAATGATGATAAAACTATAAAAAAATATAATTGCCATTTTTTTATTAATAAGGCTCTACAGCGTACCATTTTCATGTTTGAAGCGTTTGGTTTAGTTTCGTTGCTACCAGATGAGCGACTGATGCCTAATCGTTCGAAACTAGTTCTTTTATACATTTCTCCCGGCTTCGACAATCTAATGTCATGTCAAACGACGGCAAAGATGCGACGTCGACATTCCGGCTCCTCGGATTCGGTTATCGGTGATCACAAAACAAAATGTTTGCATATGTGTGCCTACAAATAGTATTTGACAAATCAATATGTGTAGCACGCATTCACGAAGTAATTTGAAGCTTTATTTCACACATATACATAAATGTAAAATAATGTGAATAATGAAAAAAATATTTTCATCATAGATATCCAAGTACAATTAAATTTCTTTTACTATTTAATTTTATTTAACGAAAATATATGCTGGTTAATCAGTTTGTGTATTACATACTTTTTTTTAATTAAATTATCGACGTTTTAAAAATATGAACAAATAACTATACAGACAATTCCACTCTGAACATAAGGAATGCCTCAAAATAACTTGTCTTTGGCTTAATATTTCTGTTTAATTAAGATCAATAATTTGGGATATTATAGTAAATTAGTTTTGGGCCAACTCTCCTGTTAATTAAGACAGATGAACTACGGAATTTATCTCATGACTAGGGTTGTCACAAACCATAATATACAGCATCTTATTGAGTATCTTGACAAAACGATCAATAAAAACCCGCGTAAAAGAACACATAGCTGACGTGAAGCACCTACGTTTCGGGAAGTCTGTGTTGTGTGTTTGTGATCATATCCTAGACGGCCCCCGCCATTACATTAAATTTGATAAACCACAAATTCTCGCGAAGGAACATCGAGGAAGGATGATGATGATACGTGAAGCTATTGAAATTAAGAAACATCCTAATTTCAATAGATAGGGAGGCTGGGTACTACCACCTGATTGGGATCCTGTAATTAATAAAATTAAAACTAAACCCAACCATACTACTGCAAGACTTCAAGACACAATAAGTTCATTCTGCGTAGATCGGACTAAAATTAATAATTAAAAAATCTGAAGGTACTCCGGGTTAACTCTGACATCAGGACGTCAATCACCTCAGTCCCCCGTGACCATGGGTGCTGTAGAGTCGGGAACTAATAAAAATAAGTAAATTAATCGCGATAAAATCTGTAAAAGTAGTTTTATTCAATGTGTAGTGTTCGCGTAAATATAAGAAATCAATATTGTTTTATATAAATTTTACAATACTCTACACTATAAAATGTAAGACAGGAATATCAAGATTCCAGAGTACAGCGAGTTTCTTATGTGGTAGATCCATGCTGCAGCTATATTAGTAATATAGTAGTAACACGAATGGGTTGGCTCGACCGGGGAAGGTCCACGCTCCTACAGAATACCAGAGTAAAATAGCAGCTTAACACTGCTGTGTTTGGTATGGTAAGTGTAGAGAACCGGAGATCCTCCATCAATCAAGAGGCATTCCATCTTAGTCCTCACGGGTGACAACGCATCTGCATTTTGATTTTTTTATTGAGGATAGATGTGGATGTCTATGGGTCACAGCAACCACTTACCATCAGGTGGACTGTGTGTTCGTTTATCACCCTCTCCTATAAAAAAAAAACCTGAATAAGCGGAAGTCGTAAAGAGTTCTAATCGTAGTACTGGGACAATTAGTCCTAGTCCTATATTCAATTTTATTAACTCAGATATCCCTTACTGCATCAAGAACCTACTTTATACCTACCCTGATTACAGTTTAGTGCATTTAATAATAATAATAAAAGCCCATTTCAAAAAAGGCGTATCGTAAGAATCAGTTATACGCCTGAAAGATCTCATGAGTTGTGACAGATAGTAGTATACCGTGTTGTATATACCAGATGTAAAATAATTATACCAACAATGGAAAGCAGTGTCAAAGATGTGATACGATAAATACTGCGATTACCAATCCATCTTGGCGATTAAAACAATAATAATTAAAAATTAAAAATTTTGTATAACCGACTTCAATATAAATTATTAAGAATAAGTCAAAAACTATCAAACATACCTTGATCAAATATATGGGCCTACGTGCGCAGCACCAGTTTTTAAAATTAAAAAAGAATCATCGAAATCGGTTCAACTAGAAAAACTTATGAGGTAACTCCATTTTTTTTTTAAATACATACAGTGGAATTGAATACCGAACTATTGAAGTTGGTAGAAAAATGTAAAGTTAATGTAAAGTTTTAAATAACTGTAACTGTAACTGCCTCTACGACTCCAATATTCTGTGAGATGTTATTGTGACCCATAGACATCTACATCTATCCTCAATAAAGACTCAAGATGCAGATGTGTTGTCACCCGTGAGGACTAAGATGGAATGCCTCTTTGCCAGTAAAAAGGGTCTCCGGTTCTCTACACTCACCATACAAAACAGTAGTGTTATGCTTCTATTTTACGCTGGTATTCTGTGAGAGCGTGGTCATTCCCTAGTTGAGCCGTCTTATTCGTGCTACAATTATTACTAATATAGCTGTAGCATTGCTCTACCACGTAATAAAATCCATTAGCTTCCTGTGTCTGACTTGGTCGTCACTCCATCTAGTCCGCCCTACATTTTGCTTATCAATACGAGGCTACTCCTCAGGACCCTATCTGCATCATCGATTTAAAAACTCTACTTTTGATAATCTCCGCACTTAGTAGTATTTAGTTAAATTAAGCTTTTTATTTGTATAGGTGATTTAGGAAAGCAAGAAAAACATCGTCATCAATTAATAATGGCCTTTAGGAATTTTAGATACACTGTTTGTTTAATTAAGGGAAATGTAACAGTTTTATTATATTTTTCTAAATCTTCTATATTTCCAATCGTTTATACATGTTTATCAACAATGGATTGGATATTTTTTTATTTCTTGGTTTTTATACCCTCTCAAATAATTCTGTGAAAGTTAGAGAATACATTTTCTTCAATTATACATAAAATCAAAAGTATTTTTCTTATTCTTACGTTAACTGTAGAAGCACTAGTTAATTATCTTAGTTTGCTAGTTCTTAAGAAATAACATGACAAATTCAGAACTTTTTTAAAAACTTTAGAACTTTTCAAAACATTCATCGAACTTTAAGTTATCTATAAATATATAGATAAAAAAATTATTTGATATAATAATATATAATTATTAGATATAATAATATGTAATTAATTGATAGAAATTTATTTCATCATCATCATCATCATCATTACAGCCCTTCACAAGTCCACTGCTGAACATAGGGCTCCCCCAAAGAATGCCACAAAGCACAGTCCTGAGCCACTTGCATCCATCGACTTCCTGCATGTCTTACCAGGTCGTCACTCCATCTCGTGGGGGGACGCCCTACACTTCGCCTACCGGTACGAGGCCGCCACTCGAGAACCTTTCTTCCCCATCGGTTGTCGGTTCTTCGAGCTATATGGCCGGCCCACTGCCACTTCAGCTTACTAATCCGTTGGGCTATGTCGGTTACTCTGGTTCTACTGCGGATATCCTCATTCCTAAGTTTATCACGCAGAGAAACTCCGAGCATAGCCCTCTCCATAGCTCGCTGAGCGACCTTGAGGTTTCTCATACGGCTAGCAGTGAAGGACCACGTCTCAGTTCCGTAAGTCATCACTGGCAACACGCACGGGTTGTATAATTTCGTTTTAAGGTTTTGAGGTATGTCTGACGAGAAGATGTGTCGTAGCTTCCCGAACGCTGCCCAGCCGAGTTGAATCCGTCGATTGACCTCTCGGTTGAAGTTGGACTTACCTAGTCGGACTATTTGTCCCAGGTAAACATACTCGTCAACAACTTCGAGCTTAGTGTTCCCAACAACTACCGGCATAGGTGTGACATGGACATTAAACATGATCTTTGTTTTGTCCATGTTCATCTTAAGACCTATCCGTTGGGAAACACTATTGCGGTCATTGAGCATAGTGCTTAGGTCCTCCAGCGATTCTGCCATAAGGACTATATCGTCGGCAAATCGAAGGTGAGTGATGTACTCGCCATTGATGTTGATACCGTATCCTTTCCAGTCCAGAAGCTTGAAAACGTCTTCCAATGCAGCGGTGAAGAGTTTCGGGGATATGACGTCACCCTGTCTTACACCTCTCTGCAATTGGATAGGTTTCGTACTCGGATAGCCATCGTAGCCCTACTGTACAAGCACTTCAACACTTCGATATACCGACAGTCAACTTGGCACCGCTGAATGGACTGCAGCACCGCCCAAATTTCGACGGAATCAAAGGCTTTCTCATAGTCCACATACGCCACACATAGTTGCAAATTGTACTCTTCGGACTTCTGTACAATTTGCCGAAGGGTATCTATGTGGTCTATGGTGCTAAAGCCCTTTCGGAAACCGGCTTGTTCGTGAGGCTGGAAGTCGTCAAGTCTGCGCGCGAGACGATTCGTAATGACTCTCGAAAACAGCACGTAGACGCGGCTCAGAAGAGAAATCGGTCTGTAGTTCTTCAAGAGAGCGTTGTCACCTTTCTTGAAGAACAAGACCACCGCACTTCTGCTCCACGCCTCCGGTGTAATGCCACCATGGAGGACGGAATTAAAGAGCTTCTGAAGGACTTCAAGTACCGGTTTTCAGAAGCACTTTCAGAAGTTCCGCTGTAATTCCATCCTCGCCTGGGGCCTTGCCGTTTTTAAGGTGCTGGAGAGCCATTCTAATCTTGCTCAGACTGACGTCCGGGATATTATCGGAATAATGTCGGATAAGACACGCTCTTGGATCGTTACTCACACTTGCGTGTGGCTCCAACGATGATGTGTACAGCTGTCCATAGAACCTCTCAATCTCACTCAAAATCTCAGGTGTCCCGGAAATGACGCTGCCACGCTCGGTCTTCAGCTTCAACAGTTGACTCTTTCTGGCAGACAGATCTCTAGCAAAGACTTTGGAGCCTTGGTTCCGCTCGATCGCTTCTTCAATACGAGCTGTATTGAAGTTGCGTAAGTCCCGCCGCATGCATTTGGAGATCTGTCTGTTCAGATGCCTGTATGCTGTCAAGTCTGTTGAAGAATGTAGCTTCATCTCCCGTCTAACAGCCATGAGATTAAGAGTGTGATCGGAGAGTTTTTGTGTTCTTCTGCGGCGGGTCTTGCAGAACTTAGCTCCGACCGCATGGACAGTTTCCACGAGCTTGTCATTCATATCGTCCACTTCATTGCAGTCTTCTAGGCACTGAAAATGGTTTTGTATCTCGAGCTGAAAGGTTTCGGGACTTTGGATTAGAGCACGAGGGGGACGGAGCGTTGACTTCATTAGACGAGACCTCTCCAACTTAACGTTTAGGTTCAGTGTGCCTCTAACCATTCGGTGATCGCTACCAGTTTTCACCCTCGCGATCACGGAGACATCACTGAACAGTTGTCGTCTGGTCGTCATAATGAAGTCAATCTCATTTTTTGTCGAACCGTCGGGGCTCGACCAGGTCCACTTCCTGTGGGGCCGCTTCTGGAAGAAAGAGTTCATCATAAAGAGTCCCTCTTTCTCCATGAAGTCGGTCAGCTGCTGGCCCCTTGGGTTCCGTTGCCCTATTCCAAATTTCCCTACTTTCAGCTCACCGTTCTCTCTTGTGCCTAGTTTTGCGTTGAAGTCTCCCATTAACACCGTATATTGGGTTTTGGAGGAATGCGTGGCTCTAGAGATATCCTCATACATTTCCTCCACCTCCTCATCGGGGTGTGCCGAGGTTGGTACGTAAACCTGTATGACCTTCAGCGAATACCGTTTGGTGATTCTGAGTATAAGGTACGCAACCCTCGTCGACACACTCCCGATCTTTACAACGTTGTTAACGAGGGACTTGTGGACGATAAATCCGACACCTCCTTGGGACAGATGGTCGCCCTCCCGGTGATAGAGCAAGTTGCCGGATTCGAGGATTACCGTGTCCTCCCCCTCTCTTCGGACTTCGGATAATCCTATAATATGCCAGCGCAACTTGTCTATCTCTTCTTCCAGCTCCACAATCTTCTCGTCAGTCCTCAGGGTGCGTGCGTTGTACGTTGCCAGGTCGAGTCGTCTAAGGTGGCAACCGAACCTCCACCGGGGATTCTTAGCACCCCCTGCCCCGCCGTTACAATGGTCGCCACCGTAGCCAGGAATAGCGGGGTCGCCGGGGACTGGGGGCCGTTTCTTTGTTACTGTCATTCATAGGGGGGGTATTTGCCATAGTTGCCACGCTTGGCGAGCGGGTTGGCAACCGCAGTTTTTTTTTATTGTTAGTTTGTTGTTATCAAGAAGATGCTGCTGCCCATCTTCTGCCTGTTTCCCTTTGTCGCCTTTTACGACACCCACGGGAGGATATGGGGTAGTGGATATTCTTAACCGCCACTACACTACATTTATTTATTTTTATTTAATTGTTTATATTTCCTACTGACATCTACCATTACAGGGAAAAACCTAAATCGATAAATGTAGTATCTCATTTTAAAATAATATATAATGCAATCAAATATCAACAGAATAATACAATCAAAATATATCATTGGAAGTCATCATAAATCATAAAGTAACAATTCAAATGGTAAAAGATAATAATATAATATCACTAATTACAACACATAATAATTAATTTAAATAACAACACATTACAATCAATTATATAACACTATTTAAGAATAATATAATATAAATAGTGTCACTTGCGTACTCACTCCATGAACATAAGTGAAAATAAATTAAACTTCTCAGCAACCAAATTTAATATACGTATCGTTCGCGTGAGGGGGGTGTTGCGTACCAGTTTATTGCTGCCGCGCGGCACCGCTAGCAAACTCGGGCGCCGTCGCCGCTGTACATACCTATCAGGTACGCGTAAGCCTATCCACTGCAGCACACCCGGGTTGCTAATGTAACCACGGAACACCTTTAAAATGTGGGTTACCAGCGCTAGCGTGCTAGTTTCCAGCTTGTTGTATCCAATTATGCCCAAAACAAACAAGGTTAGATACATCAAGGGGTGGAAGGGATCAACCCCATAGAACCTATGATATATAAATCGCGTAAATTTATTCTGAATGCGCTCCAGCATGAGACTGTATTTATTTTCATGTGGAGCCCATATTGCCGAGTTACACTCCAGCTGACTCCTTACTAGAGCATCATACAGCACTGAAGTGGCTTTAATGTTGGTAAATTTTTCCTACTCTGCGAATGATAAACCCTAGTAGTTTATAGGCTTTCTTACATACTTGTATATTCATGATGTGCACCCAAGATCCCGAACTGATTCCTCCCTCTTCATTAGCTCGCCATCCACCTTATAGTTGTAATGGAGTGGTGCTCTTGTACGACTACATGATAGAATAGAGCATTTTGAAATATTAAACTGCATCTTATTTGTATTTTAAATTATAATTAGGCGGTGTAGTGGCAGTATAAGAAAATCCGTGGCCACAATATTTTGCCAGATTTTGATAAGCAATTATGGGAAATGCAAAAAAACTTCCAATGGGCAGCGGTATTACAATTTTATTTTACCAGTCGTAGAATACTCAGACCGACGACACGTAGCAGCGTCATACACGCCAGACGTCTGCCGTTTGCCATAGTAACGATCAACACACATCCTTTCCAAAATGGAAGAGTCCCATATCCTGCAATGGATTTTACAGGCCGATGATGACGATGAATCGGGTTCCTATCTCATTACTAATGTTATCACAAACTGGATGCAGTTTCTTCTTCTTATTAAGTATAGGGACATCCACGAAAGACGTTGTCAATGATATTGTCGATTTGAAAATGAAAATGAAAAATGAAAATGTCTATTTTGTCTCAAACAGATACATGGCATTATAAATGAGACATCCCTAGAAGTAATTGATAATACTTGTTTGGGGGTTATCTCTTTTCTTAATTAACAACAATGTTGAGACTATTTTTACTAAAGGTGAGTAAAAATTAAATTTAGAAAGAAAAAATAACAGTAAATGACTTATAAACTAATTAGCGGCTCTTTGTATAAGTGTAGTTGTATGCCTATGTGAACTGTATGTGCGTCTTGTTTTTAAACAGGGTTTGTGTTGTCGGGTGTGTATTTGAATTTGTGTGTGTGTGTGTGTGTGTGTGTGTGTATGGGTGTGTGTGTGTGTGTGTGGGTGTGTGTGTGTGTGTGTGTGGGTGTGTTTCTTTCTTTATAAACGTAAACATAAAATAAACGTAAAGTGCCGGTGTGTTCGAAGCGCAATTATATAATAGATTAAGCTCGATAAGTACGTACATTATTGATAAGAAAGAAATAAAAAGAAATTGTTTAACACAATTTGTCCAGTTTCCTCATGTGTTAAAATTTTTAAATACTTGGATATTACCTTTTTGCATACGTGTGAGAACTGAAGGTGTAACTTTAATTTTACCTTTATTTTATTATAAATGTAGACTGATTGGGTTGCATACTGACGCCGTGCAAAAGCTGTTCTGAATGTTGGGGTGTAAGCCACTATATCTTTTCGTCTTCTCTTCCGACTGTCTCAGTTAAATGAAATAGATTTTTTCAAGTAATTAAGTAATATAGTTTTCTAACTGAGAGTAAGCCACTGATTCTGTAGAGATGGACTATGGGGTATATGTATGGTTTATAGTACATCACTTTATAAGCGACTTGTGGGCTCTTTCTAATTCAAGGAATATAGTTATGTGGCTCCTCCCCAGACTTTTAAACAATATGTAACAACTGATTGCGTAAGCCCAATAAAGATGCTATTGAGTGTCTTCTAAGGCATCACATATCTTAGATTTTTTTAATCCCTATTTTGTTCACCCGTGACATAACAATCTCAATATGCGTATGCAAAATTAAACACTCATCAATTATAAGTCCCAAGTATTTTGTGGACATTATACGTTTAATAACTTGACAATTACAATTTTGATCCAAGTGGAATGATGAGGGAAGAAATGAAAAGGGGATATGTTCCGCCGGGCAAATGTGTTCTGCCCGGGGGGTGGCCAACGCTCCGAGTTCGAAGCTATTCTATCTATACAGTTTTACTTCGGATCTTTGATAGAGAAAGTTAGGCATCGATGTGTTTCGCTTGTGGCGTGACGACAGCGCCGCCACAGTTTTAAGAATATTATGGGTTAGTAGATAAGCTTTGAGCCATCTATCTATAGCAACCATACCTTGCTCGGCATTTTTCCACATGTCTTCCCACGTATCCCCAATGCAAACAATGACAATGTCGTCCGCGTAGGAGAAGGTTTTCTCACCACCGCTTTGTAGTTGCATAGTTCATTACTATACACCAGAAACAGTGGTGGCCAAAAAACCGAGCCCTGTGGGATACCGTAAACAATGTTTTCCTCCTCAATAAGCGAGTTATTTAATTTAACTTGCTGTCTCTTACCTCGCAGGTACCTATCAAAAAAGGAGAGAGTCTTACCTCTTACCCCTATAGCTTCAAGTTTTTGCACAAGGATGGGGACAGATACGGTGTTAAAAACCTTTTTCAGATTTAGATTTAAAATAACATTATGTTAAGCGAAGGATTATTGATACTTCAAGATTGTAATTATCTAGTCTTATGAATTTTTATTTTATTTTAATTATTCTTAAATTTTGGCGGCGCTGTCGTCGCGCCACAAGTGAAACACATCGAAGCCTAACTCGCACTAACAAAATTCCGAAGTTAAACATATATAGAATAGCTCCGAACTACCACTAGGAGCGTTGGCCGCTCCCCGGGCAGAACACCTTGCCCGGCGGGAGATCTCTCCTTTTCCTTCCACCCGCTACAGTGGTGACCACACGACGTGATATGAACACGCAACCAATAACCTTCGGAAACTACAACTTCATACCTTCATCATCATCCTCACTTACCCCATTCATTCGCTTCCGAGCAGATATTGTCTACAGTCTTCACATTCTGCAAGGCATCTAGCTTTACAAAGGTTCATCGCAGCACTGGAATAATAATGCTTCCTGTTCCTTCAAGCTACTCTCTGTGCTACAGTGTTAGGCATGGCTCTGAACCTTACTGCTCGCCTCTGCTCACGGCACTCTCGTAGATTACTTGAATTCTTCTCGACTCACCGCAGACTATAAGGCAATCCCTAGCACTTGTTCCGGCACATCGTTCTCACCGGCATTACTTGCAAGTGTGTAGTATGACATGCATTACACACCGACATATTATTCGCACCGGCGTCACTTGCCCTTACGCACACGGCATGCATTCCCCACCGGCATTAAGGACGCACCGGCAATCGGACTGCACTATCGACTTTCGATCTTAGCAGGGGGTGATGTGGCGGCGCTGTCGTCGCACCACAAGTGAAACACATCGAAGCCTAAATCGCACTAACAAAGTTCCGAAATTAAAGCAGTATATATAGAATAGCTACGAACTACCACTCGGAGCGTTGGCCGCTCCCCGGGCAGGACACCTTGCCCTTTTCCAATTGCTTCAGGCGAAAAAAAAAACTACCAATTTGATTTGATTGGTAGTTTTAAATTTAATATAATATGTATTACTTGTGAGATACATTGTGTTTTCATGATCATTAGATTGGTTAGTGCGATTGCCAAGTCAATCTATGTATTTAAAACATAAAAGATTTTTAATATTGATATGGTCACTATAAAATGTTGTTAGGTTAGCTAATTACCTAATAGCTTGAGATAGAAGGACCTTTAAGTAGGGACTGAATAAATTAACCGACTTAGTATTAAACTTTTTACGTGGTAGAGCCATGCTGCAGTTATATTAGTAGTATAGTTGTAGCACGAATGGGTCGGCTCGACCGGGGAAGGACCACGCTCTCACAGAATACCAGCGTAAAATAGCAGCATAACACTGCTGTGTTTCGTATGGTGAGTGTAGAGAACCGGAGACCCTTTTTACTGGACAAGAGGCATTCCATCTTAGTCCTCACGGGTGACAACGCATCTGCATCTTGAGTCTTTATTGAGGATAGATGTAGATGTCTATGGGTCACAGTAACCACTTACCATCAGGTGGACTATGTGCTCGTTTGTCACCCTATCCTATAAAAAAACCATGGATTTCACAACTTTTTACGGTAGAAGAACTGAGTTGCAAGACTTGGTTTTATTACAAGTTATGTTTTTGATGGCATTTAATAATTTACTTAACACAACATTTTAAAATTCTTGTGATTACTTTAATGTCTCTTCTCTACTCAATGTCAGATATCATGATGAGCCACACGAATATAGCATTCAACGCAACAAATATGTGGCTCATGAAATTATGTATTTAATATAACATTAATATCACCTTATTATATGCCATCTTCATGTAAGCTTTGATAACATATGGATTCAAAAGCCAATTCCCAATGTCCAAGGTCAACGATTTTATGTTGTTTAAACGATTTAATAGGTTAAAAAAACAAATAGGTAGTTTTAAATGTAGTTTATTTACTATACGGATTGCATATCAACTCAACAAATAATATAAAAACGTAAAAATATGGCAGTGTGCATCAGTTAAAACGAGTAACAATTTCCTTAGTGAGTTCCATGAATAACCGATTACTAGGTATTGTGCGTAATAGATTACTCATTGAATTAAAGTCATTAAAAGTTTATCTCCTGGAAGGGGCGACCGTGGGAATTGATGGGCCTTCAGCGTGGAAGCCTGTCTCATCAGCGTAGTAGTTGATGGTCTCAATTTTGCCGTCGTTATCGGTGTAAGAGTAGGCACCGCGGACAACGACGACAGTTTGGGGCTTGTTCTCTTCATCAAGGACCTCCTTCACTTGACCATTTTCTTCGCGGGTGATTCCATTCTCAGTCTCAAAGCTAAAGCAAATAACCAATATCAAATTTTAGATCATTAAACATCGTTTAACTGTCTCAGTTTCACAGTACTATGTTAATACTACAGAAATACTTGTAAAGAGTCCCTTTAAAGAAATAAACAAAAATTTAAAGAAATAAACATATTAACTTTGGCATCGCAATATATTTATGAAAATGTAATGAATGTACATAAAAACATAAATAGCTTTAATAAGAATAAGGATGTGCATACTTTAAACACTAGGAACAAACATAAGCTTGTAATGCCAGTTACTAGAGTCCACAGAATCAGTAATTTATTTATGGGGCAATGTATACGCTTTTACAACAAAATCCCATAAAATATTCAAAGTTTGTCAATAAACAAGCTTAAAATTTTTATTAAAGGTAAACTGTACAAAAAGGGTTATTATAATATCAAGGAATACATGAATAAAAATAACCCCTGGGAATAAGGTGATTGCCACCATGCTGGTTCTATGAAAAATCATTTAAAAATTGTATAAACGAAATTATTTTTAAGTGAAATATGTTTCAAAAAAAAGTCCCGCTGAGTTTCTTTGTGGTTCTTCCCAGCACAGAGGTATTTTCCGAATCAGTGGTAAATAAAAAATGACTTTCAATAAGTATTACGTAATGATTAATATTGAAAAAAAATATTCTATTCTATTCTATTCTACTGTGAACTTAAAATATTCATATATCCAAAATCTAGGCTAGTGATCTAAGATGCAACGCGTATATGGTGATGTCCTTGTTTATCCTTGTCAAACTAACAAAATAATAAATAATATATTTTATGTTTCTTAACGACACGGATACTTAAATTTTCTCTCTCCCATTTAAGTTGATTCATGTAAAAGCCGTGATATCTATTAAATAATATTTTACCCAGTTCCTATTATTTCAACCTTTAATTAAAAGGAAAAACAAACAATCCTACTGTGAGAATCTCCAAAAACATCCGCAAGAGTATAATAATTAACTATATGTGTTCGAGCTAGCACAAATCTTACGTTCTTCTTAATTTACTTAATTAGATTACATTTGTTTTAATTTTATTGGGAAAACGGTTACACCCTTATTGTAGGTATACATAAGCAAGTATGTATATTCTAAGGTTACACGTCAAGAAATCTTTAGAAATTATGAAAAATAATATCGAAAATGAGAGTGATACAAAATAAAGAGTGAATGATTTTTTTTTCTAATATTTCATAATTATTTGAACTTCTTTCAATAATTCACCTATGAATAATTTACAAATGATATTCATTCGAAAATAGTAATAGATAACATAAAACATATAAATATGGTTGTTTTTGATTTACCTGAAGGAGTATGGACCCTCGGGTTGTTGGCTGGATTCAGACCGAATGGTCTTTACAGGTTCAACATACGCTCGGAGGCCAACTTCGGGTTTTACATCGGTTACTGGAACAGCGGATGCGGCGGCCACAAGGGCTAGGGTGACAGCAATCATCTGCAGATTAAATTATAGTTAATGATGATAAAACTATAAAAAAATATAATTGCCATTTTTTTATTAATAAGGCTCTACAGCGTACCATTTTCATGTTTGAAGCGTTTGGTTTAGTTTCGTTGCTACCAGATGAGCGACTGATGCCTAATCGTTCGAAACTAGTTCTTTTATACATTTCTCCCGGCTTCGACAATCTAATGTCATGTCAAACGACGGCAAAGATGCGACGTCGACATTCCGGCTCCTCGGATTCGGTTATCGGTGATCACAAAACAAAATGTTTGCATATGTGTGCCTACAAATAGTATTTGACAAATCAATATGTGTAGCACGCATTCACGAAGTAATTTGAAGCTTTATTTCACACATATACATAAATGTAAAATAATGTGAATAATGAAAAAAATATTTTCATCATAGATATCCAAGTACAATTAAATTTCTTTTACTATTTAATTTTATTTAACGAAAATATATGCTGGTTAATTAGTTTGTGTATTACATACTTTTTTTTTTAATTAATTTATCAACGTTTTAGAAATATGAACAAATAACTAGACAGACAATTCCACTCTGTACATAAGGAATGTCTCAAAATAACTTGTTTTTGGCTTAATATTTCTGTTTAATTAAGATCAATAATTTGGGAGATTATAGTAAATTAATTTTTGGGCCAACTTTCGTGTTAATTAAGGCAGATGAACATTGGAATTTATCTCATAACTAGGGTTGTCACAAGCCATAATATATAGCTTCTTCTTGAGTATAGGGACATCCGCAAAAGAAGTTTTTAATGATATTATGGATGTATACGTTATGTGCAGACTTTCTTTACGATCGTAATTTTCTTGGCCTAAGAAAACAAAAGACTGGAAAATTCTGAAAGGAATTCCTTCTGAAAAGAATACTATACAATGAACCATTTATTAATCAGAATACGTTAATAATTATTTACTAACTTATTCATCATTTAAAGAAGAATCTAGACTTGTATTTAGGCCGTATGCAATAGGTCTTATTGACCGAGGGTCGATTTCTAGTCGTCAGTATAACCTAACTGAATATAATAATCAAACAAATAAATTTTATATTGTATGTTTTTCTAATTTAATTCTATATTATATTATTAACCCTCTGCGACTGACGTGGCTTAATTTTTACAATTCTACTGACGTGGTAGTAATATTACACAGGTATTTGACTGGACTTAGGTTTATAATTACACACTTAGAGTATCCATTCTTATTATATACTAGCTGTGCCTGCGGCGCAGCTCACGTATGTAGGTTTTAGGGTGGATGCCAATTTCAACTTTAAAAATTTCTGCTATTTTAATTAGGGCACAATATTTTTAAACATTTGTTTTAAGCGATAGGTTATTTATCTAAAAATATAATGAACATTTATTTACAATCATATTATTTCAAGAACAATTTTAAAAACGACGATAAGCAAAAAAAGGCTTTATGGCTCAAATGCCAGCCACCTTGTAAAAATGTCCTTTTGTGTATCAAAATGTTTTACTACTTAACTTACTGTGTTTTAGTTTAAAGCAGTTCAATAAATTAAAGAAAATTATGATAAAATATTATGTAGTAAGTATATCGATTTCTAATAATTTAATCATCCAAGCTTTCAAATCATCATCGTCATTATAACCTTACACAAGTCCACTACGGAACATCCTCCTCCAAAGACTGCCGCAAAGCCTGCTCCTAAACCACTTTACTTGTCATGAGTTTTTCATTTATGTTCTAAGTTGTAATTAGTATTACTAAGTTATAGTTTTTGCTTATCTATACAAATAAATAAAATTGAAGTGTCTGTTTGTAATGTCAAAATAACAGCTTTTTACTAAATGCATATGAAAGTATATACGGTACCTATAACAAAAACACAATTTTTAATTTTTTTTCTGTCTGTCTGTTTGTTCCGGCTAATCTCCGAAACGGCTGGACCAATTTCGACGGGACTAACTTAGGCTACTCATATTTTAGAAAAAGAATTAGGGTTCCGCGTAACATAATTAAAACCCTAAATTACATGCGGGTGAAGTCGCGGGGATCAGCTAGTATATACTATATTTATTGCTTGTTTTTTCTTTTTAAAAAATAATAGAATACATAAGCTGTTCTTAATATACACCCAATGTCAGATAGAAAAGCTAGTACATCTATTGCTAAACTTTAAAATCTAAAAACCAATTTTAAAATTGATTGAGAATTGATCATAACCTTTAACTATAAAATAAGTTATGATCTAATTAATGGTATTTATTCCAGTTTATGACAGCCCTGATTTATATTACGTGGCTGAAATTAGGTACTTCTTATTATGTACGTCAAACCAAATAACAGCCGGGCGGCTAACATTATGCACTCCATACATTTCGTATATCTAATTACAGCCCCATTAATTTCCACTAAAAGAAAATAAATAACTTGTAAATTATAACAAAAATAACTGCATTACTATGTCTATAGTCATATTCATACAAATCAAAAAGCCTATATATGAGATAATGTAAAGTAAGCATAATTTTACCGGGATCATTACTTGTCAAGAAATTAGGAAAATGAGCGTTTTTCGTCGCGTACGTGTTTTAATTTTTAATTTAACACTGTTAGGTTTAAAACTGTGAGGTAATATTTGAAATATACTTTCCTCTATTTACGAAGAATTTTTTAGGTGGAAAAATATTTGTAGTTAAGACTAATAGAAATCTTATTTACGAATTAAAAAGGCCAAAAGGCTGGAATTAGGGGCATGGCTGGTATTAGGGGCATCTACCCTACTTAAAGAATTTGACGTTTAGGGTAAGAGAATATTAAACGATTGATATCATTACTATATGAATAAGTAGTAACAAAATAAATCGATATGCTCAAAGTTCTAAGTCGTTTATGATAGAGCTTCTGTGTAAACGATGTTAGAAGTAAACTTAGCCGGGGCTTACAGAAAAAGAGGACACATTACATAAAGGGCAGCCCTTTTCCAATTGCGAAAAAAAAACTACCAATTGGATTTGATTGGTAGTTTTAAATTTAATATAATATGTATTACTTGTGAGATACATTGTGTTTTCATGATCATTAGATTGGTTAGTGCGATTGCCAAGTCAATCTATGTATTTAAAACATAAAAGATTTTTAATATTGATATGGTCACTATAAAATGTTGTTAGGTTAGCTAATTACCTAATAGCTTGAGATAGAAGGACCTTTAAGTAGGGACTGAATAAATTAACCGACTTAGTATTAAACTTTTTACGTGGTAGAGCCATGCTGCAGTTATATTAGTAGTATAGTTGTAGCACGAATGGGTCGGCTCGACCGGGGAAGGACCACGCTCTCACAGAATACCAGCGTAAAATAGCAGCATAACACTGCTGTGTTTCGTATGGTGAGTGTAGAGAACCGGAGACCCTTTTTACTGGACAAGAGGCATTCCATCTTAGTCCTCACGGGTGACAACGCATCTGCATCTTGAGTCTTTATTGAGGATAGATGTAGATGTCTATGGGTCACAGTAACCACTTACCATCAGGTGGACTATGTGCTCGTTTGTCACCCTATCCTATAAAAAAACCATGGATTTCACAACTTTTTACGGTAGAAGAACTGAGTTGCAAGACTTGGTTTTATTACAAGTTATGTTTTTGATGGCATTTAATAATTTACTTAACACAACATTTTAAAATTCTTGTGATTACTTTAATGTCTCTTCTCTACTCAATGTCAGATATCATGATGAGCCACACGAATATAGCATTCAACGCAACAAATATGTGGCTCATGAAATTATGTATTTAATATAACATTAATATCACCTTATTATATGCCATCTTCATGTAAGCTTTGATAACATATGGATTCAAAAGCCAATTCCCAATGTCCAAGGTCAACGATTTTATGTTGTTTAAACGATTTAATAGGTTAAAAAAACAAATAGGTAGTTTTAAATGTAGTTTATTTACTATACGGATTGCATATCAACTCAACAAATAATATAAAAACGTAAAAATATGGCAGTGTGCATCAGTTAAAACGAGTAACAATTTCCTTAGTGAGTTCCATGAATAACCGATTACTAGGTATTGTGCGTAATAGATTACTCATTGAATTAAAGTCATTAAAAGTTTATCTCCTGGAAGGGGCGACCGTGGGAATTGATGGGCCTTCAGCGTGGAAGCCTGTCTCATCAGCGTAGTAGTTGATGGTCTCAATTTTGCCGTCGTTATCGGTGTAAGAGTAGGCACCGCGGACAACGACGACAGTTTGGGGCTTGTTCTCTTCATCAAGGACCTCCTTTACTTGACCATTTTCTTCGCGGGTGATTCCATTCTCAGTCTCAAAGCTAAAGCAAATAACCAATATCAAATTTTAGATCATTAAACATCGTTTAACTGTCTCAGTTTCACAGTACTATGTTAATACTACAGAAATACTTGTAAAGAGTCCCTTTAAAGAAATAAACAAAAATTTAAAGAAATAAACATATTAACTTTGGCATCGCAATATATTTATGAAAATGTAATGAATGTACATAAAAACATAAATAGCTTTAATAAGAATAAGGATGTGCATACTTTAAACACTAGGAACAAACATAAGCTTGTAATGCCAGTTACTAGAGTCCACAGAATCAGTAATTTATTTATGGGGCAATGTATACGCTTTTACAACAAAATCCCATAAAATATTCAAAGTTTGTCAATAAACAAGCTTAAAATTTTTATTAAAGGTAAACTGTACAAAAAGGGTTATTATAATATCAAGGAATACATGAATAAAAATAACCCCTGGGAATAAGGTGATTGCCACCATGCTGGTTCTATGTAAAATCATTTAAAAATTGTATAAACGAAATTATTTTTAAGTGAAATATGTTTCAAAAAAATGTCCCGCTGGGTTTCTTTGTGGTTCTTCCCAGATCAGAGGTATTTTCCGAATCAGTGGTAAATAAAAAATGACTTTCAATAAGTATTACGTAATGATTAATATTGAAAAAAAAATATTCTATTCTATTCTATTCTACTGTGAACTTAAAATATTCATATATCCAAAATCTAGGCTAGTGATCTAAGATGCAACGCGTATATGGTGATGTCCTTGTTTATCCTTGTCAAACTAACAAAATAATAAATAATATATTTTATGTTTCTTAACGACACGGATACTTAAATTTTCTCTCTCCCATTTAAGTTGATTCATGTAAAAGCCGTGATATCTATTAAATAATATTTTACCCAGTTCCTATTATTTCAACCTTTAATTAAAAGGAAAAACAAACAATCCTACTGCGAGAATCTCCAAAAACATCCGCAAGAGTATAATAATTAACTATATGTGTTCGAGCTAGCACAAATCTTACGTTCTTCTTAATTTACTTAATTAGATTACATTTGTTTTAATTTTATTGGGAAAACGGTTACACCCTTATTGTAGGTATACATAAGCAAGTATGTATATTCTAAGGTTACACGTCAAGAAATCTTTAGAAATTATGAAAAATAATATCGAAAATGAGAGTGATACAAAATAAAGAGTGAATGATTTTTTTTTCTAATATTTCATAATTATTTGAACTTCTTTCAATAATTCACCTATGAATAATTTACAAATGATATTCATTCGAAAATAGTAATAGATAACATAAAACATATAAATATGGTTGTTTTTGATTTACCTGAAGGAGTATGGACCCTCGGGTTGTTGGCTGGATTCAGACCGAATGGTCTTTACAGGTTCAACATACGTTCGGAGGCCAACTTCGGGTTTTACATCGGTTACTGGAACAGCGGATGCGGCGGCCACAAGGGCTAGGGTGACAGCAATCATCTGCAGATTAAATTATAGTTAATGATGATAAAACTATAAAAAAATATAATTGCCATTTTTTTATTAATAAGGCTCTACAGCGTACCATTTTCATGTTTGAAGCGTTTGGTTTAGTTTCGTTGCTACCAGATGAGCGACTGATGCCTAATCGTTCGAAACTAGTTCTTTTATACATTTCTCCCGGCTTCGACAATCTAATGTCATGTCAAACGACGGCAAAGATGCGACGTCGACATTCCGGCTCCTCGGATTCGGTTATCGGTGATCACAAAACAAAATGTTTGCATATGTGTGCCTACAAATAGTTTATCAACGTTTTAGAAATATGAACAATTAACTAGACAGACAATTCCACTCTGTACATAAGGAATGTCTCAAAATAACTTGTCTTTGGCTTAATATTTCTGTTTAATTAAGATCAATAATTTGGGAGATTATAGTAAATTAATTTTTGGGCCATCTTTCGTGTTAATTAAGGCAGATGAACATTGGAATTTATCTCATAACTAGGGTTGTCACAAGCCATAATATATAGCTTCTTCTTGAGTATAGGGACATCCGCAAAAGAAGTTTTTAATGATATTATGGATGTATACGTTATGTGCAGACTTTCTTTACGATCGTAATTTTCTTGGCCTAAGAAAACAAAAGACTGGAAAATTCTGAAAGGAATTCCTTCTGAAAAGAATACTATACAATGAACCATTTATTAATCAGAATACGTTAATAATTATTTACTAACTTATTCATCATTTAAAGAAGAATCTAGACTTGTATTTAGGCCGTATGCAAGAGGTCTTATTGACCGAGGGTCGATTTCTAGTCGTCAGTATAACCTAACTGAATATAATAATCAAACAAATAAATTTTATATTGTATGTTTTTCTAATTTAATTCTATATTATATTATTAACCCTCTGCGACTGACGTGGCTTAATTTTTACAATTCTACTGACGTGGTAGTAATATTACACAGGTATTTGACTGGACTTAGGTTTATAATTACACACTTAGAGTATCCATTCTTATTATATACTAGCTGTGCCTGCGGCGCAGCTCACGTATGTAGGTTTTAGGGTGGATGCCAATTTCAACTTTAAAAATTTCTGCTATTTTAATTAGGGCACAATATTTTTAAACATTTGTTTTAAGCGATAGGTTATTTATCTAAAAATATAATGAACATTTATTTACAATCATATTATTTCAAGAACAATTTTAAAAACGACGATAAGCAAAAAAAGGCTTTATGGCTCAAATGCCAGCCACCTTGTAAAAATGTCCTTTTGTGTATCAAAATGTTTTACTACTTAACTTACTGTGTTTTAGTTTAAAGCAGTTCAATAAATTAAAGAAAATTATGATAAAATATTATGTAGTAAGTATATCGATTTCTAATAATTTAATCATCCAAGCTTTCAAATCATCATCGTCATTATAACCTTACACAAGTCCACTACGGAACATCCTCCTCCAAAGACTGCCGCAAAGCCTGCTCCTAAACCACTTTACTTGTCATGAGTTTTTCATTTATGTTCTAAGTTGTAATTAGTATTACTAAGTTATAGTTTTTGCTTATCTATACAAATAAATAAAATTGAAGTGTCTGTTTGTAATGTCAAAATAACAGCTTTTTACTAAATGCATATGAAAGTATATACGGTACCTATAACAAAAACACAATTTTTAATTTTTTTTCTGTCTGTCTGTTTGTTCCGGCTAATCTCCGAAACGGCTGGACCAATTTCGACGGGACTAACTTAGGCTACTCATATTTTAGAAAAAGAATTAGGGTTCCGCGTAACATAATTAAAACCCTAAATTACATGCGGGTGAAGTCGCGGGGATCAGCTAGTAAATACTATATTTATTGCTTGTATTTACTTTTTAAAAAATAATAGAATACATAAGCTGTTCTTAATATACACCCAATGTCAGATAGAAAAGCTAGTACATCTATTGCTAAACTTTAAAATCTAAAAATCAATTTAAAATTGATTGAGAATTGATCATTACCTTTAACTATAAAATAAGTTATGATCTAATTAATGGTATTTATTCCAGTTTATGACAGCCCTGATTTATATTACGTGGCTGAAATTAGGTACTTCTTATTATGTACGTCAAACCAAATAACAGCCGGGCGGCTGACATTATGCACTCCATACATTTCGTATATCTAATTACAGCCCCATTAATTTCCACTAAAAGAAAATAAATAACTTGTAAATTATAACAAAAATAACTGCATTACTATGTCTATAGTCATATTCATACAAATCAAAAAGCCTATATATGAGATAATGTAAAGTAAGCATAATTTTACCGGGATCATTACTTGTCAAGAAATTAGGAAAATGAGCGTTTTTCGTCGCGTACGTGTTTTAATTTTTAATTTAACACTGTTAGGTTTAAAACTGTGAGGTAATATTTGAAATATACTTTCCTCTATTTACGAAGAATTTTTAGGTGGAACAATATTTGTAGTTAAGACTAATAGAAATCTTATTTACGAATTAAAAAGGCCAAAAGGCTGGAATTAGGGGCATGGCTGGTATTAGGGGCATCTACCCTACTTAAAGAATTTGACGTTTAGGGTAAGAGAATATTAAACGATTGATATCATTACTATATGAATAAGTAGTAACAAAATAAATCGATATGCTCAAAGTTCTAAGTCGTTTATGATAGAGCTTCTGTGGAAACGACGTTAGAAGTAGACTTAGCCGGGGCTTACAGAAAAAGGTTACTACTAACGCGGGGAAAAGCAACATAGAGTTGGCCAGTCAGTCTTAACAGTCAAAACAATGAGTATTGAGCAACTGCAACGCGTAAAGTTTGACCTTGCGCTTTATTTACGATCATCGCATAACACGCGCTGAGTGGGAAGTGGGAACTGAACACGCTTAAAATAGGGATGTTCGATGATCAGCGATGTTAAAAATTAAAACATCGATGTTTTAACATCGACGATCGTCCCCATAATGATTTTAGTCACAAATTAATATACTATACAATGTACAGAAACAGACACAACATGTTATCACCATTTTTATTATATGTATAAATTTAAAGAAAGATGGCGCTGTTAACATCAATTCTAAAAATAAGAGATTAATTGACGCGATTAATACAATAAAAAACATAAAAGAAATTATAAATCAGTGCCTACATAGTAAGCAGTAAAAAGCCTTAACCTGCCTTTTTGCATCACATTTGTGCAACACCACCATCTATCGATGAAATTGGTTAACTATTGTACTTTAGATTTGCATACATAATAAGGTTAATATATATTTTTTATGTAATACTTTCCTTTACTGCGTTTTAGATATAATTATATCATTATAGAACATTATTTACATCATTTAATTATGATTTATAATATGATATTAGTTTAAAACGTACTTGATGACTCATCCAACGCCACTATTGAACAAATTCATACCTATACTTCTTACCCATACTTCAGAATATTTGTCATAACTTTTGATGGAATGAACTGATTTTAATGAAATAAAGACTAAATGTAACCCGAAGATATACTTAATAATTTCCTTAACAATTATTGTGATATAAAATAGTACTTTATACGTGATACGTTAACAAACAAACAGACAGACAGACAGAAAATTCTAAAAATGGTAGAAATGTATTTAGTCACTTATTTTTTAACATAACATAACATAAACACTCACGCCTGTCACCCAGAGGGGTAGGCAGAGATTATGAACTTCCATTTGGCACGATCCTGACACACCTCTCTCGCTTCCTCCAAATCCATATACCTACGCATACACGCTCGTCGGTTAAAGGTACTCTTGATTTGGCCCATTTTTAATATATCTCCAATTTGGTCGATAAACTTTCGCCTAGGGCGACCCTTCCCGATTATGCCGTTCACCTCTGCAACATAAATTTGCTTTGTCACTCTGACAAAGAGTGACAAAGAGTGACAGAGAGTTATTTTTTGTACCTCTCAATCACTTTTATTAAAAAAATATAAAATGTACAGACGTCTGCTTTTTACATTTTTATTATATAATATATACATAATTATTTATTTGGCATAAATCAGTCCTCAGAAACTTACATTTACACGAAAAGTGAAAATAAAAATCAACAATATCGCTATATGAATTTAAATTGGGTCTGAAAATTTTATATCTTTTTGACAATCCTCAGAAAGTGGCTTGGAACATTGGAAGCAAATCGGCTTCAAACAGTCACAGCAGCAATATTTAGATACCATTTTATTTTTATATAGGTATATATTATTTACATAGTTTTTCTTCTTTTTGAAAATGATCGCATTTTTGGTGGTGAAGGGGAAAGACCCAAAATTCATATAACGGTCATGCGAAGTTCTTTAAGCAATGTTTTGAAAGACCTAAATGATTTCATTATAATGGTATCAACTATCAACATCCATAAGAAAAGTTCTAGCTTGGTAATAGGTTCGATAGTAACTGAGTTTTTGATTCACAAACCTTTCCATTATTAACAGTTCAAAACGCTTGAACCAAAGTTTTAAATACTCTTTAGAATTACAAGCGTTTGGACGCCTTGGCAATCCCACTGCGTTGTGGGCATCAGTTCGTTACCTTTGTCGTTTTTTATTCTGTGGCAACCCCGCTGAAAAGTAGTTAAATAATTTATTCCCAAATAGATGATTTCGTAAAAATAGACATTGTTAATTCATAATTTCTACCTCTGAGTTATAGTTGTTAATTACGTACGATTTGTAATCTATAATATAAAAATGAATCGCTGAATGTGTTGCTAAGCGCAAATCTCGAGAGCAGCTAAACCGATTTCGCTAATTCTTTTTTTATAATATTCCATGAAGTACGAAGATGGTTCTTACGGAGAAAAAAAATTAAAAAATTGCCTGAAAAAGTCTAAAAACAACACTTTTCTATATTCCCATGCAAAAGATTCGTAATAATACTTAAAAGTCAATTTGAACTTTAATACCATACCATAAAGTTGTTAGTGGACGTTAGTATCGTATAAATATTAATGTCAATATTTGTCAATATTTATACACACTGGCAGATAGCTGATGTTATAAGGAGTAACTTGGGCTACTTTTATTTTATGGTATCGCGAAAAAATATCTCCACGCCGGCAAAGTCGCGGGGAACAGCTAGTATGTAATAAATAAAAGTGGTAAATATTAAAATAAATATTTTTTAGTACCTCAAATTAAAATTGCCAACACTGGTAATTTACCCCCCCCCCCCGCCCAAATCGAGTGTAACAAAGAGACGGCCCCCAGTCCCCGGCGGTCCCGCTATTCCTGGCTACGGTAGCGACCATGGTAACGGCGGGGCAGGGGATGCTAAGAAATTCCGGTGGAGGTTCGGTTGTCCCTGAAACGACTCAAACACCCTGCGGACTGACAAGAAGATCCTGGAGCTACGCAGTTGTGTTGGCATACCGAAGAGTGATCTAAGTCTAGTCTATCAATTTTAGAAGTTAGTGAGGGACATAAAACCTTTATTTATAATATCGGTGCTAATAAATATTCATTGAATACCACTCTATCTAGTATTTATAAATCTTAACCTAATATAAAAAGTTTTCAAGGGCTTCCATTTATGTTGTTGCGTTGGTTAGTTATTTAGTTTAAAACAGTTACTACAGCCGACATTTAGATCGCAGGTCGCAGAGATCTCATATGATAGATTTCGGGACGAACGCAGATTAACATCAACATTTCAAAGCATAGATGTAGATGTATATGGGCCACAGCATCCACTTACCATGAGGTGGACCGTGTGCGTAGAAGGATGACTCCCTTCTATGAAAATACTTCTTTTAAAACACTTTAGGTAATATTTTAACTACCGGAAACCGTAATTATGATAGGCCACGATGCAAATAAGTATTGTTAGTTAATACTCTGGCGTACGTTTGCGACAGTCCCTTTTATTAGTCTCCTTCAAAAAGGGAGGTTTACAATTCAACTATATTATTGTAGTTATGTTGTTTTTTCTTTGTATGTACGTGCGGTATCTTTTGTGAACCGATTTTGATGATTGCAAACAGTTTCTACAACAGGGGAGTTCACATTTATTAGGGGAAAATTCCACTTTCAATAAATATGTAAGAAGTGAAGTTTTAAATAGACGACATTGAGATTGTGATATTTATTAGTCCATTTATAAGGGTAATTGTGCTCATTTTTACCTGGCCCCATGGCCTTCGCATATCCAACTCGGGAAGGTTCGTTCGTCCATGACTTGGAGAGTTGGTAAGTTGGAGCTTAGAGGGAGGAGATCTCCGAGGAGAGTCAACCATGGCGTTGATCGTCGATGGTGGGCCCGCAGATGTGCACGAAAGCGTTTCCGTGGCCCTGTCATATCTCTGATTATCACAAAACTGTTTTTGTGGCAGTTTTTGTAACATCCTACTTAGTGTATCTGTGAGTGGTGATCTTTTTATATCAGAATATGAAGTGGTAGAGCCACGTTGCAGCTATATTATGTTTGTAGCACCAATAGATCGGCTGGACCAGGGAAGGACCACGCTCTCACCAGTATTCTACCAGCGTAAAATAACAGCTCAATACTGCTGTGTTTCGTATGGTGACTGTGGAGAACTGGAGAGCCGTTTTACTGGAAATGAGATATTCCATCTTAGTCCTCAGGGGTGATAACGCATCTTTATTTTGATTCTTAATCGAGGATAAATGTAGATGTCTATGGCCACTGCAACCACTTACCATCAAATCGACTGTGTGTTCATTTGTCACTCATATTCTAAAAAAAAATATCAAAAAATATATGTCGCCGCATGCGCTACGGTCTGCAAATGAAATCTTAATTAATGATTTAATTCATTGTTACCTAGTAATATTTGTAATTTAATTATTCCACGTAAAATAAATACTAGTGAAATAGTTATTACATTGTTTTAAAAGCTCAATTATAAATATTTTAAATGTAGTTGTTTTGACTATCCTGTAATCATTATTGCATTCGAGTTTCAACTGAGTAATAATTCTTTAATAATTAGCAATCATTGTGTTCTAATCTTAAGAAATTCTGTCTTTAATTATTAGTAACTACTGGCTTACTATGAGTTCAAACAATAAACTCTTTATACTTCGATTTAGATTAAAAGTAGTTAAACTGATTTAAACCTGAAGGCTCGCGCAACACCATTGGCCCGCGCATCTTTATGACTGCGCGGAAGTGATGACGTTGTGCACCTTTACCGAAAAATAATTGGAACGGTCATTCTTTTGTCCGCGCTTGAGGTGTTAAGGTCGAAAGCAAATGCTGTAAGTAATTTAAATTTTGAATAAGTAAATTGTGTCATTATTTCTGTTTATTAATGAATACTGTGTACTTTATTATATTTCTGTTTAACAGACTATTCTAATTAGAAATAATAAGTGAATTGCTTTTATATTGTGGTGTGATAGTGATTTGTCATGAATAAACTCAATAGCAGAACCGATAACTCCGATGGAGTTCATGGTTCTGCTCATTTTAATATTTGTAATAGACGTCAAAATCCGACATATACATATAAGATATTTTTATCACATTTCATTTAACAGTAGGTAGTATGGGCAAATTTTGTGAAGGGAAGTAAACCATGTAACAAGAAAATGTTGACTATGGAAGTAGTTGAATATAAGAGTAGAGTAATGCGTAAGAGAAGATGGATAGACTGTGTTACGGATGATATATGTAAGAATGGAGTAAATGAAGAGATAATGGCCACTAGAGGAAAATTAAAAAGGACATGCTATGCCGACAAATAAATAAATATATATTTATATATATGAGGACAAGAAATATAGATAGACAAGTAATAGGATAAGGACAGAAAGAAGAATATTTTATCTAATAGTGGGTTTAATATTTTTTGATTATAAATTGTGGGTGCAAAGAAGGGTTCTCCCAAGATAACTTACTGAACGACCAATCTAAAAGTTCCTCAGTAACTAACTAGCTAATTTTCCCAAATTAGTAGTTGACGAATATTAATAATAACACAAAAAGAGGACTTGTCAAATGACGTTGTGCGAAAAGATTCCGATCATATTAGGCAAAAAAAACAAGGTACGATGTAGCGCGGGTCAACCGTCTTTCTAGCAAAGTCTACCCGCTAAGAAATCTGGTAGGTAATTGAATTGAAGAATACCAAATGACAGTTTACATACATTCTATTAAGCAAAAAAATGGTCGCACTAGTCCTGTGCGAATTGGATGATTTATATTGGAATTTACATGTCTTAGAAATATGCACAGAATTGCAGTGTATCAGAAAACATACATACACGCCTACTTATATCTACAGTTAAGAACCACTTCCGCGGCCCCACCTGCGCTGGCCACTCCATGGCGGTCCCTCCTCGGGAGAGAACTACTCCTCCCCCATCTCCTTCTCAGGTAAGGCACACCAGAACACATGGCGCGCCCTCCTCATCGGCCTCCAATTTCCAATGCGCAACAGACGCCCCCGAGTCCGATGCGCGAAGACCATGGGGCCAGCACACAGAAGCACCGGCCTTCCTGGCCCCAGCGGCGGATCTGGTCTATGGCTCCGCCGCCAACCAAGATTCGGCTGCGGAGGGTAGGGAGAGCGGCGCCTCGCCATACCAACACTCCTCTTCCTCCGCGACTCCACCTCGGCTTCAGCGGTAGAGGGTGCGGACTCCCCTCTCATCGCAGACCCCCGACACACATCCGAAGTAGGCTCGCCAAGCCCACTCGGAGTGGCCACCTCGGGCCGGCCCTACACCACGGGCCAGCCAAGGGGTTCCTCTTTGTTCACCGTGGGTGACCAAGCCACGGCTACTAAGCCCCCCCGTCACGACAAGGCGGGAACCCGTTCGGGGGGGGGAGTGGGGGGACGCCCTACACTTCGTCCGCCGGTACGAGGTCGCCACTCGAGAAACTTTTTCCACAACGGTTGTCGGTTCTTCGAGCTAT
Organism: Parnassius mnemosyne; assembly: GCA_963668995.1. NCBI lineage: Eukaryota > Metazoa > Arthropoda > Insecta > Lepidoptera > Papilionidae > Parnassius > Parnassius mnemosyne. Next base: position 29,466,396 of record CAVLGL010000159.1, read on the forward strand.
ATGACCGGCCCATTGCCACTTCAGCTTACTAATCCGTTGGGCTTGTTGGTCACTCTGGTTCTGCTGCGGATATCCTCATTTCTAAGTTTATCACGCAGAGAAACTCCGAGCATAGCCCTCTCTTGAGCTTCCTCATCCGGCCAGCAGTGAAGGACCACGTCTCAGTACCATAGGTCATCACTGGCAACACGCGCTGGTTGTACAGTCTCGTTTTCAAGTTTTGAGGTATACCTGACTAGAAGATGTGTGGTAATTTCCCGAACGCTGTCCAACTGAGTTGAATCCGTCGATTGACTTCTCGGTCGAAGTTGGACTTACCTATTCGGACTATTTGTCCCAGGTAAATATACCCGTCAACAATTTCGAGCTAAGTGCTCCCAACAACTACTGGCATACATAGGTGTCACATGGACATTAAACATGATTTTGTTTTGTCCATGTTCATCTTAAGACCTATCCGTTGGGCGGCACTATTAAGGACATTGAGCATAGTGCTTAGGTTCTCCAGCGATTCTGCCATAAGGACTATATCGTCGGCAAATCGAAGGTGAGTGATGTACTCGCCATTGATGTTAATATCGTATCCTTTCCAGTCCAGAAGCTTTAAAACTTCTTCCAATGCAGCGGTGAAGAGTTTCGAGGATATCACGCCACCCTGTCTTACACCTCTCTGCAATTGGATAGTTTTCGTACTCTGGTTCTGTACTCGGATAACCATCGTAGCCCTACTGAACAAGCACTTCAGCACTTCGATATACCGACAGTCAACTTGGCATCGCTGAATGGACTGCAGCACCAGCACCGCCCAAATTTCGACGGAATCAAAGGCTTTCTCATAGTCCACATACGCCAAACATAGTGGCAAATTGTACTCCTCGGACTTCTGTACAATTTGCCGAAGGGTATGTATGTGCTCTATGGTGCTAAAGCCTTTTCGGAAACCGGCTTGTTCGGGAAGCTGGAAGTCGTCAAGTCTGCGCGCGAGACGATTCGTAATGACTCTCGGAAACAGCACGTAAACGCGGCTCAGAAGGGAAATCGGTCTTTAGTTCTTCAAGAGAATGTTGTCACCTTTCTTGAATAATAAGACCACCACACTTCTGCTCCACGCCTCCGGTGTAGTGCCACCATAGAGGACGGAATTAAAGAGCTTCTGAAGGACTTCAAGTACCGGTTTTCCATCCGCTTTTAGAAGCTCCGCTGTAATTCCATCCTCGCCTGGGGCCTTGCCGTTTTTAAGGTGCTGGAGAGCCATTCTAATCTCGCTCAGACTGACGTCCGGGATATCTTCGGAATAGTGTCGTGTAATACTCGCTCTTGGATCGTTACTCACACTTACGTGTGGCTTCAACGATGACATGTACAGCTGCCTATAGAACCTCTCAATCTCACTCAAAATCTCAGGTGTCCCGGAAACGACGCTGCCACACTCGGTCTTCAGCTTCGACAGTTGGCTCTTGTTGGCAGACAGATCTCTAGCAAAGACTTTGGAGCCCTGGTTCCGCTTGATAGCTTCTTTAATACGAGCAGTATTAAAGTTGCGTAAAACCCGCTGCATGCATTTGGAGATCTCTCTGTTCTGTCAAATCTACTGAATGCTGCCTGTATGCTGTCAAATCTACTGAAGACTGCAGCTTCATCTCCCATCTAACAGCCATGAGATTAAGAATGTGATCAGAGAGTTTTTGTGTTCATCTGCGGCGGGTCTTGCAAAACTTAGCTCCGACCGCATGGACAGTTTCCACGAGCTTGTCATTGCATTGCGGTTTAGTAGCTCGAGCTGAAAGGTTTCGGAACTTTGGAACAGAGCACGGGGGGGACGGAGCGTTGACTTCATTAAACGTGACCTCTCCAACTTAACGTTTAGGTTCAGTGTGCCTCTCACCATTCGGTGATCGCTGCCGGTTTTCACCCTCGCGATCACTGAGACATCACTGAACAGTGGTCGTCTGGTCGTCAAAATGAAGTCAATCTCATTTTTTGTCGAACTGTCGGGGCTTGACCATGTCCACTTCCTATGGGGCCGCTTCTGGAAGAAAGAGTTCATCGTAAAGAGTCCCTCTTTCTCTATGAAGTCAGGCAGCTGGTGGCCCCTTGGGTTCCGTTGCCCTATTCCGAAATTCCCTACTTTCAGCTCACCGTTATCTCTTGTGCCTAGTTTTGCGTTGAAGTCTCCCATTAACACCGTATAGTGGGTTTTGGAAGGATACATGGATCTAGAGATATCCTCATACATTTCCTCCACCTCCTCATCGGGGTGTGCCGAGGTTGGTGCGTAAACCTGTATGACCTTTAGCGAATACCGTTTGGTGATTCTGAGTATAAGGTACGCAACGCTCGTCGACACACTCTCAATCTTTACAACGTTGTTAACGAGAGACTTGTGGACAATAAATCCGACACCTCCTTGGGCCAGATGGTCACCCTCCCGGTGATAGAACAAATTGCCGGATTCGAGGATTACCGTGTCCTCCCCCTCTCTTCGGACCTTGGATGATCCTATAATATGCCAGCGTAACTTGTCTATCTCTTCTTCCAGCTCCAGGATCTTCTCGTCAGTCAGTCCCCAGGGTGCGTGCGTTATAAGTTGCCAGGTCGAGTCGTCGTAGGTGGCAAGCGAACCTCCACCGGAGATTCTTAGCACCCCCTGCCCCGCCGTTACCATGGTCGCCACCGTAGCCAGGAATAGCGGGCCGCCGGGGACTGGGGGCCGTCTTTTCGTTATTTTCATGTATATTGTCATAATTGCCACGCTTGGCGAGCGAGTTGGCAAACGCAGTTTTTTATTGGTTTTTTGCTGTTATCAGAGAGATGCTGCTGCCCATCCTCTGCCTCAGTTTCCATCTGTCGCCCACGGGAAGATATGGGGTAGTGAGTATTCTTACCCGCCACTACACGGGGAGTATCTTAACTAAACATCAAGTTAAAATAAGTCATTACCAGTAAAAATGGTTTTTGGTTCTTATCACTCACCATATGAGACACATTAGCATTTTGCTGCTATATTACGCTGGTATTACTGCCATTTATTAGAGCGTCATCCCCCAACGATCGTGTTACCTATTCATGCTCCTGCCATAAAAAGTGTCTCTTGATTTATTGATGAAACTCATCCGTACGCTTCGTGGTAAAGTGGGCGCAAAAATCTCGACATGCGGTTCCTGTGCAAAATGTCATTATAGTGAAAAATAAAAGGGATTTATCTCCTAATACCAAACTCATCAGCAATCAGCATACTTCTGATTGATGCTTTTATGACAGATGAATGGCAGAAATTCCAGCCGAAATTGATGCACCTAAACTTTTAAAAGTAAGTGATGTAGGTATAAACATCATCTATACTCTGTAATGTTAGATCTAGCATATGAGATCTCTGCGACCTCATCTAAATGTCGGCTGCCTCATATCAAACCCAGTAAGTGTTTTAAACTAAATAACTAACCAACGGAAATACAGAAATGGAAGCTCTGAAAACTTTTTACATTAGGTTTTAATTTATAAATATTAGATAGAGTGTTATTGAGAGTAGGATGTTTTTTTTTTTAATTTCAATAGCCTCACGTATCATTCTTGATAAGAATCGATGTCCTTTCGCGAAGAATTGTGGTTTATCGGATTTGATGTAATTGTGGGAGCCGTATAGGAGATGATCACATTCATATTTTTCCTAAGATCAATAAATTAAATCCAAAAAACAAGAAAATTTGAGGTATTCCGAGTAGTTTTATTGGTAAGACTAATGGTAATTTCCTAATGAGAACTTCCCAAGTCTTACTAATATTGGGAATCTTCATCATCAGCAACAATGCAACACAAATAACGCCCAACGCCATCTGTTGGCGACAACGCAAGCCAAATTAATTAGAATATGCCGCCCCCAAAGGACAATAGTGGCGATTGTCCTTATTTTAGTGACATACAAATAATAGTGACAAACAAAACAAGAGTAAGAAAAAAAAGTTCCTTAAGCACATGATCAATGTAGAATATATGACGATCTAATAACCACTTATTTTCTGACAGGCAAACAACACAGTTTCGACACTGGTCGTTTTCCAGTGTGTTTCTTCTCTACGTATAGCTATTCCGTACAGTCATTATTTTTTATATAGTGTAAGGTTGACAAATATATAGTAGTAAGTATAAGGGTAATAGTAAGTACAAGTATAGTATAAGGGTGGTTGATACGGTTTTGTTTGTATCTTATAGTATCCCGAGTTACTCCTTCCTTTCCAGTGTGTTTCTCCTCTACGTATAGCTATTCCGTACAATCATTATTTTTTATATAGTATAAGGGTGACAAATATATAGTAGTAAGTATAAGGGTAGTAGTAAGTACAAGTATAGTATAAGGGTGGTTGATACGGTTTTGTTTGTATCTTATAGTAACCCGAGTTACTCTATCCTTTCCAGTGTGTTTTTCCTCTACGTATAGCTATTCCGTACAGTCATTATTTTTTATATAGTATAAGGGTGACAAACAAGCACACAGTCTACCTGATGATAAGTGGTTGCTGTTGTCCATAGACATCTACATCTATCTGGGTTTGCGAATTAAAATGCAGATGCGTTGTCAGCCGTGAGAAAAAGGGTCTCCGGTTCTCTACACTCACCATACGAAACACAGCAGGAGCTGCTATTTTACGCTGGTATTCTGTGAGAGCGTGGTCCTTCCCTGGTCGAGCCGACCCATTCGTGCTACAACTATACTATTAATATAGCTACAACATGGCTCTACCACGTATACTATTTCGCTATTTCGTATTGCCTATTTTTGGCTCCGGATTCTGATTTTGCCATTTATAACGCTGGTGAAATTGAACTACGAGTAAGTATTCACGCGACCAACGCAGCCAAAAATCTTGCGCCATGCGTTGAGTCATCTGCCATCTTCTGAGACTGCCTATGTTTGACGACTCGTAGTTGATATGACGTGGTAAGAATTGGTGATCTATTTGAGAAGGCTAAAAAAGGTCTTTCTAAGGTCTCTAGATAACTTAGACATAATCTAATAACTCAGTTCTGCAGTGAAACTTCACTAAAATTTCATCAATGTGATGATGCGGATTTTTTAAATTGTAATTGTTAAAAACTTGAGCGAGTACATAACACAAAATATCTTGGACTAATAACATCTATATATATCACGAATTAATCAAATAGAATACGTGAACGGCAGAATTCATTCGTAAGCTTATTTGGATATTTAAGAAGTTGCGTAACGTTACAACGACTAAGTTGATAAATTAAATGTATACATTTTTAGCTCAGTCAGTTTTAGGATATTGCATTACGATAAGGAGAGGAGCGGCGAAAACTAACTTACTGAGCATGGAAATAGAACAACGATACCTTCTAGTTATGTATTATAAGCCGATTTAATACCGAACAACTGCATAATATATGTGACGTTCTAAAGCTTAGACAGCTATATATCTTACACACACAGAAACGCACACACACACACACACGGACACACGCACACACACACGCACAAACGCACACACAGAAGCACACGCACGCACGAACGCACGCACGAATGCACGCACGCAAGCACGCCTGCACGCACGCAAGCACGCATGCAAGTGCGCGCGCTCGCACACGCACACACACACAGACACACAAACACACACACACTTACACACACACAAACACACACACTTACACACACACAAACACACACACTTACACACGCATACACGCACACACACGCACACGCACGCACAAACATACGCACACACGCGCACACATACGCACGCACGCACACACACACGCGCGCACACACACACACACACACACACACACACACACACACACACACACACACACACACAAATGAAGTACTATACTACAATAAATTAATATATATACAAATTAAGTGTATATATATATACGTAGGTCACTCAATAAGTTTTGAGATATTCAAAAAGTATTCTAGATACTGTTAATATTTATTTTACATCTTTTCAATATATTCTCCATCATGCTCTATACAAAGTTCCATTCGCCTAAACCAACACTGAAAACACTTTTGCCAGTCTTGATCTGACAGGTCGGAAATCGCTTCTTCGTAGGCAACCACGGCTTCTTCGGCGCTTGAAAAAAACTTTCGTTTTATTTTTTCTTTGACTCTTGGGAACAAAAACAAATCACAAGGAACTAAGTCAGGGCTGTAGGGTGGGTGACTTAGAATTTCAATACCTGATTCCTCAATAAATGCTTTTGTTCTAAGGGAGATATGTGAAGAGGCGTTATCGTGATGCAACATGATTCCCCGAAGCCCAGTCTTTGGTCTTCTATCTCGCACAGCTTGAAAAGCTTTGGGTAATGCAACTGTAGTATACCATTCAGAGTTGACGGACCTACAATTTTCCAGCATTGACGTAAACAAATGTCCGCTCCGCAAAAAAAAAAACTAGCCACCATTTTTTGCCGACGTTGCGAGGTCTTTGCAGTTTTGTCGGTTACTGTCCTTCTGTGTAGACCCATAATGATGATGTCCTTTTATTTTCCGGATCATATTGATAGATCCATGTCTCGTAACCAGTAGCGTTTTCTGAAACACGCCTAGATGCCCCGTTTTCAAAACATAGACGCATTTCATGGCACCAATCCACACGAGTCTTTTTTTCGCTTTCGGAGAACAAACGAGGGATCCATCGACAACAAAGCTTCCTCACTCCAAGATGTTGATGTAGGATGCTATGAATGCTCCCCGAACCAATGCCTATAATCTTTTCGATGTCCATATATGTGATTCGTGGGTCTTCTCGCACCAATATTTCAGTAGTCCATATATTTTCTGCCGTTACTGCTGTTTACGGGGCCCTGGTTCTTTGGTCATCTTCAAGATTAATTTTACCCCTTTTGAATTCAGCGAACCACCTAAAATTGTTGCGCGTGAGGGAGATGAGTCCCCTAATGCTAATTATAACCGTTGTAAACTTAATTGTTCGGTTAAACCAAATTTAAAATTATAATATACCATAGCGCGCAAATGTTCACGGTTAAGATCCACCGTTTTAAATGAAAAGCGCGGGAAGCGTTGCAGGAAAGTTAATAGATTTTTTTAATATTGAGCAAAATTGGCTTATGGAGTTCTATTTTTAAATAATTTTGCTTTTTAGAAACATAACACGGATGCGTTCCATTTTTAAATTTCGAGCATCTCAAAACTTATTTAGTGACCTACGTACACAATAACAATAGAACGAGACTTATATAGAGAATTAGAGATAATATTATAGTATAAAAAACATTATTTTTTTCTTAGAATTACCTACTTTTGTCAATATCGAGTTACATATTGTATTCTTATTTATGTCTACAAGCGCAAGATTTGACCGTAACAAACATATAAACATTTTAAGTTAAATAAAAGCTTTTAAGTACCACCTGGTATTTCGATAATATTGCTGAATCACTACATACTATATACATACCTACATATTATAATGATTATTCTTTTTATTAAATAGGCTATTAATTAAGTATTTTGACAATTTGCATAAGATATGGAGTGTCTTTTAATTACCGTAAGGCATTTGTGCCAAAGATTTCCATTTGCGCTACAAAAAAATTTAGAAATATAGTTATAATACATAGCTTTTATTTTTGCGCCCAGAAGCAATAGAAAAAGGGCTACCACCGTAAACGATAGGGAGGTGGTGAATCTGTCTAAGCATACCACGACAGCCGGCTGTCTAATGGGATCATTTCAATTGTGCTGAATACGTGTGCTCCAGAGTTGGCACCGGTTTTAAAGCGGTTCTCTTACTCTTTAGAAGTCTTTTCAGGCCTTAGTGCACCCGATCATTAAAAAAGGTGACCGCTCGGGCTCGTCCAACTACAGACCTATCGCCATCACCTACTTGTTCTCCAAAATTATGGAATCCATTATTAACTGTCAACTGTTACTCATGCCGTACCTTGAAAAGAAGAATATTTGTACCGTGACATCGGTAACGCGGCTCCCAGCGCCTTATCCATGGGCTATATAATTTTAGACAACTTGTAGAGAAGCATCTAGCTTCTCTACTGAGTTGTCTAAAATCACTAGGCAATTGAGTATGTAAACAGAGAATCTTAAGGTTTTAGAAATTGCAACTGTCCTTGACACTATGACTCTTTTCTAGTGGTCGCCCATTGATCGAAACCAAGCAGCAGTATTTCGCTTTCAACAGCATGTTATGTAACTTATTTAAACACACAAAAAGTTAAAATAGATCTATTTATTAGTGAGGACACATATACACACGGTGTACCGCAAGACAGTATTTTAAGCCCAATGTTGTTTCTAATTTATATCAACAATCTTCGTAATCTGAAATTTAATGGTGCCCAAATGTTCACATATGCCGATGATACTGCTGTATTTTTTCACTGATATATCATGGGTTTGACACTTGACATTCGTAAACATACAAGATTTGGCTTTACTGGAATTGCTAACTGGCTTCATTTCAATTTCCTGACAATTTATACACTTAAAACTAATTATATTTATTTGTTTTACTATTAAAAATCGGTCTCAACTGTGTTCAGTAAAAGTTCAAAATAATAACTGCTCTGCCAGTTTTTATGGAAGAGGAGAGAAACGAGCATGCGGCTTACCTGATGGTAAGTGATCACCGTCACCCATGAACATCTGCAGGGGAATTGCAGGTGCTTTGCCGGCCTTTTAGTAAGGGGTAGGCTCTTTTCTTGAAGGTCTTTATGTCGTATCAATCCAGAAAAACTGCTCGTGATAGTAGATTACACAGTTATATCGTGCAAGGCAGATATTTTCGCGTAAATCGTACAGTTGTGGACCAGCAGCCATCGAGATGATAAGGATGGAATTTCGAGTTCTGTCGCAGTATACGATGGTGGAACCCAGCAGCGGGAATTAATCCGAACAATTCCTCTGAGCACTCCTCATGGTATATGCACTAGAAGATGCATAGAAATGCAACGTCTCTTCGCAAGGCCAGTGGCTGAAGCCAATCTGACAAACTTGATTGTTGACAATTCCGGCCGCCCTCCGCTGAATACGGTCAAGTAGAAGGAGCTGATAGTGGGGAACCCCGGCCCAGAGATGAGAACAATATTCCATACAAGTCCAAACCTGCGGTTTGTAAAGCTGCAAACAGTGTGCCAGCATGGAATACCGTTCCGATCTACTGAGCACACCAAGTTTTTTTGATGCCAGTTTAGCCTTCTCTTTCAAGTGATTTCGCACTTTACGTCTCTCGAAATGTCAACGCTAAGGATTTCGATGCTAGCTGAGGCAACAAGGGAAGTGCTTTGAAATTGAGGAGATCTTTTTGCGTTAAGCGCGCAAACCTGTATGTTTTGTGGGCTTAACTGGACTAGATTTAGTCGTCTCAAATTAGAGACTTTCTTTAACCAAGACTCGATTTTAGATTCAAACTGACCCGGCACTCAACGACGTGTTCCCGAGAAATATTATCATGGTCTGTTTACAAAGAATCGCCAGTGTTGTAGTCTGCAAAACAATAAATGTCACTAGTATGCAAAATATCATTGATAGGCAGGAAGAACAGGGTAAGCGTTGTGGAACACCAGCATTCACAGACTTGAAGTCAGAACATGCACCATGAACCACAACCATGCATGTACTTAATACTCCGATCTGTAAGAAAACTAGTGACTCAACTTCATAATTTCTTAGGAAGTATATAAGAGGGAAGCTTAGAAAGAAGCGCTTTGTGCCGAAACTTCGATCAAAAGCTTTCGCTATGTCCAAACTGACCACCAGGGCCTCCCCATGGTCTCGACTGCCTCCAGCCATGGGTGAATCAGGTAGATAAGAATATCACCAGTTGAGCGCCCTCGACGAAAACCATATTGATGGTCACTAATCAGCTGATGATCTTCAAGTTATCGCATGAGGGCACAATTAATAATAGAATCCGTAAAAAAATTGTTTTATTTAATGTGTAATGTTCGAGTAAATGTAAGAAATCATTAATTTTAATAAAATCAATTTCTTCATCTTCTTAATCTGCGGAAACGGGTTTCTTCCGTTGTCCTTGTCTCTGAATTACCTTCATCGTCGCACTTGGTAAGCGGGTTGACTATTGAAGTACCCAACGTCTCGCACCTGAGACGCTGGTGCTCGTCGCTTATTCGAGTATTTAACATCTGGTGTAAACGAGGTGGTTATCTATAAGCGCCATCTATCGAAAGGCATAAGGTTTTTCTAGCATTTCTTAGAGTGGCCTTTTATGACACCGCTTTCTTACGCCGCGTAGGCACAACACGGTCAAAATTAATTTATTGTTTATAAATTCAAAATTTTTTCAAAATAGTGCAGAGAGCGAGCATCTTCCGGTGAATTGTTATAAATCCATAAAGAAAGATACTTAACTAGCGTGGTTGAACCTTTGGAAATGTCATATTCCATAGTATGAGTATTATTTGTCGTTTCTGAAATGCAACTTCTGACATTAGGCCATCATAACACATTTTTTTTTCTAAAATTTTCTTTAATCGGCTATAATAAGTATAAAAACAATAAATATTAGGTAATTATATTTGATATAAAAAATAAGAAACAATAGTTATTTTTAGTGAGTCAAATGCCTATATATTCTATACCTCAAGACTCGGACTTACCGTACATAATAACACGATTTATTTGACAAATTTCCAAATATTACGTAAGTTGTATTTAGTTATCGTCTAAGAAAAAGTAAACCTTACCTTGAAATTTTGTCATTAAATGAGATATACTGGCATGTAAAACTTATACCATTCAGAACACCAGAAATATTGTTTTATTGAATAAAACTACTTTTACGGATCTAATCGCGTTTAATTTATTTATTTTTATTATTTCCTGACGTTTTGGGTGCTCTACAACACCCATGGTCACGGGGGACTGAGGTGATTCACGTTCTGATGTCAGAGTTAACCCGGAGTACCTTCAGCTTTTTTAATTATTAATTTTGGTCTGATCTACGCAGAATGAACTTGAAGAAATGTGTCTTGGAGTCTTGCAGTGGTATACTTGGGTTTAGTTTTAATTTTATTAATTACAGGATCCCAAATAGGTGGTAGTACCCAGCCTCCCTCTCTATTGAAATTAGGATGTTTTTTAATTTCAATAACCTTACGTATCGTCCTCGGCAGAAATCGATGTTCTTTCGCGAGAATTTGTGGTTTATCAAATCTAATGTAATGGCGGGGGCCGTCTAAGATATGGTCACAAACTGTAGACTTGCCGGAACGTTGGTGCTTCACGTCAGCTATGTGTTCTTTTACGCGGGTTTTTATTGATCGTTTTGTTTGCCCTATATATGAGAGACCACATTCACAATCAAGCTTGTACACTCCCGCATCATGTAGAGGAATATTGCACTTGACGGATTGTAAGAACTAACTAATCTTCTTCGGCGTCTTGAAGAATATTCTAATAGAAGCTCGCTTCAAGATGTAGCCAATCTTATCTGTGACACCTCTGACATATGGCAGTACAGCAGGCATACGCTCGACTGTGGCCGGCTTCACTCGGTCACTGTGACGTAGGTGCGGGACCCGAAGCTTGTTGTCATGCACAACCTGCTTGACGTGTTGAAGCTCGGCGGCCAGGTGTTTGCTGTCACAGATCCCTCGTGCTCTCTCTAACAAAGATTTGCCCACGGTAGCTAACTGTAAAGGATGATGGCGGGATTCACCATTTAAATATCGGTTTGTATGGGTCTTGTTTCAGTGTAACCTATGGTGTTGTTGGGATTTCGAATGAATATATAGAGGCGGTTTTTTTTTATAGGATAGGGTGATAAACGAGCACACAGTCCACCTGATGGTAAGTAATTGCTGTGACCCATAGACATCCACATCTATCCTCAACAAATAATAAAAATGCAGATGCGTTGTCACCCGCTTTACGCTGGTATTCTGCTATTCTGTGAGAGCGTTGTCGTTCCCCAGTTAAGTCGACGCATTCATGCTACAACTATATTACTAATATAGCTGTAGTATGGCTCTAACACGTAATAAAATCCATTAACTTCCTGTGCCTGACTTGGTCGTCACTCCATCTAGTCCGCCCCATATTTTGCTTACCAATACGAGGCTACTCCTCAAGACCCTATCTGCACCATCGGTTTAAAAATTGTACTTTAGATAATCTCCGCACTTAGCTAGTATTTAGTTAGAATAAGCTTTTTATTTGTGTAAGTGATTTAGGAAAGCAAGAAAAATGTCGTCATCAATTAATAATGGCCTTCAAGAATTTCAGATACACTGTTTGTTAAATCAAAGGAAATGCAACAGTTTTATTGTACTTTTCTAACTCTTCTATACTTTTAAAATTTTATACATCTTTATCAACAATATATTGGATATTTTTTTTCTTGGGTTTTATACTCTCTCAAATAATTCTGTGAAAGTTAGAGAATACATTTTCTTCAATTATCAAAACTATATTTCTTATTCTTAAGTTAACTGTAGAAGCACTAGTTAATTATCTTAGTTTGTAAGTTCTTAAAGCATGACAATTTCAGAACTTTTTTAAAAACTTTAGAACTTTTTCAAAACATTTATTGGACTTTAAGTTATCTATAAATATATAGATAAAAATGATACATTTATATATAAACATATTGATATAAATTATGATTAAGCCGGTGGCAGCATAAGAAAATCCGTGGCCACAACAATATTTTGCCAGATATTGATAAGCGATTATGGGAAATGCAAGAAAACTTCCAATGGGCAGCGGTATTACAATTTTATTTTACCAGTCGTAGAATACTTAGACCGACGTCACGTAGCAGCGTCATACACGCCAGACGTCTACCGCTTGCCATAGTAACGATCAAACACGTCCTTTCCAAAATGGAAGAGTCCCATATCCTGCAATGGATTTTACAAGCCGATGATGACGATGAATCGGGTTCTTATCTCATTACTATTGTTATCACAAGCTGGTTACAGTTTCTTCTTCTTATTAAGTATAGGGACATCCACGAAAGACGTTGTCAATGATATTATCGATTTGAAAATGAAAATGAAAAATGAAAATGTCTATTTTGTCTCAAACAGATACATGGCATTATAAATGAGACATCCCTAGAAGTAATTGATAATACTCGTTTGGGGGTTATCTCTTTTCTTAATTAACAACAATGTTGAGACTATTTTTACTAAAGGTGAGTACAAATTAAATTTAGAAAGAAAAAATAACAGTAAATGAATTATAAACTAATTAGCGGCTCTTTGTATAAGTGTAATTGTATGCATATGTGAACTGTATGTGCGTTTTGTTTTTAAACAGCGTTTGTGTTGTCGTGGGTGTATTTGTATTTGTATTTGTATTTGTGTGTGTGTGTGTGTGTGTGTGTAAGTCTGTGTGTGTGTGTGTGTGTGTGTGTGTGTGTGTGTGTGTGTGTGTGTGTGTGTGTCTGTGTGTGTGTGTGTGTGGGTGTGTGGGTGTGTTTTTTTTTTCTTTAAAAACGTAAACGTAAAAGAAACGTAAAGTGCCGGTGTCTTCGAAGCGCAATTATATAATAGATTAAGTTCGGTAAGTACGTACATTATTGATAAAAAAGAAATAAAACAATCTTTTCCTCCTCAATAAGCGAGTTATTTATTTTAACTTGCTGTCTCTTACCTCGCAGGTAGCTATCAAAAAAGTAGAGAGCCTTACCTCTTATCCCTAGCTTCAAGTTTCTGCACAAGGATGGGGACAGATACGGTGTCAAAAACCTTTTTCAGATTTAGATTTAAAATGACATTATGTAAAACGAAGGCTTATTGATACTTTAAGATTGTAATTATCTTGTCTTATGAATTTTTATTTTAGTTAAATTATTTTTAAATTAAACATATTTCTTTAATCATGCACCAATAACCTTATTTTTTCTTTTATCTTTCTATTTGCGATATAACGAATAATTTATTAAGCAGAATACGTTAAGAGTTATTTACTAATTTATATAAACTCGTACTTTATAGATGAGCTTAGACTTGTAGACGGGCCGTATGGAAAAATTCTTATGGGTTAAATGGTGCTACAAGTATAAAGAAGGTAAATAGTTTAATAAAAATAAAAGTAATTAGTTTATTTTAAGAAGTTAATTAAACTAAATAGTTACTTGCAAGTAAAATTACATATTTATACAAGTAGCGTGTTGTTAAATTTTATATAATTTACTTGACACAACATTTTAAAATTCTTGTAATTACTTTAATGTTTTTTTTCTACTCAATGTCAAATATCATGATGAGTCATATGTATATAACATTCAACGCAACAAATATGTGGCTCATGAAATTATGTATTTAATATAACATTAATATCACCTTATTATATGCCATCTTCATGTAAGCTTTGATAACATATGGATTCAAAAGCCAGTTTCTAATGTCCAAGGTCAACGATTTTATATTGTGTTAACGATTTTATAGGTTTGAAAAAAACAAATAGGTAGTTTTAAATCAAGTTTATTTACTATGCGGATTGCATATCAACTCAACAAACAATTTAAAAACGTAAAAATATGGCAGTGTGCATCAGTTAAAACGAGTAACAATTTCCTTAGTGAGTTCCATGAATAATCGATTACTAGGTATTGTGCGTGATAGATTACTCATTGAAATGAAGTCATTAAAAGTTTATCTCCTGGAAGAGGCGACCTTGGGAATTGATGGACCTTCAGCGCGGTAGCCATTCTCATCAGCGTAGTAGGTGATGGTTCCAGGTTTGCCTTCGCTATCTAAGAAAGAGTAGGAACCGCGGACAACTACGACAGTTTGGGGTTTGTTCTCTTCATCAACAACCTCCTTGAGTTCACCGACTTCGTCGCGGTTGATGCCATTCTCAGTCTCGAAGCTGAAGTAAATAATCAATAGATCATTAAACATCGATTAACTGCCCTGAGGCTGGGGCATATATATAGTACAATTCAATGTTAATACTACAGAAATACTATAAACTTAAAATATTCATATATCCAAAGTCCAGACTAATGCACCCAGAATAGCATCTAAGAGCAATGCGTGCGTCCTTGTGATCGATTTATGCTTATTAAACACATAAATGTTACTTAACAACACCATAGTCTATTTTTCTCTTTTCCATTTTAGTACTTCTATGTAAAAGCCGTGATTTCTATTATATAATATTTTACCCAGTTCCTATTATTTCAACCCTTAATTAAAAGGAAAAACAAACAATCCTACTGCGAGAATCTCCAAAAACGTCCGCAAGAGTATTATAATTAACTATATGGCTCAGGACCGTGCTTTGTGGCATTCCTTGGGGGAGGCCTATGTTCAGTAGTGGACTTATGAATGGCTGTAATGATGAAAATGATGATATGTGTTCGAGCTAGCACAAAGCCTTACGTTCTTCTTAATTTACTTAATTAGATTACATTTATTTTAATTTCCTCGTGAAAACGGTTACACTCTTAGTTTAGGTATACATAAGCAAGTATGTACGAGTATACTCTAAGGTTACACGTCAAGAAATCTTTAGAAATTATGGCCAATAATATCGAAAATGAGTGATACAAATTAAAGAGTAAATTATTTTTTTTTTAATATTTCATAATTATTTGAACATCTTTCAATAATTCACCTGTGAACCATTCCAACCAACCAGTAATTCACCATTCGGTAAAATAATAATAGATAACATAAAATATAAAAATGCAAGTAATGTGGTTTTTTGTGATTTACCTGAAGGAGTATGCACCATCGGGTTGTTGGCTGGATTCAGAGCGAATAGTCTTTACAGGTTCAACATACACTCGGACTTCTTCGGGTTTTACGTCGGCTACTGGAACAGCGGATGCGACGGCCACAAGGGCCAGAGCGACAGCAATTATCTGCAGATTAAATTATAGTCAGTGATGATAAAACTATTAAAAAGTTGCCATTTATGTAGTAATAAGGGCCTACAACGTACCATTTTCATGTTGAAATGTTTGGTTTAGTTTCGTTGCTACCAGATGAGCGACTGATTCCTAATCGTTCGAAACCAATTCTTTTATACATTTCTCCCGGCTTCGACAACCTAATGTAATGTCAAACGGCGGCAAAAATGCTATGTCGATATTCCGGCTCTACGGATTCAGTCATCACCGATGACTCATCAGTGATCACAAAACAAAATGTTTGCATGTGTGCGCCTACAAATATTATTTGACAAAGCAATGTGTGTAACACGCGTTCATGAAGTAATTTGAAGCTTTTTTCACACATATTTACTTAGTAAACTGTCGCAAAATATTAAAACATATAATGTGAATGATGAAAAAATTTTTCGTTATAGATATCCTAGTACAATTTCATTTCTGTTTTATTTTTCTAACGACTTCAAAAAAGGAGGTTCTCAAAATAGGAGGTACTCAATTCGTCGGAATCTTTTTTTATATGTTCACAGATTGCTCAAAGCCACCTGAACCGATGTGGTAAATTGTTTATTTTTTGTTTTAAACAGTATACTTTCCAGGTGGTTTCCATTTAAATTTTATCGGAATTGGTTCATATTGAAGTCGTCTGTACAAAATTCTAATTTACCACTTGTTACATCTATGATTCTTAAAACATGTATAAGATGTAGGCAAGTGTTTTCCTTTGTCTAACGAAAATATATGCCGGCTAATCAGTTTATGTTTTACATATTTTTTTATTGATTTATCAACGTTTTAGAAATATGAACAAATAACTAGACAGAGAATTCCACTCTGAACATAAGGAATGCCTCAAAATGATTTGCTTAATATTTCTGTTTAATTAGGACCAATCATTTGGGAGATATAATTTATTTATTTATTTAACAATTTATGTACACACAAACAGTGGAAAGGACACAATATGATGAAGAGTTTGTACAATAGCGCTACTTATCTCATTATGAAATTTCTTCCAGTAGGCCATAAATTAATTTTTGGGCCAACGATCGCGTTAATTAAGACGGATGAACTATGGATGAATCGTTTTTTTATCTCATAACTAAGGTTGTCGCCATAACAAACAGCTTTTTATTGAGTATAGGGACATACGCAAAAGAAGTTTGCGATCGTAATTTTTTTGGCCTAAGAAAACAAAAGCCGTAGAGCCGTGGTAGCTCAAATGATTAGCGCTCGCTGTTTATTTCACAGTATGCGGGCAACCCGAGTTCGATCCCCGCCGGCACCAATTAAATTGTTAATTGCAATTTTAAGTGTTGATTTATCACGTGCTCAGCGGTGAAGGAAAACATCGTGAGGAAACCCGCATGTCTGAGAAATAAGAAAAAAATATATTTCGAAGACATGTGAAGTTCGCCAACACGCATAGGGCCAGCGCGGCGGACACTTCCTTGCCCTAAAACCCTTTCACAAAAGAGAGGAGGCCTGTGCTCAGCAGTGGGACATTTGAGGGCAACACTGAAAGTTTATAGAACTGGCCACTTGTAAACGATATAATAAAAAAGAAGTTCAAATTTTGAAAATGAAACCCTTTGCCAATATTATTGTGTATGTATTTTATTAATTTGTCATTTGTTTAAGATTTAGCGGCAAATTGAAAATTGTCTGTGTCACGTCAGCATGAATTTAACACGAGGAAATTTTCGTACAATGATTTTTTATGACCTTCGATGTCATTTCAGTCAACAAG
This sequence comes from Parnassius mnemosyne, assembly GCA_963668995.1. Classification (NCBI taxonomy): domain Eukaryota; kingdom Metazoa; phylum Arthropoda; class Insecta; order Lepidoptera; family Papilionidae; genus Parnassius; species Parnassius mnemosyne. Next base: position 29,484,015 of record CAVLGL010000159.1, read on the forward strand.
AAAGTTATGATAGACTTTGATTGGCCTTTCACGATGAGGCCCCATCTCATGCCACTGTTTACAACTGGTTTAATGAGTTTAAACGTAGTCGCACTAATCTCACATATGATCTGCGTGAGAGACGGCGACGACTGAAGATAGGATCAGTGTTGTGCGGCGTATAATAGAGACTGACAAAAAAGTGACTTATCAACAGATTCGAACAAGCTTATGCATCGGTATGAGTCAAGTGCACAAAATCCTCCATGAACATTTAGCTGTCAGTGAGCTTTGTGCCCGGTGGATACCTCATAATGTCACAGACGCCCAAAAACTTCGTCGTGTTGATTGGTGTCGTAAAATGGTTCAAAGATTTAACGGAGGTGACTCAAATACTGTGTTCCACATATTTTTTGGGTGACGATAGCTGGATATATTTTTATGATCCTAAAACTAAGAAACAGTCTGCTGTCTGTGTGTTTCCTTCCGAGGACTTGCCAACGAAAGTGAAGAGAGGTCAAAGCGTGGGAAAAGATGGTGGCCTCATTCTTTGGAAGGACAGGTCATTACGCAACAATTGTTTTAGAGTATCGAAAAACAGTTACTGCAGAGTGGTACACTAACAATTGTTTACCACTTGTCTTGGAAAAAGTTCGGAAGAAACAACCTCGCAGTAGGATCCTCTTTCACCACGACAACCCCTCGTTGTACATCGCCAAGCAAACAATCGACTACTTGGCGACGTCAGACGTGGAATTACTGGGTCACCCGCCCTATAGCCGCGACCTCGCACCTTACGATTTTTATTTATTTCCAAAAGTAAAAGAAAAACTTCGAGGAAAACGTTTTATGGACGCCGAGGAAGCAGTAGTTGCGTTTCAAAATACCGTGGAAGAGACCCCTAAGCACGAGTGGGTAAAGTGATTTTCTCAGTAGTTCCATCGGATGCAGCGATGTAATGATGTGAATGGACACTATTTTGAAAAGATATAATAAAACTAATAACTTGCTAGTTTGTTCAATTTTTTATTTTGTAAGAACTTTCAGTGACACCCTCGTATATAGGCCGTAACTTTAACTTTTTTTAAATTTAAGAAAACAAAAGACTGGAAAATCCTAAAAGGAATTCATTTTTTAATTTTTGTTTTTAATATACAAATTAAACACATTTTTATTCTAGCACCAATAATCTTCTTTTTTCTTTCTATTTACGATACAGTGAACCATTTACTAAGCAGAATACGTTAAGAATTATTTACTAACTTATTCATCGTTTAAAGAAGAATCTAGACTTGTAGACAAGCCGTATGCAAGAGGTCTTATTGAGTGATAGTCGATTTTTAATCGTCAGTTAAAAGTTATGCTTCAAATAAATTATAACCTGACTGAATGTAAAAATCAAGCAGTTGAATTTTATATTCTATATTTTTCTAATTTAATTTTATATTATATTATTAACCTTCAGCGACTGTTTTGGATTAATTGTTACAGTTGTAATGACGTGGTAGTAATATTAGACTGGACTTAAGTTTATAATTACTTATTAATTTTTATTAAGATGATGGTTTTAACACATATATCCATTAGTATTATATATAATAATAGTTATGGAATAAATAGCAATGCATAGTTTACCAACAGTTATTTAGTTGGAATAAATCAGTCCTCGGAAACTTACATTTACACTAAAAGTGAAAATAAAAATCAATAATATGATTATGAATATGACTTTAAATTGGGCCTGAAAATTTTACATCTTTTCGATAATCTTCAGATATATATATATATAGATCTGAGACGTGGTCCTTCACTGCTCGCCGGGGAGGGTAATGCTCGGCGTTTCTCTGCGTGATAAACTTAAAAACGGGGATATCCGCAGTAGACCCAAAGTAATTAGTATGCTGAGTGGCAATGGGCCGGCTATATAGCTTGAAGAACCGACAACCGGTGGGGAAGGCTGACATTTGAGAACCTTTGTTCTCGAGTGTCAGCCTCGTACCGGCAGGCGAAGTGTAGGGTATCCCCCCACTAGATGGAGTGACGACCTGGTAAGACATGCAGGAAGTCAATGGGTGCAGGAGGCACCATGCTTTGTGGCATTCTTTAGGGGAGGCCTATGTTCAGCACTGGACTTGTGAAGGGCTGTAATGAATAAATGAAATAAAAACTGATAACTTGCAAGCATCTCAAACCTAGATTCTATTCAATAAACTTGAACTTGTAGAATATAAATCTTATAAAACGTTACAACCCTACACAACAATAGATTTGATGGTGATTATTCTTTCACCGTATCGTGTGGTGGGTGTCGTAAGAGACGACAAAGGGAAACTGAGGCAGGAGATGGACAGCAGCATCTTAAACAACAATAACAGCGAAATAACAATAAAAAATGCCGTTGCCAAAGCGTGGCAAATATGGCAATATACCCTCCATGGCGAGAGTAACAAAGAGACTGCCCCCATTCCCCGGCGGCCCCGCTATTCTTGGCTACGATGGTGACCATGGTAACGGCAGTACAGGGGTGCTCAGACCTATGCTTAATGACCTCAATAGTGCCTCCTAACGGATAATTCTTAAGATGAACATGGACAAAACAAAGGTCATATATAACATCCATGTCACATCTATGCCGTTAGTTGTTGTGAAGCACTAAGCTCGAAGTTGTTGTTGTTGTTCACCTGGGACAAATAGTCCAACTAGGTAAGCCCAACTTCGACCGAGAGGTCAATCGATGAACATAGAAATGCGGTTATCCGCAGTAGAACCAGAGTAACTGATATCCCAACGAATTAGTAAGCTGAATTGGCAATGGGTCGGCCATATAGCTCGAAGACCCGACAACCGATGGGGATGCAAGATTCTTGAGTGGCAACCTCGTACCGGTAGGGGAAGTGTAGAGCGGCGACCTGGTAAGACATGCAGAAAGTCGATCGATGCAGGTGGCTCAGAACTGTGCTTTCTGGCATTTTTGGGGGAAGCCTATGTTCAGCAGCGGACTTGTGAAGGGATGTAATGAATAAAATGATGAATGATGATTCTTTCGCATTAAGCAGCAGAAAGGATTACTAGTAGTAGAAGGAAATTATATAAATGTTTATAAAGAAAAGCAAGAGTTAATTAGTGAACTTAAATTATACATCAATATATAATATATTTTATAATTGAGATGGAAAACGATAAAATATTGTTATGAGATAATATGCAATAATTATAATATATTATAAAAAACTAATCCACTTCTGATGTTAAAAATTATTCTCAAAATTATTTAAATAAAAGAACACTACTCGGTAGCAAACCTTGCTTACTATTAGGACCCATTTACATTACAACACCAAAGTATCCAAACCAACAGCATCACTACCCATCTCAATGTATCACAGGGCAGCCTCTCAGCAACACGATCTTCCTTGCCTACACTATTAGAATACCCCAACTGGCATATTAACGACATTGGGACTCTTAGAATTACATTAATTGCCTGAGGGCTACTTTATGCTAGGCGTCGACTACAGCAGAAATGCATCGAATCGAAGCGAGTCGCATTTATTCCTAGTGCGTCCATCACTGACGAATCTAATCGAATTGTTCATTCATCGCAAATACTTCATCAAAATAGGTCGTATTTGCGTCATGGACAGCTCGGATGAAGAAATGTTTTTATTTCAAACACTTTTTGATGAAGAAGAGGAGAAAAGAAAAAGGAAACGGCGTGCTCCCAAATACTGGATACACGACATTTGTTTGAAAAGAAATAACTACGGCGAATTTCGTCATTTATATCCAGATTTGAAAAGGGATCCTGTTAAATTTTTTCAATATTTTTGTTTATCCTATGAAAATTTTCAAGTTTTGCTAGACTTACTTGGACTGTGCAAAGAAACTACAAGATTCAGGAGGCCCATTCCACCGGAAGAACGACTCACTGTTTGCCTTAGGTAAGTATTTAAATTTATATTGTTATGTTCTACAACTTTTAACGTCATGGAAAATCTTATCTTATTCGGCCCTTTACTGTCCAATTGTTAGGCAAGGGCCTTCTCTTAGGAAAAGAGGCGAAGATGAGATGTCTTCACCATTAGGCTATCGTTACTGTTTTTTACATAGAAATATAATAAGAAAAAAAATACTTTTAAGATCAGTAATAATCATATTTCTTCCCATTTTTTAAATATATTAATTAACATGTTTTATATTATATTTGGGATATTTATAGGAACTTAAAGCACTTTGGCATAATCGTTATTAACTTATAACGGACACCTACTTTATAATTCATGTAAGTTCCACCTATATAATTATACTTATTTTCTGGATAAAGTAATTAATTCCTCGAATTGCGTATACGAATCAGATTGTGGCACAGAGGTTTGTGATGTGGATAAAACAACTGGTACACTAGTTCCATCTTGCGAATTAATTAGACATGTTTAGACATTACTTTGCGAGCCGTATGTAGATGGGAGTTGAGAAGTGGCTCTAATAATTACAGGTGCTGGTTGCCCACTCGTGTATTGATAGAGTGATGTATTTGGTATTGTTAATGGAGCATCTCTGGTAATCATCTCTTCTTCGGCTTCATTGACAATACTAAAAACAGCTCTCTTTACACGCACTCGCAAATGTGGTGGAAAGGTCTTAACAGTTTGACCCATGTTTGTAAAAAACTCTACAGTAGAATCTTTCTCTTGCCGGTCATGAGAATATTTTTTTCCAAGTATGATTGAAATAATGACTGTGAATTTGTAGATGCCTAATGTATTTTTTTGTGCTACTATTGGCTGATACGGTTGATCCAGGTGTTGGGGCAGTGATGTTATGTTACTTTGTTCTTCATCACTCGATATAGTGGGCAAGTTTGTTAAAGATTCGGATTCATTTTGAATATATGGGGTTAGAAAACTCAGCTCCTTGCCATAGCTTAAAGTTTTTCGTACCTTGACCACTTTTAGTTTTTCTTAGATTTATTGCCTTCCTGAAGTTTTCCCGAATCTTTTTCCACTTCTGCTTACATGCTGTTGCTGAAAAAAAAAGTATACATTTGTAATTTTTATTTCCTAAAATTTTATTCTGTAACGTGTGCTAAAATCTTCAAAAAGTACGTATTTTCATAAATATACCAATTTTGTTTCAGATTTTTGGCCACTGGAAATTCTTTTCGATCGTTGTGTTACGGCCCTCAGTTGCCCGACAGAAGTCGACTGTACTAGGGCCCATGAGTAACACTCGACGGGCAACCAGATGGTTCGGGCCCAAATGGCCTATGAATAATTATTAACTAATGGTTGATAAGCAAACACAAACTTACCGAGTTCCGGAGGTAGGGTTAACCACAGGGTATCAGTCAGGTGGTAGGTAAGGTGTATGTAAGTAGTGTGCGAAAGTGTGTATAAATGTAACCTGACGTCATCGATGTAATCTGAGAGCATGCACAATGTGCGATCCCTCCAGTGGGCGTTCACCAATGGAGACTTTCTGCTTTTATTTCACTATATTAGTTTATAAACATTATTGTACATTTAATTTATTTCAATTTTAACTAAATCAACGTTAATCGAACGTAAAACAAGAAACACACTGCACTACTTAAGAACTGTCGGTCAACGTTCAATGTCCCATGTTCACTTAGCACAAGATTATAACCGAGCCCGAACGCGATCTCCTCTCGAGTCACAAATTTTAGCGTTCCACCCGAGAAAGAAAAAATTCCTTCGTACGATATTAAAATGCCACACAAGCAACTTGTCGACGCAAATTAATGGCAAGCAAAGTTAAGTTAATAATTCAAAACTCAAGACAAAGCTTCGTTGTCACGTAAAACGCACGAAATAAGACAATGCAATTCGAGGCGGTCTTAACGCGACCCAACGTTCCGGGCGTAACTTCTAGACCGTCTAATCGACACCGCAGACGCGAACAATTAACTCATCAGGCGACCGAGCGGTAAGCCGAGAGACCCGCCCGTGAGAGGGGGCCGGCGGTGACCTTTAAATTCCATCGGAAGGACACGCCGAGACGCGTGTTTTGAATGCAAATTTTTTAAAATATTAATATTTAGCCTAAACAAACCCCCGTCCCGGACATAAGGTCTTATGTCCGTGCGTAAATTGGCAAACGGGATAGGGTCCCGACGGCACGTTGCAAGACCGAATCTCCAACCAAAACCTAGGCCACCCTAGGCACCCCATCAGATCCATACGACAACTTAACAATGCGCCCACGACGTCAATACAAAGGTAAAGCGTTGGGTTCTTTAACTAACTAACACGAGGTCTCCAACCCGAGGAGGATCCGTCTTGTCAGACCACTTAACGCGCTGCTGCAAAAGATGTAGGTACTCCAGAGACCATCAGTGCCAAAAACTTCAAAGCAGCACAAGCAGGTCAAATCTGCTCAGCCGCGAAGAGTTTACTTCCCTGAAGGGGTACTCGGGCAGGGCGTTAAGCGGCTGGCCAATCAGGAAGTGGCCCGGGGTTAGAACCTCCAAATCATTCGGATCGCACGAGAGGGGACAGAGGGGCCGAGAGTTGAGTACAGCCTCAATTTTACAAAATACAGTGGCAAGCTACTCAAATGTCAAAATAGTTTCGCCAATAACGCAACGGAGATGCGTTTTTGCAACCTTAACTACCGCCTCAAAAATACCGCCCCAGTATGGGCAAGCCGGAGGGTCGAATTTCCACTGGATGCCCTTCCTGGACATCACAGTACCTAAATAAGTCCTGTTGCTGGACAGAAATTCGACGACCTCTTTCAAATATCTATCCGTGCCCTTATAATTCGTTCCGCAATCAGACCGGATTAGGTCCAGCAAACCGCGACGCGATACGAAGCGGCCCAGCGTGGCCACAAAGGTTTCAGTGCTGAGGGCACTTACAAGTTCTAAGTGAACGGCCTTAGTGGAGAGGCACACGAAAACGCACAGATAGGCCTTATGTGAACGCGCGTTACAAAGGTTGGAGAACTTGACGAGGAAGCGGCCAGCAAAGTCTGTTCCGACTCCAGCGAATGGTCGGATGGCCCTGACATGGTCGGGTGGTAAGTCACCCATACCCATACCCACAGGCTGCGATATGGTGGCCTTCAGTTTATAACAAGGTATGCACTTAAAGAGGACGCTCCGAATGGTGCGTCGGCCAGCCAAATCCAAAACTCCCGCTGCAAAATAGCCGAAAGAGCGTTACAGCCACCAAACAAAGGCTCCGTCCTTAGGGAGCAGTAACGGGTGTCGAGCCCCGTACGGCAGTTGAGAATGCCGATATACGGGCTGGACCGGGGTCCATACGTGGTGGTGTTCAACTCAAACACCTGTATTTGATCGCTGGGCTTCTCGCGCCACAATATCAGCTGATATCGACGGTCATCACGATCGACCACTGATTGTCGAAACATCATCCGAATGTCGGCTACAAAAACAACTTGATGCCGACGGAAGTGGGTCAAAATGTCGGATATGTCTTTGATCAATTTAGGACCAGAGTGGAGACACTGGTTCAAGGACACACCATTTGACGAGGGGGCGGAGCCGTCAAAAACTACGCGAATCTTACTCCCAGGGGTCTTTAAGACCGCATGGTAAGGGAGGAAGTAGTGCTCCTGTGACCGCCAGTCGAAGTTGGACGGTGACATGTGGCCCAGCTCTTGATACTCGCGCATGAACTCGACATATTTGTCGCAAAAGGCTGGGTCGTGCCGCATACGGCGCTCCATGGAAAGCAACCTTTTTTCGGCCAGGGTACGAGATTGGTCCAAAGGGGGCCGTGAGTCAAGAAAGGGTAAGCGAGTGACAAAACGACCGTCGAAACGACGGCCGGTATTGTTCTGGTAGAACAAATCGCACTCACGGTCCAGAGGGTTGACTCGAGCCGCGTGTGGTGGCTCTTCAATTTCCCAGAACCGCTGGACGACTTCCGAAATGGACACGCCCACAACAGAGAGCGGGTCGGCCGTCTGAGGAGGTGGAGACCACAGAACCGGTCCAATGAAGCTATGCCCAAATACAGTGGACATGGCTGACAAGCCATCGGGCTATAGGGCTCGTATCTCGCCTAACAAGATGAACCCCAGCGCGTCGGCCCCCAGCAACAAATCTATAGGCCCAGGTTGGTACCATTGAGGGTCTGCCGGTCTCAAACCCGACGCACAACGAACCGCGCTGTTATTTATACGGACGTTAGGGAGAAAACCTACAATGTCATCGAGGACATTTACCTTAACTAGAATGTGAAGGTGTTCGCTGGCAGGGCCAAACATCAACTCCGCTTGTCCCCTAGGAGCAGGAGGCTCGGCACCTCCAATACCTACCATTGGACGTAATTCAGAGCTCCAGGGGGCCCTAGTCTTCCCACTAACCAAGAGGCCACACAGCATTGTGAACCCGAATCCAATAGAGCGCGAACCGTTAAACAGTCACCACTCGGGTTGTACACCTTCACTGAGGCCGTCGGTAATAGAACAGTTTGACAAGTGGACTGTTGACGGCTGAGAGGATCAGTGGAGGCGGCCATGGTAGGAGCTAGGGCAGCAGCTACCTAGCTGGGGCTGCCTCCATCGGACCGACACTCGAACCGGGGGTCCCGAAAGCGACATTCCGGCGGCATCTCACTGACCCGAGTTGGAAATCACCGAACGGGCCGACCTGAGGCGCTTCGGCTGTCGGGAACCTCGGCCTTGAGGCCCCTCCCGCCCCTGGGGGAACAACCCCCCGACTGGTCGGGGGAGGGACCCCCTTCAAACCCAGGGGCACGGTGGCCGGCAGGCGAGCGTCGAGCGTCGCCCGACAGAGGGCGTGGCTGAGCGCCCCACCCGTGGGGGTCGAGGGCCCGGCAGTGCCCCGAGAGGAGACGCCGTTCGCACCCAGGCACAAAACGGCATGGTGGTTGCCCTGACAGTGCGGACAGAGCCGCTGGTGCGGGCAGTCTCGTTGGAGGTGCCTTTCCAAGCACGAGTAGCACCAGCGGCGCTCCTTGGCGATAGTTCGCCTCGCCGGAACCGGCTTACCCAATAACTTCGGGCACGACGTCACCGGGTGATCGGATGCTCGACAATAAGAGCAGGGGGCGCCTCCCTGGCCGCTAGGCCTCTGTAAGATGATAGGGGGCGGCGCCCTCCTGTCGGTGCTCCAATGGACCTTAGGGGGGTTGGCGCCGACTTGCCCGGCGGATTCCGCCTCTCCCTGGGCACGGCTCGGTTGGCAACCCGTAAGTCATCGACGGTGCCCGCTGCGTTCTCATTTTGCCGGCACTGCTCCTCTAAGAACCGAAGCAGATCCCTGAAGGGCGGAATATAGGAGGCGCCGTCCCCGCCGTACCTCTCCTAAAAATGTACCCGAAGGTCAAGAGGCAGGCGGGACAGCACGATGTGGAGCAACAAGAAGGACCATTCGTCCACCGGTAAATCCAGCCGCCTCAACGAATTACAGGCCACCACGACTGGATTTACGATGCCCGGACGTAGTCTGGCCCGTTCCCTAAGCAGCGGGAAGTTTAGAAACTGCCTCACTTATTTCGTCCGCGATTCGCCGGACGTTGGCGTATCTTCCGGCGAGGAGGTCCCGGGCAGTCTGGTAGGCGTCGTCCGACAATTTCAAATGGCCGACAACGCCCAGTGCCTCCCCCTCAAGTGAGGCTAGGAGGTACGCCATCTTCTGGCTTGGTGTCAAGTCCCTCCGGGCGTCCACTAGGCTATCAAAAAGGCAAACAAAGGTCATGCAGTCGGAGAGAACCCCGGAGAACCTCAGCAGGTCCAGAGTTGGGAGTTGTCCCAACAGCTCCGGCTGAGTGGGCTTCTTCCGAGGGGACTCGGGCAGGCCACTCGGCCGAGCTTAACGTGCTTCATTATCATACTTGGCCCCCGCCTCGATCAAGTCGTCGTGAGCGAAAAAATATGGTCGTAGTCTGGGAGGCAGGAGTCTAGGACTCCCTGTTCTGCATCCGAGGTCACAAGTTCAGTGTAAGCCTCCTCCACTACGGCCCTTCGTGCCACGACCTGCTCGAGCCGCTTCCCTAAACTATGGACCCGATCGGCTCGCCCTATCTAGGTACAGCCGTTCGCGGCCCAGTGCAGCTCCGCCTGCAGGCGAAGCGCCGGTAGCTTGTGCGATGGCATCACTACTAAATACAAATCACTATTAAATTACATTAAATACAAATTACTATTAAATTAAATTAAATACAAATTACACTACACGGCAAGTACACACTACAGTCGGTCAGCAAGATGCCACGCCCAGGCGACCGACCCTTCGGCAATTTAATCTACCTACCTGAAATACCTGTCGCGTAGGTTCCTAACCCTAAAGTACACTCCTGCTTGAGCAGCCTAACGAGCGTGGTTCTTATCACCGATCCGCGAACAAAACAAAAAAAAATAAAAAAATAAAAAAATATTTTTTTTTATTACGGCCGGGCGTGTTTGGAGCTACAATCAACCACGCTCTGCTACCAGAAAATGTTACAGCCCTCAGTTGCCCGACAGAAGTCGACTGTACTAGGGCCCATGAGTAATACACTCGACGGGCAACCAAAGAGTTCGGGCCCAAATGGCCTATGGATAATTATTAACTAATGGCTGATAAGCAAACACAAACTTACCGAGTTCCGGAGGTAGGGTTGACCACAGGGTATCAGTCAGGTCCCCCCCGAACGGGTTCCCGCCTTGTCGTGGCGGGGGGGCTTAGTAGCCGTGGCTTGGTCACCCACGGTGAACAAAGAGGAACCCCTTGGCTGGCCCGAGGTGTAGGGCCGGCCCGAGGTGGCCACTCCGAGTGGGCTTGGCGAGCCCACTTCGGATGTGTGTCGGGGGGCTGCGGTGAGAGGGGAGTCCGCACCCTCTACCGCTGCAGCCGAGGTGGAGTCGCGGAGGAAGAGGAGTGTTGGTATGGCGATGCGCCACTCGCCCTATCCTCCGCGACTCTGACGGGGCCGCACCGTTAATGTTGCGGTGGTGGTGGGGCTGCGGGGGGAGAGGAGTGTCGGTATTGCGAGGCGCCGCTCTCCCTACCCTCCGCAGCCGAATCTCGGTTGGCGGCGGAGCCATAGACCAGATCCGCCGCTGGGGTCAGGAAGGCCGGTGCTTCTGAGTGCTAGTTTCTCCTGGCCCCATGGCCTTCGCGCATCGGACACGGGGGCGGCCGTTGCGCATTGGAAATTGGAGGCCGAGAAGGAGGGCGCACCATGTGTTCTGGTGCGCCTTACCTGAGAAGGAGATGAAGGAGGAGTGTTCCTCTCCCGAGGAGGGGCCGCCATGGGGCGGCCAGCGCAGGTGGGGCCGCGGAAGTGTGCGAAAGCGTTCCCGTGGCCCTGCCAATATGCGACGAGTGTGGAACACCATGGGGTTTTAGTCGGTGCGAGTCCGACATAACCCGTCCTTGCCCCCGCGAGGCGGGTATGCGTAGGCATTTCCCCATGTAAAAAAAAAAAAAGGGTATCAGTCAGGTGGTAGGTAAGGTGTATGTAAGTAGTGTGCGAAAGTGTGTATAAATGTAACCTGACGTCATCGATATAATCTGAGAGCAAACCCACAAGCGCTGCTTTTCTCCACAATGTGCAATCCCTCCAGTGGGCATTCACCAATGGAGACTTTCTGCTTTTATTTCACTATATTAGTTTATCAACTTTATTGTACATTTAAGTAACTTCAAATTTAACTAAATCAACGTTAATGGAACTTAAAACACGTGACACACTGCACAACTTAAGAACTATCGGTCAAAATTCAATGTCCCATGTTCACTTAGCACAAGATTATAACCGAGCCCGAATGTGATCTCCTCTCGAGTCACAAATTTTAGCGTTCCACCCGACAAAGCAAAAATTCCTTCGTACGATATTAAAATGACACACAAGCAACTTGTCGACGCAAATTAATGGCAAGCGAAGTTAAGTTAATAATTCAAAACTCAATACAAAGCCTCGTTGTCACGTAAAACGCACGAAATAAGACAATGCAATTCGAGGCGGTCTTAACGCGACCCAACGTTCCGGGCGTAACTTCCAGACCGTCTAATCGACACCGCGGACGCAAACAATTAACTCGTCAGGCGACCGAGCGGTAAGTCGAGAGACCCACCCGGGAGAGGGGGCCGGTGGTGACCTTTAAATTCCATCCGAAGGACACGCCGAGACGCGCGTCTTGAATGCAAGTTTTTTAAAATGTTAATATTTGGCCTAAACACGTTGGCTTTCAGTTTTAGAATGGGAGAAAAAACTGTAAGAACGATTGTTTATGAAACTTGCGCGACAATATGGAACAAAATGCAGCCAACACCACCCACGGAACAAGAGTGGAAAGAAATTGCGAAAGCTTTTTGGCGAAAATAGAATTTCCCAAAGTGTATTGGTGGGTTGGATGGAAAGCATGTGGTAATCGAATGTCCACACAATAGTAGTACCAAGTACTATTGCTATAAAAAGACATTTTCTATTGTTTTGTTGGCTATTAGTTGATGCTGAATACAAATTAACGCTTTTGGATATAGGTGGTCTCGGGAAGAATTCCGATGGGTGCATATTTTCAAACTCTGTTATGGGAAAATCGCTGACACAAAACAAACTAAATGTTCCTAGAGATGCATGCTTACCAGGCACAGAAGAATATATGTAATTGTGACGGATGTGGCTTTCCCTTTGCGAAGATTTTTAATGAGGCCATATCCTGGCAACCAAGATATAAGTAATGAAGAAAAGAAAATTTTTAATTATCGTCTAAGGAGAGCTCGTCGTGTCTGCAAAAATGCTTTCGGTATACTGGCAAGAAGGTTTAGAATATATCAAAGACGGTTGTCCTTGACTCCTGAACATGTAAACATTGTAGTAGCAGCAACAGTTGCTTTACATAACTTTTTGAGAAATAGCAAGACTTATTGCTCAGAAGAAGATTTGAGAGAAAATGTGAATCACGGTTTAGTAGATTTATTTCAAATCGGGGGTAATGCGTCCCAAGCCGTATTCGAAATTCGAGAAAAATTCAAAACATATTTTTTGTCTAATGCAGGCTCAGTTCCATGGCAAACAAATATTGTGAGGAGAGGATTCCAGCATCACAGTTTGTAAAATATATATATTTATATATATATATATATATATATATATATATATATATATATATAAGGTATATGCCCTATGTAATTGTAAAATATATATAAGGTATGTGAGGGTAATATGGTCACCTTAAGCTTTGTCGCCCTATAAAACCAAAACTAGGAGTTCAGAGACAAAACCACAAAGTTGTATACTATAACTAATATATTAAGAAAAAAATAGCAAACAAGCTTTTGCAATAATTAAAAACACTTCGAAAAATGAACTTATGTAAAACTAACTACACTACACAATACTAAAATCAACTAATATTTTTTCTATATTCTCAACTGTCATTTTTTGGCGCCCTTTTGACACTTTATTATTTGATTGACTGATGAATAGCTATCGTAAGCCACCATATTACCCTCACGTACTATATATATATAATAAATATGTTCACTAATAAAAAAACAAAACATTGAATACTTTATTGAAATTTTAATTTGGTTACAATATATAAATACATAAATATTTAGTATATGTATAAATATATAATATATAAATACAGATGCCAAAATTAAATTTAATTAATTAATCTACGGCGATACAAAGAATCGGATTTTTTCCCAATCTATATATGATCTATTTTCGTAATCGCTGCTCATAGTTATATTACTCATTGGCAAAATAGCTCATAATATATCAATACTAACTTTAAAATATACATGTATTTCTTAAAATATATTTACAGTAAAAATAAGTTGTAATAGGTAATAAGTTGTCTCGAGAATTTTTGGGATAACTTTCCACCTATTGTTGTTAATGGTGTTGTGATACCTTTTAGTAAATCTGTAAAAGGCCTAGGATTATATATTGATCAGAATCTTTCTTGGTCCCTGCATATTAAGGAGTCCAACAGAAAGATGTTTGCGGTAGCATCTTATTTAAGACGTTTGCGTAACTCGCTTCCCATTCCTACTAGAATTTTACTGGCACAATCCTTGTTACTGCCTATCCTTGATTGTTATGATGCATGCTATTCTAATCTTACTGAGGATTTACAATTAAATAAACTTGAGCGTCTTCAGAACTTGGCTACTCGTATTAGGTTCATATTTGGCCTTCGCAAATATGATCATGTTTCCGAGTACCGTATTAAGCTTAAGTGGCTTCAGACTTCGTCGGAATACTCATATTCTATCTCTACTGTACTGTGTACTATTTGATTCTAAAACACCGAGTTATCGTAAAGAAAAATTTGAGTTCATGGGTGCAGACAAAGATCATTCCAGAATAGCTGATAAACTTATATTACGTATGCCTGCTCACAACTCAAAATTTTTCATTCCTCCTTGTGTGTCAAAGCAATCAAATTATGAAACTCGCTTCCTTTAACAATTAAGAAAGCCCAAAGCATTGAGTCTTTCAAAAATATGGTTAAAGATTATTATTTAAATATGCGTTCTACTTAATATATTTTATTTTCATATCTACTTTTCTTGATAAGGTTTATGTATATGATATATAGTAATAATGTATTACAAAATATTTATAAATGTGTATGTATATGTAGGTATGTGTGTATATGAATATATATTATTATGTATTTACTTTACTTTACTTTACTTATCTTCACGCACAATCCCTGACGGGGTAGCCAGAGAGACCTCTTTCGCTTCTTTCAGATTCATTACCTTCTTCATACATGCACGTCTAGGTATCCGAGTACTCTTGACCCTACCCTCTTCGAGCAATTTGCTCACATGGTCTTTGAAAGTTAGTCTCGGTCTACCTCGACACCTTTTAATATTAACTTTCGCGCTATATATTTTCTTCGCCATTCGGTCTTCACTCATTCGCTCAACGTGCCCAAACCACCGAAGCACGCCCTTATCAATTTTTGTGATAAGGTCATCTTTCAAACCTGCCATATTGCGAATCTCTTCGTTTCGCTTTCGGTCGGCCATGGTAACGCCGCACATTTTACGAAGAGATCGCATCTCCACTGCATTTAACTTGCTTTTATGCTTCTTCTGGCATACCCAGGTTTGAGTTCATGGGTGCAGACAAAGATCATTCCAGAATAGCTGATAAATGATTAATATTATTATTAATCTACGGCGATACAAAGAAGCGGATTTTTTCCTAATCTATATATGATCTATTTTCGTAATCGCTGCTCATAGTTATATTACTCATTGGCAAAATAGCTCATAATATATCAATACTAACTTTAAAATATACATGTATTTCTTAAAATATATTTAAATTAATATATTTAAAATATATTTAAATTAATTACAATAACTTTATTTTATTATGCAGGCATCCACTCAAAAAAGAATATTGAAAAATCCAATACCTTAGGGGATGAACTATTTTGTTCCAGATTTTAAAAATTGTTTTACGGGTTGATTTCATATTTGTATGGAGAAAATATTGAAATAATAGTTGTAAATATCAGTCGAAAATATTTTATGTTTTTACAATTCGTGCGCTACAGATTGTCTATACCTACAGCCATGCTTGCGGTGGGTTAACGTTACGCACGTCTAAAAACGCATTTTGTATACTCGCAATAGGCTTGTAAATACTTGTTGACTTCAATTTGAAGAGCCTTCGGCGAACATTGAATTACATGCTCAACTTATCAAGTGAACCGCAAACACTTTAAAGTTTGCAGTACTTTAATAGATTACTCTATTAAATCAATGTCAGTTAACTTACTTTCATTTATTTTTTACTACTTACTACTTCTTTCTTACTAATTCACAAACCATCTTAATATTTTAACTCTCCTATTTTCATTGATTCGAATTCAATGCTGACTAGAGTCCATAGATTTTAAGAAAATTTGTGATTTAAATGCTTATTTGAAATAAATTGGTCAGTATTAAATATTAATAAGAAACCACTGAATTTTGAATAAAGCATACATTTGATTAGCGAAAAGAATAAATCGTGTTTTACAAAAGCAAAATATTCGATTTTATCATTTAATAAAACAATCACGTCTGCTCAACTAGTTTCATCACGTCTGGTTGTAATGTTAATCATAGTCCACGCAGATTCAAAATTCAATAAAAAAATACATGATTATACATATTCTAAATCTATACATAGGTATGACAACGGTTTTATTGCTTTGAAATTCAAATTTTAAATCAAGGTCTTATTTACTACTGAATGTATTGTAATTAACTGACTTTGTCTTAAAATTTTAAACTATTGATGAGAATCAATTTTTCAATAAGTACGCCTGTTTTAAAACAGATTAGTTGTAAGTGATGTTCAGAAAGGTAATAGTTAAATAAACTTAATTTAGTTACTGTATCCAGTTTTTTATATTGTAAGGCGTATAGTAATCCAAAATTAAATCCTGATAAATATTTATTCCTCTGCGCAAATGCATTTAACTTTACAATATGTACATAATATATTTACATACATTATGCACATTTTCAACGTCATTGTTTTAAACGTGAAATACAAATTTTATCAATCTCACAAATTAATAGTTTAGGATAATGGAAATTTTGACAATATGACTTGTTCTAACTTCAGACATTTACAGTTATTTACATTGCTATTTATATACCGCACTCTTCCATAGACTGCAACAAGCCATCGTGGTCCAGTGTGTCAAAAGCTTTTTTAAAATAGGTAAACTAGGTAATTTTATTGATTACATTAAGTATGGCGATGGGTCTATAGTTTGTGTATTCTTGATGCGACCCCTGCTTATAGATAAACGTATCTATCGTTTTTTTTTAGTTCTTCTGGGTAAACACCTTTTTTTAATACACATATTAATAAAATTTTCTATGATAGGACTAATGACTTTTTAATAAATTTTAAATGCTGCACTCTGATTCGATCTGACCCCGATGACTATGGGCCTAAGTCTATGGGCCACAGCCCACAGCAACCACTTACCATCAGGTGGACTACGTGCTCGTTTGTCACCCTTATTCTATAAAAAAGGCAAATTTCGAAGAAAAATTAATTACAAAAATTCTCAAACATTCTTTCCTTTTTATCTTTTAAATTCATAATTTAAAATTAAAATTTTGGTACAACCGACTTCAATATATATATTATTAAGAATAACTCAAAAACTATTGGTCAGACCTTGATCAAATTTATATGGGGCCACATGAGAAGCACCAGCTTTCAAATAAAAAGTCGGTACACCCAGAATAAAGTTATGAGTTAGTATTGAGTTAGTTAGTCGAATGTATGTTTTTTATGAGTGTTACAGTCATAAAAAACATACAATCGAATTGAGTACCTCCTCCTTTTTGAAGTCGGTAGAAAATGCGGGGTAATGCATTATTTTAACTGATTTTACTGCGCACGTGCACATTAGTAAGGGTCGATCGGTATAATACCCATAAATTATATTCAATTTGGAATAATTTCAAATAAGAGTAGAAACCTTATTTACTCCTATTTTCAAAAACTGCATTAACGTTATTTGTACTTAAATTAAAGTTTGTCTTCTCTTTGAAAAACAGCCCTGTATAAGTGTGTATGAAAGTCGTATCTGTAATATTAGTATTTCCTGGATAAGATAAATCCAGGGGACTAAATAAAGGATACTGAAGCCAAATCAATGGTTTTTAGAATTTTTGTCTGTCTGTGTATACAGGATTCATGCAAAAACTAATGGACGGATTTTCATGAAATTTTGTGTTTAGGAAATTAATGAACCACGGCAACTTATAAGCTTTTTATCCGATTACGGAACTTCCAAAGAAGGAGGATTAAGTATTTTTCTTGCTTTAGATCTTAATTTTATATATTATGATTATGATAGTTAAACCGAGAAAACTTAGTTTAAAAAAACATAGTTATATATAAAGCTTATAATTAGAATTTATTAGATTTTAAATGAAACTACGGAGACGATCTACGTTTTACATTTAAAAACAGCGCCATATACCGTAACACGCAAAGTATAGTATATTTTACCTTCAGTTACTAATAAATTAAATGATATAAATAAGTTACATTTGTATTTTTAAATAAAAAATGAATAAAATAAATAGAAAAAATTATAACTTATGGCATACCGCAGGGCTTTGTTCTGGGGCCACTGCTGTTTCTTATACAAATAGATGGGCATTCATCAGCTTGGACTAAACTGCATTCATGACATTATATGTAACGCAGAAATAGACTTAGATCTGCTAAATAAATTGTTTCAAATAATATTTTAACCAAAAATATTTCTAAAACAAACAATATACCTAGTCATTTATTATGGAATATAAATAATCAATAAATTAAATTATTAGAGCATAAAAAATATCTCGGTTTAATTTCAAATAGTAACATAGCATGGAAGTCACATATTAATGAAATAAGAAGTAAACTAATATCCCTCACCTTAGCTTTGCGAGGCATAATTCGATGTTTACCGCGGCAAGTAAGAGTCATTATATAATACACTTATTAAACCACCCATTGATTATTTCATAGAAGTATAGGGTGCGGCTGCAAAAACAAATCTGGTCGCCCTACAAACGACCCAAAATAAACTATTACATTTTTTCCAAATCAGGTGATGGGCAGCAGCGTCTTCCTAATAACGACTAAAAATAAAAAATTACCTGCGGTTGCCAAACGTGGCAACTATGGAAAATATCCCTCCTATGAGACATCTATGGGGGAGACCTATGTTCAGCAGTGGACTTTAATAGGCTGTAACGATAACGGAGGGCGCAATGGACGCGTTGACACAATTTTTATCATCTCTAAATTAACTTTTAGAGATGATCAAAATTAACTTTCTATGTTACAGTCAATATAACCCTTTAATTGAATGTTTTAAAATCATTAATATTATTAATTTTAGCCAACCTTGAACAGAATTTCTTAGTGTTTTTAAGCCTTCGGCTTCGGTCGAGTGTTGTGGCGATAGCCGATTAGTCAATCGACCTTCGGTCGGATACTAGTTGAAACCAATTATATCGGTCTCGTCCACAGGTGACGAGAAGCCAGGCTCTTGGCATTCTATCTATTTTTCCATCCATAGCATCCATTTTTGGAGAGAGTGCACAGTTATTAGATGATTTAATTCTTCCCTCCCCTTTCCACTATTGTTGTTTCTTTGTTGTGATATTCAACGCATTCAAATCAACGGTTTGTTTCGTCTTTAGTAATGGGTTTTTTACAGCAAAGGATTGGAGCAATCTGCCGGCGACTTATGATAACTAGAAAAGGCAATACTCATCCTGGATAATATTAATTTGTAATCATGGCATGAACTAATATGACGCGTATGACTTTATTAAATTTTCAGCTTTTGATTATTAATTTTTGAAACCAAATATTAAAAATAGTAAGGAACAAATTTATTTCCACAGGATGACTTCTGAAGTTGTTGCTAAGACATAGTGTATATTAACATAGTAAGATATGAGTAAGACATCTATGAATTATAAGCCCGGATTTCTAAAACTTCACATAATGGAAATCGTTTTATTCTTTCTCTTTTTCACATCAGTTTTTTCGTCTTTTCAGTTTTATTTTTTAGCCTTTTAAATGGATTTAGGAATATCACCAGATCATGGTTACAACTAGAATTGTGTTTAAATACTTAAATTAAAAACTTCATCACCTATTTTTCAATTTGTGAAATTTTTCTTAAAATTTATACGAAACCATTTTTATAGTTTAATAAAAGCAAAATCATTAATATCGGTTAAACCATTTACGGAAAACCGGTAAACATAAAACATGCGACTCGAATATAAAAGTCTCTATACGTCTAGATACAGGTATGTATGACTTTGGATTTTTAATAACTGGATAAAATTTTTATTAACCCGCATTATATTTGGCTGTATTCATTTTAGAGCAGTTTATAGTTTATCGAGTCAGATGTTTAGAGACAGTTAAGGCATATTACATACATACATATTAAATATGATAACGAACTGGAGGCTTATGACAGCACTAGCTTTTACCCGCGACTTCGTCCGCGTAGAACATAATCAAAAACACTTGCCGATCTATAATCTATCTATAAAATCAATTTTGGCCCAAAACATTAACAGAAATAATAAAGTGGCTTATATGTATAAATTGCACTTTTTGAGATATATTCATATAAAAACCATAACTTTTCAATTTATAAATTTAAAAAAAATCCTTCATGTTTTACGGATTTAATATAGCCTAGATCACTTCTGCTATTGTTATCTATCTGTTCGCGAAGTTTCATCGTAATCCGTTCAACCATTTCAAAAGATCAGCCCGGACAAACAGACAGAAAGACAGACAAAAATTTTAAAAAACGGCTAATCATTTCTTATTCGTATACAAATAACCCCTGAGCTTAATAGAAAAAGTTATTTCGATATTACAGAGAGACACTTTAATTTTATTGACACACGTGTGCCGAGCCATGGTAGCTCAGAATTAGCTCAGGTTAGCGCTCGCTGTAAGCTTCACAGTACTCGAGCAACCCGGTTTCGATCTCCGCCGGCACCAATGAAATTGATAATTGAAATTTTAAGTGCTGATTTACCACGTGCTTGGCGGTGAAGGAAAACATCGTGAGGAAACCTGCATGTCTGAGAAATAAGAAAAAAAATTTCGAAGACATGTGAAGTTCGCCAACACGCATTGGGGCAGCGTGGCGGGCACTTCCTAGCCCTAAAACCTCTCTCAGAAATGAGAGGAGGCCTGTGCCCGGCAGTGGGACGTAAATGGGCTGCAACTTTACTTTACTTTACTTTACTTACGTGTGTACCTATAGATTTATGTTTTCCATTAACTTGGCTTTTACTTGGTGATAAACCTCCAAAGTTGTATAGGTTACTTTAGATTAGAGTGTGAGTTGAGCCTAACAACCATGCCGCAGCGATCGTATAGCTACAATGTGATTTTACCACATATTCTACCACGACCTAACGGATATTGAAATATGTTCGGTTTTGAAATGCAGGCACAATTGTGTAGTGCAACCCAGAAATGCAAGTATGTAAAAAAGAGGCTAGGAGAGAACAACATGCCAGAAAAATATGCGCTATTGTGGCTCAAGACAGTGCTTTGTGGCATTCCTTGGGGGAGCCGGGGGAGCCCTATGTTCAGCAGTGAACTTGTTATGGGCTCTACTAAAACAGTAACTTACTTAGCTTTATATTGCAATAGGAAAAATAAAATCAAATAAATTTCTTTTTTCGACCTCAGAACTTGCCTTGCTTTTTATTGTGAAAGACAAAAATGTAAAGAATTTTTAATAGAGTAAGAGTGACACTCGAGCACACAGTCCACCTAATGGTAAGTGGATGGATGCTGTGGCCCATAGATACCTATTTAAGCTCGATTAGGAATCAAAATGCAGATGCGTTGTCAGCCTTGAGGATAAAGATGAAATGCCTCGTTTCCAGTAAACAGGATCTCCGGTTCTCTACACTCACAATACGAAACACAGCAGCGTTAAGCTGCTATTTTACGCTGGTATTCCGTGAGAGTGTGGTCCTTCCCGGGTCAAGCCGACCCGGGAAGGAAGATTCGTGCTCAAACTAATACTGCGGCATGGCTCTTTCACGTCTATAAAGTACAAGATTGTAGTGTGGGTTGATAATAACTATTCCTACATCAAGAACTGAGAATTTGTTACATTGCTAGTCCAAACTTTTTACCTGCAAGGGCAAATCTGCTTGACATACACTGTAAATTAAATAAGCGCAATTAATGTCGATTATATGTTTTATTAAATCAGCTACAAATATAATAAAATCAATGTGATATACTTATCTATACAATAAATTACTTATATAATATCTATACACATATAAATAATATTGAAGTGACTGTCTGTAATGTCGAAATAACTATATTTCATTGAACTGAGGGGATTATTTGCATGTTATTAAGACATATGTAACCATTTTTTGTATCTCTGTCTGTGTGTCTGTCCAGGCTAATATTCGCAATGACTGAACCCGTTGCAATGAAACTTTACAAACAGTTTTCTTTTGTATCAATGTTTATTTGTTAATTCTTTGATTATATTAAACTATCTACCCGCCCTGGCTTCGCCTGCGTAGAATCAGGCCAATAGTAATGGCACGTAAATAACCCCCTTATCTCAATATAAGGCAGTTATTTCGTTATTACATGAAGACTCTTTATATGTATAGATAAATGTAAATAGAACTACATGAATACTATTGTAGATAAGCTTAATAACAAAAATACACAGTTATATTATTTAATTTTTGTTTATGTAATTAAAAATACCGAAAATAACAGATAAATTTCAAGTTGAAAAAAAGGAAATACACAACAAAAAGAAAACTTAAAGTCGTCTGGCGGGTCGTGCATAATAAATTAAAAAAAAAAACTTGAAAGGTCAAGTATTTAAGAAAAAAAAATCTATATTCTTATAAACGTAGGTAATTATTATTAGAGTATACCTATAATATGTAAATTTAAAACGTTAGAAAAACTTGTCTCGCGTCGCTATGCGAGACGCAAATAAAAGTGATGTGCTTTTAACCTTTCCAGAGGTCAGGTACATTCGTTATATCGTGAAGTTGTAATTCAAGGTCAGTTTTTTCTACGACAAATTAGGCGTAATTTTAATGTTTAATAGTAACTAGTCTTTTCCCGCAGCTACGCTCGTGTGGACTTACATTATTATTTCGTGCAACATCATTATTGTTTCGTACCCAAAAAATCAAAACGGACCACATAAGGAATCACTTATGGCTGACACACAGACAGACTGGCCGGGTGCCTGTCGCTGTCGGTGTCACCCATAAACGTTTTTTTACAAGACTATTTGAATTCAAATTAATACATTAAATTATAATACAACTACCTAAATATAGACTTGAGGCATTAAAACGACACCGCTATAGGGTGGAAGGTTGTAAAGAAACCATTCCAGGATGTGAGCTATAAAAATATAAAGAATTAAATGACCTTAAGTACAATCGGTAATTAGGCATAAAACGATGTCACAAACTATCCCACCGAATTTCATCTCATAGCCAACATATTCAACTAAACAGCTTCATGGAAAACCATCCCAATATTGGTTTAGGCATAGGATGGATTTTAATGTGGTAGATAGATACCTCATACATATAATATTATACCTCAACATTGAAAGAAAACGTAGTACATACAGACCTACATATAAGTAATTGATGAATAGTTATTTGTATAACGTTTATAATTCAATAAATTATGTTTATAAATTAAATACATGGGTTCATATTTTTTATTTATTATTACAGACGACAAGGGTGGTTAAAAGCCGTCGGACGAGAAGATATCCTTGCAAAACCTTTTGTGACATATAATTAGTTGTTTTAATTTCTTGTTGCTTAATTAAAAGACAACAAATTGTCGAGACCAATTAAAAATTAGAAGAAAAAATATAAAATATTTATTATAAATAGTTTGTAAAAAAAATATTCTATCTTAAGTACTTAGATAATAAAAAGCTAGTTTTGAAAAATTTCATTTAACATTTAATGCTAAACAATAATTAAAGGGAGTTATGATAAAAAAATGTGTAGTAGGTACATAGATTTCTTATAATTTAATCATCCAAGTTTTCAAATTATCATCATCATTACAGCCCATCACAAGTCCAATGCTTTACTTTTCGTGAGTTTTTCCCTGTAAATTATAATTAATTATAATTATTTTTCCTCGTTTATATCTTTCCCAAAAAATAATGAAAATATAAGTTGTTCTTAGCATATAACAAATGTCTGATAGAAAAGCAAGTACATCAATAGTTAAACTTTTAAATCCAAAATTAAAAATTATATAAATACTTCATCATCATCATCATCATTACAGCCCTTCACAAGTCCACTACTGAAAATAGGCCTCCCCCAGGGAATGCCACAAAGCACGGTCCTGAGCCGACTGCATCCATTGACTTCCTGCATGTCTTACCAGGTCATCACTCCATCTAGTAGGGGCTCGCCCTACACTTCGCCTACATGTACGAGGGTGCCACTCGAGAACCTTTTTTCCCCATCGGTTGTCGGTTCTTCAAGCTATAGGCTGGCCCATTGCCACTTCAACTACTAATCCATTGGGCTATGTCGGTTATTGTGGTTATACTGCGGATATCCTCATTTCTAAGTTTATCATGCACAGAAACCCCGAGCACAGCCCTCTCCATAGGTCGCTCGGCCAGCCTAATTTTTTTTCTATATTTTTTTCTATTAATCAAAGTAATCGCCCATTCAATAGATGCATCTTTGCCAACACAGTGGCAGTTTATTGATACCCTTCTTAAAGAAATCAGCTGGACGGGAGGCGACAAATTCTTCATAGGCATTTTGTACTGTCTCTAGGGTATTGAACTTTTTCCCGCCAAAAAGCTATCCAAATTCTGGAAAAAGTAAAAGGCTGTCTAACCCCAGCTCTTGTATCTTGGAGACCGTCTGTTGTGCAGTATGAGCTCGCACGTTTTCGTGCAGGAGCAGCGGGGAAGACCGATTGACCAAAGCTGGTTGGAGATGTGCGAGCTTCTCCATCATTGTGTTCAGTTCTTCACGGTATACGTCATACATCTGTAGTAACGCTCATCTCGTTTGGTAAGAAGCTGTGATGAATCACACCGGCGCTAGACCACCAACCAGTAACTATCACTTTTCTATCTACTTCAAAAGGAGGAGGTATTCAATTCGACTGTATGTTTTTTATTGTGTGTTACCTCATAACCTTTTTCTTGATGAACCTGTTTTAATAATTCTTATTTTTATTTGAAAGCTATGAGAAGCACCTCATATGGTGATCAATGTCTGACCAGTAGTTTTTGAGTTATTATAATTTCTATTGAAGTCGGTTGTACAAAATTTTTAATTTGAATTATCTAGGGGCAAGTTTTCGTTTAGGGCATTGTTTAGGTGCTGAACCAGGATTAAACTAACTTGCTGAGCGCTCGCGATTGTCAAACAGAAAAATCCATTTTACGTCGCAGGGAACAATGTGGTTTAAAATTCCATCGTTTACGAGTATGTGCCCGTTGAGCAGTGCAAGGCACGTCTCGACGCGTACTTCGTGCAGGCGATCATTTTCGAGGGGCACCCATTTGTCAAGCTTTTTAACCTTGTCAATTTGACCAAATAGACCAATATTGTTTTGATGCTAACGTCTAAAGCTGCTTCTAATTCAGCCGTAGATGCAGTATCATGAGTATCTTCCACAATCGCCTTTGATTCGTCATTGTCGACCAAAGTTTTCGGACGAACACGAGGTTCATTTTTCAGGTCGAAATTTCCAGAACGGAAGCGGGCAAACCAATAACAGTTGATGCGTTTGTAGTATTCGCTCCGTAAACGTTGTTGATGTTGCGTGCTCGCGTGCCACTTGTGCCGCGTTACTGCGTCCACACACGAAAAAGATTCAAATGCAATTAAAACATAACGCTTATCAATAAACAAATGACTAATTTTGAAAAAAGAATTCCATGGATTTAAAATAAAATTAATTTAAAATTAGAATTCTTAGCCAAACAAACATTATTTTGATTTGAAATAGCCAGTACTGCAGAACGGCAATTTCATAGGTAAAGACCTATTATTTATTCCAGTTTAGAACAACCCAGATTTATGTTACGTTTCTGAAATTAGGTTCTAAATAACAGCCTGACGGCTGACATTATGCACTTCATACATGTCGATATCTAATTACAGCCCTATTAATTCTCACTAAAAGAAAATAAAAACTTGTAAATTCAAGCAAAAAATAAAACTGCATGATGTACTATATCTATAGTCGTATTCATGCACATTACAAAGCTTAAAAATAAGTTTATGTAAAATAAGCCCAATTTCATAGGGAGCATAGTTTGTCCAAAAATTAGAAAAATGCTCGTTTTCCGTTGACTACGTAGATATTTTCAATTTTGATTTTAAAATTAACTCGGACAGATTTATAATATGTGGTAATATTAGAAATATACTTTCCTCTACGAAGAATTTTTAGTTAACAATATCTGTAGTTAAGACCACTAGAAACTTTATTTATGAAGTAAAAAAGTACCTATTAAAGGCATCCACCCTAACCTTCCAATTATGTTCACCTCATAACATCACATTGGTTACTGCAAAAATGAGTATTCAATAGCATTATATTAAATTAAATCAGTTTCTTTGATTAGTGAATTAACAGAATACTTAAGTAGTTATTTTATTTCTGATAGATGATGCCGATCTTACTGATAAACTTTGAACGCCAAAATTTGTAAAATTAGACCAACGTAATATAAACTATAAAAAATATATAAATGCGAAAGTTTTGCAATAATCACGAGCAAATCAATTTATACTAATCGACTTTTTTATAACTTAGTAATTAAACATAAAACCATCTCAATTTTGCCTTTTTCGTATATTATGTCGTCATTAAGTATGTACTTATTTAAATTTAAACGCTATTTAAATAATTAATGTCAAAATTTTCTAAGCAATTTTCATTCATATTTATATATTCATTTTAATAATTTATTTTTAGTAACATGACTTATTGTATTTTACGGTAGAGTGGACTGTTTTAAAACACGTAGGTACAAGGTAGATTGTCGGCATTGTTTCAGACTATAAAGGTTTATTTAATAATTTAAACTGTATTTATATTTATTGTATACATTTTTAAGATCTTTACGTTATGCCCTAATGAAATTCCACATCTAAAAAAGGGAAAACACAACACTCTGTTTTTGCAATTCCGTATTCGAATAAAAGCAGCCTATATCGCATAATATCTTATAGTACTACGCCTACAACATGTTGCCCCAGGACACGACATTCTGGAAATTCGCCCAGTATTTTTGTGTAATCATGAATACGGCTACAGTGTCCTATATGTTTACCCATCTGGACTATTTTTTTTATTCAGAATAATATAAGAATTACAGACACAACTAACCATTTTAAAATATGTAATAAATGATTCATTGAAATATTTTTATCATAAGTTTAACTAATTAAAAAAGAAGATAAATACTATTGAAAGATTATAATATTTTAGAAAATTTAGCTTTTTATGTAGTAAGGAAGATGAACATAGTAAACCTAATAGTTGATGTTGTTGGCCATGGGCGCCGACAGAAGTGCACCCTCTTGCACACCCCTGTCAGAAAAGAAAATACATAGAAAAACTGAAAGTGTCTAGGTTGCTGTCCAAGTTTGTTCATCACCTTGTCAATAAATTCAGTATCCTCTTCTACTCTTTCCCCGTGAACACTGAGCATTCACGCAGCAGCGGGGATTCGCCAAGCAATAATGCCATTCACCAACGATTCAGTAAGTTTCCGATGAGCGAAATATATTCATATTTCGCGATACCCTCGCGATTTGAATTTGACATTATATATATCTACACAATATACATGTATAATTCTATATTTGATATTAGTTAACAGTATAATGTGTAGATGCAGATGCACCTCCCTGGAAAGTAATCCTGGCGGCGCCCATGCTGTTGGCTGCACATCTATTCTTGCTTATTCATTCTTTCATTGATGAAAGTCTATCCAAATCCATTGATCAACATAGGCCTCCTCATGTATTGCATTTATTAAGGCGGATTTTTACTATAGTTACCACGCTGGGCATGCGTGTTGACAGCCAGTTTTTTCTATTTTCTAGTAGTTTTTAGATAGACGCTATTGCCCATCTACTGATTTATTTCCCTCTGTCGCCTCTTACGGCACCCCAGGGGAGTAGTGGCGGTGTAAGAATATCCATTTAAATTGGATACATGTACATGTATTGAATTGGACACCGTACATGTTATCTTAGGTACATGTATTGGATATTCTTACACCGTCACTACTCAGCATCCCTTGTTGATTACTTTAACTATGCTTATAGTGAATAAATGGAAGATTTCTCCGTTAACAGATTAAGAGTGCATCGTTACCATTAAAGAAGGTCCCCGGTTCTCTTCATTCGCATTATACTTCCCCGGTCAAACCGAACCATTTATGAGGCTACAGTATCTTTTTAACAGTCAATGAAACTACAAAGAACTCAATTTTTTCCACATAGCCCTCGCAATGAATCACTATGAACCACTAAAAAATCTAATTATAAGAATTTTTTTTATAGAATAAGGGCGACAAACGAGCACACAGTCCACCTGATGGTAAGTGGTTGCTGTGGCCTATAGACATCTACATTTATCCTCGAATATCAAAATGTAGATGCGTTGTCACCCGTAAGGACTAAGATGGAATGCCTCGTTTCCAGTAAAAGGGTCTCCGGTTCTCTACAGTCACCATACGAAACACAGCAGCATTAAGCTGCTATTTTACGCTGGTATTCTGTGAGTGTGGTCCTTCCCCGGTCGAGCCGACCCATTCGTGTAACAACTACCAGAAATATAGAAGCATGGCTCTACCACGTATAAAAAGAATAATCCATTTTCTACCGACTGAAAATGAGGAGGTACTCAATTCGACTGTATGTTTTTTGTGTGGTTACCTCATAACTTTTTTCTGGGTTAACCGATTTCGATGATTATTTTTTTATTTAAAAGCTGGTGCTTCTCATGTGGTCCCATATAAATCAAGGTCTGACCAATAGTTTTTGAGTTATTCTTAATAATTTATTTGGAAGTCGGTTGTACAACATTTTCAGTTTTCAAATAAAAAAAGAATCGTCGAAATCGGTTCACCCAAAAAAAAGTTATGAGGTAACACACATAATTAAAAAAAACATATAGTCGAATTGAGTACAGCTCCTTTTTGAAGTCGGTAGAATAACCCTGTATATCTCATGTTGATATGGGACTTATAGGTCCCTGGTTTGTGTCTTTTAACAAAAAGAATCTAGATACCAACCGTTACTGCTTAAGCATGTAGTAAAAGGGGACTAATAGGATATTGAGTTTGTGATTGTGTAGGCAATGCGACTATCACTTTTTTCACGGTTTCCCATCTTTTTTGGATAAACATAGTCCGAGTGGCACGTCGCTTTTAGCTCTCTATATCACTCAGACTAAAACAAAGGATTGCAGGCACTGCTATTTGGCGGCAGAAATAGATAAGATGGCGGTATCGACCCTGACGCACTTCTAGGCCGAAACCAACCAACCACCATTAATGGTATTTGATCTTCACACAATATGTTAACGAATGTACTTTAGAATCTAAATTTTAATTGTAGCCCGGAAAGATAGCACAAATAAAAAAAACATTTGTGAAAAAACATATTTATTAACATATGTCTGATTAACATGCGAGAATATTTCACCAAGTCAAACGCATGACGTGATCAGTCTTCCTTTTAGATGATTTTATGAAACCTAAGAACTGGAGCTCTGCAACAGCACGCGTGAACCGCAATCTGTGACAAAAATGATGGCAAATTTAAAATTAAGAAAGAGAGAAAGAACATGTTTATTCACTACTACAATTATTGAAAATAAAAAATAAGCTAATAACAAAACATGAAATTTAAAAAAAAAGTTCACACTGGATTGCGCTGATAATCTGTCAAAGTCACATAAGGCGATTCGAGACCAATCGCTGGACATAAACTTACTAGGTACATATGCAAAGCTATTATATACATACATAATATATGCATATATATTAAATCTATTTGTCTAAGTTTTTACTTACATTAAACTACTCTATGCCGGTATCATAGTATTCCGTATTAGACATTAGGTAACAGAACTTAACAAAAACATCCTGGATATTATAATATTGAGTTCATGTCTGCAATATATGTGGGACTGGGCACGAAATAAAACTTAATAACAATACTTAAAAAATCTTCTTTTATTTGCTTCCTCCGCCTTGCTATCGCCCTCTCTGTGCCGTGCTCTCCCCTGCTACTAACTCACACACATCTTCTCTCCCTCTCTCTCTCTCTTCCTCTCTATCCTAACTCTTACGTTCCGTTCTCATATGTATTATGAATAATATGTACTGGAAATTTCCGAAGGATCTCCGAATTTCAGGTCAGGACTTGTGTGTACTTAGTGGATTTTTCCCTCTAATTTTTAAATTTAAATCTTAGCCATAATGCAAATGTGGTATGTGGAGAAAAGCACTACATTGCAGTGTCCCTAATTTAATACTTATGAAATATATTTTCCTCTAATAATTAATAATTCCGTAAGTAGTTGTAAGATTGAAAAGTAACGTGTCTTATATTACTTTTAAAAAAACTTTGGAACGAACGACGATTTGCAATCCAATCCACATGATAATCGCTGGCGTCTTTTAGTGATCGTGTAACTTCTGAATGACTTAACAGGTTGAGGTCATATTCGCAATATATTTGATTTGTTGATACGATGGTTCATAGCTATACTAGGATCCAATAGGTGGCACTTTCTTTTTTAACAAATTCTTTAAGTATTTATGAACCACAATGACTCATATTCGCATTTCGCAATAGTAACTGGTTTAATGCCAAAAAAGAAAATCACTAAGTTACGATAGGCACTCAAGTTATTAACAATTTTTATATTTACACTAAAAATCCACAGTGAATTCAGAGTGAGATCAAAGCGCCACCTACCGGAACGTTCTAAACAACCGGGCAAGCTAGTATTCTAAAATAAACCTGAGGATGCTACATTTTTATATATTATGTATTTTATAACTTTCTTTTTTAGGGTTCCGTATCCGAAGGGAAACCAACGGGACCCTATTACTAATGCTCCGCTGTCCATCCGTCCATCCGTCCGTCTGTCAACGAGCTGTAATAGGTAGACAGTTGGAAGTCGCAGAATGTGTATTTTTGTTGCCGCTATAAAAACAAATAATAAAAATAAAAATAAATTGATAACTTAAGGGGGCTACTCGTAAAGTGTTTTACGAAGGTACGGAACCCATCATGCGCGAGTCCGACTCACACTTGGGTGGCTTTTTTTATTTATACCCTAAAAAAGATTTCAAAGTTACATATTTTCCGTAATCAACGAAAATACCTCAAAACGACTGATTTCAATCTACACTTCGCTTGGTATTAAAATTTACATATAAGTTACTATATTAGTATGATAATAGCATTTTTATTACATAATTCAAAAGAATTATGTTACAAGGCCAAGGGGCATTCACTCCTTGTCCGATTCGTATGTTATGTAACGATTAGCAAATAAAAGTGACACGATATTCAAACTGGAAGCTAAGTTTCAGGGCCATGATAAGCACTTATCTGGTAACACAAGGATATTTAAACCCGGAATCGTGTCAACCGGTATTAAAAAAAACATATGGTTTAAAACAGCACGGAACCGCCCTGGTGACAATACATGAATTCGCCGCGCCGACAATGCGGAGCGTC
Organism: Parnassius mnemosyne; assembly: GCA_963668995.1. Taxonomy (NCBI): domain Eukaryota; kingdom Metazoa; phylum Arthropoda; class Insecta; order Lepidoptera; family Papilionidae; genus Parnassius; species Parnassius mnemosyne. Next base: position 29,515,321 of record CAVLGL010000159.1, read on the forward strand.
GATAGGATGATATGTGTATAAAATTTAAATCTAATAATAATTTACAATATATCATGCGACCCATTGAAGACGCCTATCTTCCCAGCATAATAATAGAACAAAATCCGCCAAACTAGTTCATGAGAGTCGGCCATCTTTACAAGACCTCGAAATATTTTTGTCAGAGAAGCGAATTTCATCGATGAAATACATATTATTTTAGGTTTCGTATCATTTCAGAGATTATCATCATTCATTTATTCATAACTTACAAAGCTATAGCTTCGTTATTCAAGAACTTTATTATATTCTAAAAAAGAGGGGCACTGAGGGTTTCATATAAACTTAATCCAGTATGAGTTTTTCTCCATCCATCAAGTCTTAACGATTTTTTCCTGTTTTCGATACCCATACTGACAAGATATCCTCTGGGAATTTTGCGACCTTTAATTATTTTATTTTCGAATTATAATAATGTCAGCGGCCGATTGTTCAATTCGGTTACTAATTAACTACCGAGTCCATTAATATAACTGCGACGTTTAATTATCAGCCAAACTCACGACCAGACCGATATTTAATGCGGGCTTAACCTAATGTTACAATGAAAATCTAACGCGTTTTGCTAACAATTAGAAAAACGCGTTTTTGTAATTAAAACCCGATTTAAGTGTATTTTCTCTTAAGTATTACTTCCTAGCAATATCTAGAATTTACTGCTAATCAAATTTGTATGATAGCTTAAAATAAGTCGTAGGATGAGATGCGGCTTTTGGCTATTTAAATGTTCATTCCATATCTGTCATGGTTACCAAACAGCCGAATTTCAACTTACTGTCGTTATTACTACTTAATAGGTGTTCTCGTACTTTAATTACTGTTTCGGGCTATATTAGTATTTAATAGTTACCTTGATACCTGTACCCCGGACAGAAGAACGGATAGCAAAGTGAACCATCCGGTTTTCCTTTTGAGTTAGGGAATCCTAAAATGTATCTAATACTTATATCATAACCGTGATCACCTCATAAAATAGTCCATAATAAATAATAAGCCTCTAACAAAATGAAAGATCCGCAAAAGACAGTTTCCGATATTAAAGAAGTTGTCGCCGCGGTCGAAAAAGGGTGGACACTATCATAATATCATCTTAGAAACTTCCCAAATTATACACTTACTGAACACATGCATCCTGATAGCGCTGTTCGTCATCCTCGTTCGGCCTCAGCACGGCAGCGAAAGCTTGCAGCCAGTCGTAAAGGTTAATGTGCTTCCCGCATTCCCTGTGCAGTTTATAAGCCAAGCACACATCTGGCAAAGTATCAGCAACACTCTCTGACGACGGTAGCACGCAACATTTGCACTAGTGAGAAGAAAAAAAATATTGATTAGCACGTAAAAACTTTTAGTTAGTAAACATTATAATCGCCACGTTTGGCTTACGCATTGGCGATAATTGTGCCAATCGTTTTACAGCTTTTTTATTTGTTGATATGACGAAAGTAAAAAGGTTTGGTAATGGTGTTAACAGTTCGGAATTTGTATGTACAATTTGTATGTACATGTATATTATGTTAATTACCTGGAATATAGTGCGTCTTTTACTTGCGACAAGTGACGACAGTTTTTTCGCAATGCATCGAAGGCCACAGTTCTTGGCATTATAGTTAAGTTTAATAATATGAAGAAATAAACAAAAAATATTGAATTTTAAGTATTATCATCTTCTTTAATCTTGACAACACAATGGTAAGTTCTTAAAGCAGGTGCTTTGGAACTTTGGAATCCTACAAACTAAATGAATGCGTAACATAAACATGTTATTTCCTACCTTTAACAGACACTGAGTCTGGGTAGAGAATAAGTATGATTTTTTTTTTATAAAATAAGGGTGACAAACGAGCACACAGTCCACCTGATGGTAAGTGGATGTTGTGGCTCATAGACATCTACATTTATCCTCGAAATGCAGATGTGATGTCAACCCAGAGGGCTAAGATGGAATGCCTTGTTTTCAGTAAAAAGGGTCTTACACTCACCATACACAGCAGCGTTAAGCTGCTATTTTACGCTAGTATTCTGTGAGAGCGTAGTCCTTCCCCGGTCTAGCCGACTCATACAACTTTATTACTAACTAGCTGTTTCCCGCGACTTAGCCCGCATGTTATTTGGGGTTTTAATTTTTTTGCGCGCAACCCTAATTCTTTTTCTAAAATAAAAGTAGCCTCAGTTACTCCTTGTGACGTCAGCTATCTGCCAGTGAAAATCCCATCAAAATCGGTCCAGCCGTTTCAGAGATTAGCCGGAACAAACAGACAGACAGACAGACAAAAACTTTAAAAATTGTATTTTTGTTATTAGTACCGTATATACTCTCATATGCATTTAGTAAAAAGCTGTGATTTTGGCATTACAAACAGACACTTCAAAGGGCAATGGCAGAAGTTGCGTCTAGAAATAAGTTATATATAAAATGAGTTTTATTATTTTTCTATGATTTTTCAAATAAAATAGTATTTTAATAAAAGCCACAGAAAAAAACAAACATTTTTGGGAATATCAAATGAATTAAATCATTTTACCCTATTCAAGTGTTGCCATTTACTATATTCATATTATTTTCGTATACACTTTGTAAGACTACCAACACAACACACAAACACAAAATATTTTTATATTAAGTTATTATTAGTAATAACTATACTATCAGTAATAATAAAAATAAAAGTGATATAGTTGATAATAAGTCTCTTACAAAGAACTTCCTACAATAATATATTATCTCAATCATAGTAATATGTAACAATTCTATCTAATGTTATGCCAACACTAGCTAAATCAAAATGTCACGGTTTTTTTACTGGCTTTACAGCTCTGGGTTCTAGCCCTTCTGAGAGAGTCACTGTATGACACAAAGGCCATGGAGCCATGCCAGAAGTATACATTTATAGTATGCAAATATATAATAGAGTTACAATAATCTAAAAACTCTCAATTATGTAGGTAGGTACATTATGTTGAGAATGTATTAAGCTAACATAAAACAACCACAGGACGCATGACTTTTTCTAAGTGACATAAGACATAACCTTAAAAGGTTCAAATCAAAATATCTTTTTTCTGACGCCTTCTCAGGACAAAATTCTTAACGTTTTAAGATATTTTTAATATATAGACGCTACCATTCCTTCTCAACTAATTTTACCTAGTCAGGTCATAAATTCTGTCACATATTTAATATAAAATAATTGAAACAAGTTTATTCATTATGTAACCATTTATATACCAAAATGAACTTAACAAAACATAGATTCTTATGACACTAAAGTTTAATCAAAATGACCTCCGTGATTTTGAATACAGGCCTTCAATCTGCGCGGCCAGTCGTCTATCGCAGCACGAACGAGGTCCATGTCAATATCGGCGGCTGCCTTAATCAAGGATGTCTTGAGTGACTCCAAATTGGGATGAGGCTTTTAGCACGCGTTTTCCTCCAAGTGTTGCCATATCTTGTAATCTAACGGATTCAAATCTGGACTGGAGGAGGGCCAGTCTTCGTGCCGGATGAAGTCGATTTCACGCGCCGCCAGCCAGTCTTGTGTGCTCTTCGCTCTATGAGCTGGCGCCGAATCTTGTTGGAATACCCAGTGCCTGTTATTGAACATGGTATGAGTAACAGGTTCCACAAGGTTCGTCAGGACTGTACTTTGATACACAACTGCATCCGTTTTTACACCTTTCTCACAAAAATGTACCTCTGTTAAGCCCCAATAAGAAACTCCCAACCATACCATGAGCGAGGATGGAAAATGACCTCGTTGGACACGCGGAATACGGTTGCTCGCTTCTTCACTACTGTGTGCGTACACCTTATCATTTTGTTTGTTGTAGCTCTCTTCTACGGTAAAAATTTTTTCATCCGAAAAAAGAATTTCCCGATATTTTTTTCCCGCGTATCGCTTCAACAAAGCGCGGCATCTCTTCAGTCTCAGGTCCATTAGACGAGCATTCAAACGATGTCCTGTTTTTCTTCGATATGCCCGAAGCCCTAAGTCTTCATTTAACACACTTTTCACCGTGGTTCTGCTTAACCCCATCTGAAGGGCCAACAGTTTCTGCTTACGTTTGGGATTTCTTTGAATTCGCGCCTTCACAGCTTTTATCACTGTTGGAGTCCTAACAGACCGAGGGCGATCACTTCTTGACCTGTCATCTACACTAGAGTCTTCATTGTATCGTTTGATGGTACGATAAACGAATCTTTTGGTAATATTCAAATTTTTCAGTATGTCAAAAATTTGAATTGGCGCGTAACCGCAACGATGCAACGCAATAACTGCAACACGGTCTTCTTTAAGCGTCCACTCCATATTTAAAAATGAGTAAAATTCTAAAAAGTATACAGTTTTATTTTCATGAACAATTCGAAATTGGAATTCAATAAACTTTTTTGTGGCCAGCATTCTAAAAGAAAAGTTTTTACTGTGTGACAACTTATGACCTGACTAGGTATGTATGAAAGTCTGCCATTGTTCTTTATTTATCTGTATAGATATAGTTGCAGCATAGCTCAACCACGAAAAAAATAACAATTAAGTAAAAACAGAGCGATTAACAAATTGTGAAAAATTAACTTGAATATCCAATCCAAAAAAAAAACAATTATTTTATAGTTTCAAGTTTTTATTTCTGTCGACAGTCACTGCTGCCAATTTTTTTATAACTTTTATTACTTACCTGTAAATAATGTATTGGATTGCTAAGTGCCGTATGTATGGCGCCACGAGGCGACCCAACTATTTGTTTCTTCACACTAGAGACGTCATTGAAGAAAATAATTTCGTAAAACGTTTGTGTATGCGGTGGCTGAAGTCCTTTTGTAAACACGTCTTCCAAGTAATTCACGAATCTTGAACGTATCATCTCGAACTCTGACTGTACTTTGTCCACTCTCGTTGCCCGCAGTAACTTCTAAAGATAAATAATCTCCATTTAAAAAACTAATTATTTCAATAACATAATAAATAAACATAGTGCCGAAATGCATTTTGCCATGTGGTGGCCAGTGGCGTATAAGAATTAAAGCTGTAGCAAACCGTACTGTATTCGGTACTGAGTAACGGGTGCGCCATCTAGTACCGAGTAACGAAACGTTACACACGAATGCATTTCGTTACTCGCATTTTTTGTAGTATGGGTTCGCATTTTTTGTAGTATGGGTAACTACACTGCTTCAGTTCACGCAAGTATCGTTGATGCGTGCATTGAAACATAAGCTGGTCGTATGTTTCACGCACGCTTATTCGTACGTTATAAAGAGCGATGTTTGTTTATTAAGTATGTAAAGTAATTTGGTAATTCATCGTACAAGCTTTTTACTGTTTATTAAAGGTATTGTGTGTGTAGACAAAGTTTTGTTAATATATAAATATGTTATCTACAAATTATGAATGTTGTGACGCCGCGACATCATACTGTACGCGTACGCAATACGACTTGATTCGATGCTCTAACATAACATAGCATGTTAAAAGGTATCAGTAGTAACGAGTAACGTAACGATACGATAGTAACGAGTACTAATTGTTATAGTAACGAATACATACGGGTATGCTTTTTTTCGTTACTCTTACACCTCTAATAAGAATCCATCATGTCATTTCTTTCCATAGATGTCGGTTGGTTATGATTTTTGGTTGCAGTATAACCGTAATTGAAAATCACAATACCGGTTACATCATACTTTATGGCTTATACGCGTATTAAATTGTCAAGTATTTCAAGTAACTTATTGCATTTAAACAATGCATTTAGTAATAAGTTGCCAGTAAAAATTTAGCCTGCAAGTAAACAAGTAGAATATAATTTATTTATTCTATATTTTGGTTAAGTTAGTGGGCGTGGCTAATCATATGACACATTAGGACATATAATTACACAATGAGGGCTAATAATTTACTTCTCACCAGATGTCGCTATTTTACACTGAGGTAAAGTTTTTTGTTACATTGTAATTTAATTGAGAAGTTGGTTTTTAATAAACGTTTATCAATATTCTAGAGTATTTAATTAATACACAAAAAAATGCGTCAGTGGTTTGCTCTTTAATTTCTTTGCACATATTTAACTTTTTTTAATTTTTCTACTTGTAAGAATATCTGTGGTTTGGTTTATTTATTTTTAACCTTATTAATATAAAATATAGCTAATAGTGCAGAAAGAAACAATAACCTTTACATTTTCTGAACAAATGAACTTCCCCGCTATGAAATCTGTCAAATATTATACCTCACTTTCTAGTGGCGCGGCGCTGGCGGCAGAAAAAGTCGTGGATGCCCTCATTTTGTTAATGCATAAATTTGGCTGAGCGTCACGTTCGGAGGTCAAGTATTTGAAGATTTTTTAAAATGTTGAAGTGGGCGGAAAATACACTATGATACTACAGTAGTTTGTCCAAAATACTTAAAAGAAAAAAATCTAAGTACAGTTGCGAGAAAATATTACAAATATATGTATTTTTTTATAGGATATGGGTGACAAACAAACACACAGTCCACCTGATGGTAAGTGGTTAATGTTGCCCATAGACATCTACATCTATCTACGATTAGGAATCAAAATGCAGATGCGTTGTCACCCGTGAGGACTAAGATGGAATGCCTCATTTCCAGTAAAAAGGGTCTCCGGTTCTCTACATTCACCAATACCAACGAAACACGGCAGCGTTAAGCTGCTATTTTACGTTGGTATTGTGAGAGCGTGGTTCTTCCCCGGTCGAGCCGACCCATTCGTGCTACAACTATACTACTAATAGCTGCAGCATGGCTCTACCACGTCTAATTTTAATCGGTATCTTATGTTCAACTGTAAACAACAAGTAATTCAAGCGTTCTTTTGACTTTCTTTTGACTCTTTTGATCCGCAGTACAGAGAAATACTCTTTTTTATCATTGCCTGCTAGTTCATGGAACAAAGTTGCACTCTTCACACTCCCCGTCTTTTAGATATTCTGACTTCCTTAATTAAATCTCTCGCTTAATGAAATCATAGAATTTATGACAGGATTATGCTATTTATCATCCATCTACAACGAACTAAAGACAAATGTTATGTGTTGATAACATATAAACAGTCACTTAAAATTAATTTAATAGTTAATTACTCGACTACCGAATACGCGTAACCGTAAACGTGTATATATATATATATATATATATATATATATATATATATATATATATATATATATATATATATATATATAATATTACTGATTTCTTTTGTTCATGTTGTTCTAAAATATCATTCAATAATACAATATATAAAATTAATACATTATTTTTATTTTATGTAGTATTTCCCATCTTTTCCATCAGACGTTGCTCTTACGTAACAGAACTGGCAATTATTATTACGACTATACCGCCATCTATCGGTACATTACAGAAATTCTCTCGACTCACTTGAATAAGTTGCCTGCGTCTTTATTTCCGTCAGGTTACAATCTGGGTGCCTTCAAGGCAAGAATGAATAGGCCCTTATGCTTAGACAGCGCGATTTACCATCTATAGCTTCATCAGCACTTACCAACAGATGGGATTTTGGTCAAGCACTGACTTAAAATAAGTAAAAAAACTTGGCTTTATAAGAGTCAAAGGATACGTCTTATGCCGGCAAGTCACGGCAAATCAATATCTGTAAATTACCTTACCTCTTTTAATTTATATCTGTTCACTAGCGGAGTTTCCGCATCAACATCCAAATCTTCAGTGTTATTCGTAACCAATGTAGTAGTTTCATTTTTAGCATTTTCTATTTGCCGTAAGAATGTCGTCAAGTGAACTCTAACGGATTTAATAAATAATTCCCCAAAATCCCTACCAAATGCTACATCATTTAGATTGTTCTTCTTTGGAGTTGATCGAAGAGGTTTTATAGGTGTAGCAATTTCCAGAGAGAGATTTACTGCCGTCAATGCATTCTTTATACTGTCTACCAACTTTAGTTGAGATTGAAAATTTATTAACTGCATACATTCTTTAAATGCTTGTGTACTGGCAATATTTTCTGAGGCACACTTGGAGTAAATTTCACGGACCTACAAAAAAAATTAATAATGTAAACAAAATGAGTATCAAATGAAGGTTAAGTCCACTTATAAATTCGTCTTTTAATTCTATTTCAGTATTTTAATTTTCCATAATCGTCAACACTTCCTAGTGGAGATATTTTACCTCTTGCATTATTCAAATGGTTATTTTGCTATTTGTCCGATATTCCTTACTTTTTAAATTATATATTAAAGTAGCTGGTACCCGGCGCGTTGCAGGCGCAGAAGAAGTAATTTTGGAAATATCTTTTTAAATTTGGACGATTATATTGTTTAACTAGCTGTTCCCCGCGACTTCGTTCGCGTTTTAGGGTTTTTATGTTTCTGCGCGGAACCCTGATTCTTTTTCTAAAATAAAAGTAGCCTATGTTACTCCTTATGAAATCAGCTATCTGCCAGTGAAAGTCCCGTCAAAATCGGTCCAGCCGTTTCGGAGATTACGCGGAACAAACAGACAGACAGACAGACAAAAATTTTAAAAATTGTATTTTAGTTATAGGTATCGTATTTACTTTCATATGCATTTAGTAAAAAACTGTAATTTTGACATTACAAACAGACACTTCAATTTTATTTATTTGTATAGATTAGGAATGATAAAACATTCATTAAAGTTGAGTGATATAAAACTTTCTTATAAATTTGTCGGTACAATACGCGCGCCACGTAGTTAATTTTACTATGCCTATAACCACAATTTAAAGAGCTTACAGTTGGGAAACGAATGTGTGGCGGCGCTGTCGTGGCTCCACAAGCGAAACACATCGAAGCCTAAATCGCGCTAACAAAGCTCCGAAATTAAAGCAGTATATATAGAATAGCTCCGAACTACCAGTCGGAGCTTTGGCCGCTCTCCGGGCAGCACACCTTGCCCGGCGGGAAATCTCCCCTTTCCCTTCCACCGGCTACAAATGTCTTGCGAAGAGCAACGGTGGGGGCGGACCATCTAGTCTAAGAGCTGGCTACGAAAACGTGAACTGATAAGGTGTAGTAACGAATTATATATATATAACCTCTCCTTGGTAGCTTATAAGTACAGAGCGAGGCCCGTCAGAACTCTCTCCCGGGGCGGAAGGCGTGGGTGGGCGGTCAGTCGTAAATTTTCAATAAGAAAAAAATGATTAGGTGCAGTTCTGAAATTTGGTAGTTATAGTTTTTAACTGTAGGGATCTAGGAAAATTATTGTCAGAAGTCTAGGTCGGGGCTTAAAGACTGTCAGAAGTCGACAAAGTTGTAAAGAAATTGTTTAAATTTAAGCCACAAGGTGCAGTTCTGACAAATGCATTTTTATATTATTTGTTGCTTTTCGAAACTGTATATAAATTGTCAGGTCTTAATAATGGCTAAGTACATAAAAATTGATGATATAGTCAGAAGTTGCTGAAGCGGCTATCGCTATATATATTTAACTTACAAGTATGTACATAGTGTTAATTTATGATAATGAGCTTGATTATCAAAATTCAATTTACGAGTATTTCCATTTTCGTGATACACGCTGGACGCGTAAATACCTACGCGGACGGCGGCATCGCCAGACATCAAAGGCGTTTCACAACTGTAGGGTTTTAAAATACGTACACAGTACAAGCCTCTCCTTACATACCCGAGGCCTTTTTTCTATCGTACAGCTTATTCTCAGGTGTGATTGATCTCTCCGATTCTGTGCCTGTGCCTATGACAACTAACATGAAAATTTCTCGAAAATTCTGAATTCTCAACCTAGCACATTAATAACCTGCTCGTGTCTTTCATTTACGGATACGCAGACGATAGCACAGAAGTGGTAGGAGATATCAACCAAATACTTGAGACAGTCAAGATTGAATTTAATCCAAAAACAAGCCATAGTAATAAATCTCGCTTACTGCACGCTGTCTCCTAATTGGGCGATACCAAATTTATGAGATTTAACGCCATCAAAAACCAAACATATCAATTCACCGCAATTAGGAGCCGCCCACCTAGGCTTCTTCTACTTCCCAGAATGTTACTTTAAAATACATAAGGCATACTGAAAGTTCTGCGCTCCAGGCCGCTTGGAAAATATCCGCTTATTTAAAACATAACAAACTCATTTTGATTAAAATATTTTTGGCGGGAAAAGTTAGTAAAGTAAAGTTGCAGCCTATTTACGTCCCACTGCTGGGCACAGGCCTCCGCTCATTTCTGAGACGGTTTTAGGGCAAGGAAATGTCCACCGCGCTGTCCCAATACGTGTTGGCGAACTTCACATGTCATCGAAATATTTTTTTTTTACGGGAAGTCACGTATTAATTGTTTTTATCACATATTACCGACATAACCTAACGGATTAGTAAGCTAAAGTGAGAGGCCCTCAGCTACCATGGCTCTTAATTAGTTTCACTATATTTATAACCTAATTATAAGTTTAGATTCAATACTCACCGATTTTCCTAGAATGTTCTTTGGTAAATCTTTTAGGAACACAAAGAATAATTTAACACAAGCGTAGAAACTAAATAAATAGTCATGAAGGTTAAGCATCTCTTTGCACAAAATCTCCCTGAAAAAACTGTCATCTTCGAAAAGTTTTATTTTTTCGCGGCAGTTCTGTTTTTCTAGATAAGCTCTAAATGACAAAAGTTGTCTGATATTTTCTAAATCTTCTGTAGTTAAATCCATGACGACGCCAACAATTTTCTCTCGAGGACAACAAAGTGACTTGATATTATCTCCATAGTAATGATCCATCATGCAATACTAAAATGTAATAAGTATATTCATGGAATAAATAACTTTATATTAACAAAAGGGTGTGTACTTATGTACGCACGTAGGAAGTTATACTTCTTTAGCGTAACCTTATATATAGTTATCAGTTTCTACGAAAACTTGAGAGAGAGTTACCCAACGAAGTTATTGCTTTCAGGTGTCACTGTGTGCGCGCAACGTAACAACTTCGTGGTGTCGCTTTTTATCTGTAGGTGTGCGCGCGCATCGTAAAAAATTCAATCTCATAATTTTTCCCAAACGCTCCAAAAGAAGTATAACTTCAAAAAAAAACGTAAATATTAATGAACTAAATTATTTACCTTTATACCTTGTATAAGTCCAGTTACGGAGAAGTCATAAAATAGAAATACATCTGTTAACAATTCGAAAGCTTTTCCTGATAAATGAAATGGACTTGTGTGGGTCAAGAAGATATTTTCCAATACCTGAAAATATTTTTATTTATAAATGAATTGATTATAATATTATATATAAATGAAATAATTTGTGAAAGAATGAATGATCGAAATGAAACAGGAGATGAGCAAGAGCATCTTGCTGATAACAACTTAAAATTATTAAAAATAATTGTGGTTCCTAACCTGACCGCCAAGTGTGGCAAATATCCCCCCTATAAGATAATCTATGGAGGAGGCCTATGTTGAGCAGAAGACCTTAGATAGACTGTAATGGTATAAGTATGGTAATGTTGACAATGAATCCATCTCAAAGAGAGCAACGCCTAGTGCGTTGAGGTAACTTTTTGAAAACTTTATGTATTTTTATTTTAATATAAATGGAAGAAATTAACAAAGAGAATAACACAAAAACTTTTCTAACAATAAATTCTTAATGTGGACAATTTCGTGCAGTGCTTTTGCATTTTAATGTATGTTTTACATTATAGCGAAAGAAATAATCGGAGCCGATAATAGACATTGAAGACAAGTTCGTTATGTTATCAGGAAATGTGCAATAGCCCTCAGAAATTAGACTATATTCTACACTAAGGGCTTTTAAAGGCTGATTTTACAAGATGTTTACTTATAAGGAAATGGTCGCAATTATTTATAATGGCTGCAAATTGGAAATTTGCAGAAAACAAACGATTCATTATCATTTATTGATGACTAGCTATTCCCCGCGACTTCGCTCGCGTGTAATTTAGGGTTTTAATTTCTTGCGCGGAAACCTAATTCTTTTTCTAAAATAAGTAGCCTAAGTTATTCCTTATGACATCAACTATCTGCCAGTGAAAGTCCCGTCAAAATCGGTCCAGCCGTTTCGGAGATTAGCCGGAACAAAGAGCATTTTTGTTAAAAGGACCGTTTATACTTTCATATGCATATAGTAAAAAGCTGGAATTTTTGTCATTACAAACAGGCACTTCAATTTTATTCATTTATATAGATGTTTAGATAAATCAATATGTGACATTGTATTGCCAGTTTTCGTTATTATTTTTTACAACTTTCTTCATTAAAAGTAATAATCCACAATATTTACACAATAAAAATTTGTGAATAATTTTAAAAACTTCGAAAGATTTTATTTATCATACTTACTTGATTCATATACACCGGAGAGGAATGTGAATGAAAGACCTTTATAAGTAGTTTAGAGGATACATGATAGGGAAATGATTTATGTAACGCAGAAACTGATGTTGCAACGCCGAAAATGAGTATTATTGGCAGTTTAGATATATAGGAACTAAAAAAGAAAAAAAAATAACATAAAAATAATATAATACACAAGAAATAAAAACAAAAATTCCAAAAATGAGATGGCAATTATTAAAAATGCAACGTAAACAAAGAGGCAAATGAGTTATTAAATAAAAACATGATAGCGAGAAAAATCGAATTTACAAATCGGAATTAGTCAGTATAAAATCTCATCATCATCATCATTACAGCCTTTCATAAGTCCACTGCTGAACATAGGCCTCCCGCAAGGAATGCCACAAAGCACCGTGAGCCACCTGCATCCATCGACTTCCTGCATGTCTTACCAGGTCGTCACTCCATCTCGTGGGGGGTCGCCCTACACTTCGCCTACCGGTACGAGGCTGCCACTCAAGAACCTTTCTTCCCCATCGGTTGTCGGTTATTCGAGCTATATGGCCGGCCCACTACCACTTCAGCTTACTAATCCGTTAGGCTATGTCGGTTACTCTGGTTCTACTGCGGATATCCTCATTTCTAAGTTTATCACGCAGAGAAACTCCGAGCATAGCTCCCTCTCCATAGCTCGCTGAGCGACCTTGAGCTTCCTCATACGGCCAGCAGTGAAGGACCACGTCTCAGATCCATAAGTCATCACTGGCAACACGCACTGGTTGTATAATTTCGTTTTAAGGTTTTGAGGAATGTCTGACGAGAAGATGTGTCGTAGTTTCTCGAACGCTGCCCAGCCGAGTAGAATCCGTCGATTGACCTCTCGGTAGAAGTTGGACTTACCTAGTTGGACTATTTGTCATAGGTAAACATACTCGTCAACAACTTCGAGCTTAGTGCTCCCAACAACTACCGGCATAGGTGTGACATGGACATTGAACATGATCTTTGTTTTGTCCATGCTCATCTTAAGAACTATCCGTTGGGAGACACTATTGAGGTCATTGAGCATGGTGCTTAGATCCTCCAGTGATTCTGCCATAAGGACTATATCGTCGGCAAATCGAAGGTGAGTGATGTACTCGCCATTGATGTTAATACCGTATCCTTTCCAGTCCAGAAGCTTGTAAACGTCTTCCAATGCAGCGGTGAAGAGTTTCGGGGATATAACGTCACCCTGTCTTACACCTCTCTGCAATTGGATAGGTTTCGTACTCTGGTTCTGTACTCGGATAGCCATCGTAGCCCTACTGTACAAGCACTCCAGCACTTCGATATACCGACAGTCAACTTGGCACCGCTGAAGGGACTGCAGCACCGCCCAAATTTCGACGGAATCAAAGGCTTTCTCATAGTCCACATACGCCAGGCATAGTGGCAAATTGTACTCCTCGGACTTCTGTACAACTTGCCGAAGGGTATGTATGTGGTCTATGGTGTTAAAGCCCTTTCGGAAACCGGCTTGTTCGGGAGGATGGAAGTCGTCAAGGCTGCGCGCGAGACGATTCATGTTAAGTCAGTTTGGAAACGCCTTTGATATCAGGCGATGCCGCCGCCCATGTAGGTATTTACTATTTACGCCGTCGTCGCAAATATGCTAGGGGTTGTCTCGAAATTGGGAATAAAATAATTTTGGATATTATTATATTCATTATCATTTATTATCATTATGAACATAATTACAACATTTACTGAACAAGATCATTTTTATTACTACAAAAAATACGTTTACAAGTGTTGCACTGCCAAATATTTTCGTGACACTTTCTTTTTATAAATGTTTTCAGTTTTCGATTGTTAAATTTAATAATGTAGTGTACTCGCATTCATGTGAACAATTTTTGCAAAAAAAAAAAAAGGGAAAACATAAGTACGACCGTCATTTGAATTCAACTTTACTTAGTAACACATATAACTATAACAGTAATTCAACATTGTAGGTATAATATTTTTCTAAAACGGCACTTAAAATTTATTAATTAAGTAGTATTAATCACGCTCGCGTCAACCACATGTATTGTACAGCAGAGTTATTGAAGTGCCCTGGGACAAGGTCGCGCCGCTCCCTGCCCCACAAGGCACTCGCCATTGCAAGTACGAATGTACTTGTGCAGAGCATTCGTACATTTTAAAAAAATAAGAGTACCATCTGACGCTTTTTCTTCCGTATGTGGACTTTCAGTTGATTCTGTCGAAATTTGGACGCTGTTATAGCCCTTAAGCGGTGACCGTAAGTATATCGAAGTGCTGACGTGTTTGTGTAGTAAGGCTACGATAAAGAATCAGAGCACGAAAACTATCCAACTTCAGGGCGGTATAAAACATGATGACTTTATACATATACCCGAAACTCTTTAGTTTTATTTATTTTTTTCAATAAAATGGTAAATTGGAAGAAATTTTCAAACTACTGGACTGGACAGCATAAGGTATCAAATCATCAATGGCGAATGCATTATTGACCTTCTATTTGCCGACAATCATTTTGTCATTATGACCTCGATAGTTTCTCAAGACAAAGGTCATGTGTAACCCCCATGTCAAAACTATGCAAATAGTGGCTGGTACAACTATGCTCGAAGTTATTGACTATTATGTTTACCTAGGACAAATAGTCCGATTAGGTAAGTCCAACTTCGACCTAGAGGTCAATCGACGTATTCAAGTCGGCTGGGAAGCGTTCGGGAGATTACGACACATCTTCTCGTCAGATATACCTCGAAACTTGTAAACAAGAGTATACAATCAGTGGTGTTGCCAGTGGTGACATATGGATCTGAGACGTGGTCCTTTACTGCTGACCGTATGTAGAAGCTCATGGTTACTCAGCGAGATATGTAGAGGCTATGCTCGGCGTTTCTATGCGCGATATACTTCTAAATGAGGATATACGCAGTATAACCAGAGTGACCGATATAATCCAACGGAACAGTATGCTGAAGTAGCAATGGACTGGCTATATAGCTCGAAGTACCAAAACCGATGGGGAAGAAACGTTCTCGATGCCAGATGGAATCACGACCTAGTAAGAGGTGTAGGAAGTCGGCGGATCCAGGAAGCTCATCAAGGAGGCCGTGCTATATGGCATTAATTGACAGAGGCCTTTGTTCAGCAGTGGCCTTATGAAGGATTGTAATGATGATGCTAATAATAAATATAAAATCTCGACTCGACGACACTGCACGAGGATTTTTTATTGTGGCAGTATAGGCAGTATAGTATATTATAATCAACCAATTTGTTTTTACCAGTTATATAACTGGTAAGTGACCATGAATGGTAAGTGACAGTACCTATTACTATTATTCTATGATTGTGAACAACTACATATTAAAAATAACTACGTATTGTCATATTAGATAACTACTTTACAATGTCTACATACATTATTTTAAAGTATGTAGAAAGGCATACTACGTCCGCTTTGGTGTGTATCTTGATAATGTAGCTGAATATAACTGTTTTAGGTATTTAGGTAAAAATATACATAAAACGAATGTTGCCATATATAAGATGCGGAGTCACAGCGCTAATTTTGAGAGTATATCTATAATCGTATTTAGGTTCCGCCAAGAGTTCTGCTACACTAAGTTCTTATATGTCTTTGATTTGATAGACTAAAGGAAGTAAATACATAAATGTAATATACAAAAATGAAAACTGGAATTTAACTTAAGCTTAAAACAATGATCTGGTGAAGTTAAACTACACTGATATAGTTAAGTAGGCACACATTCAAATTTCTTTAAGAAAATGATCAATATAAATAAAATAAATAGCTTAGTACACATAACATTAACAACAAAATATATGTACACTATCTGGCCAGGCAGACGTTGTTCAGCCCTTTGTGTGGACATGTATATAATATACAACATGTAACAAAAACCCTGTGATTCCCGTTAAGTACGTTATCAGGATCAGTATTCGCACCTATAGAAATAACTTTTTTTTTAAACTGGACCAATTTTTTTTTAATATTATTAATTTTTTTTAATATT
This sequence comes from Parnassius mnemosyne, assembly GCA_963668995.1. Lineage (NCBI taxonomy): Eukaryota > Metazoa > Arthropoda > Insecta > Lepidoptera > Papilionidae > Parnassius > Parnassius mnemosyne. The sequence continues at coordinate 29,531,766 of CAVLGL010000159.1, forward strand.
ATTAATTTTTTTTTATTCTATGTGGTGCCGTGTAGTGGCGGTCAAGAATATCCACTACCCCATATCCTCCCGTGGGTGTCGTAAAAGGCGACAAAGGGAAACAGGCAGGAGATGGGCAGCAGCATCTTCCTGATAATAGCCAAATTACAATAAAAAAACTGCGGTTGCCAACCCGCTCGCCAAGCGTGGCAACTATGGCAAATACCCCCCTATGAATGACAGTAACAAAAAAACGGCCCCCAGTCCCCGGCGGCCCCGCTATTTCTGGCTACGGTGGCGACCATGGTAACGGCGGGGCAGGGGGTGCTAAGAATCTCCGGTGGAGGTTCGGTTGCCACCTTAGACGACTCGACCTGGCAACGTACAACGCACGCACCCTGAGGACTGACGAGAAGATCGTGGAGCTGGAAGAAGAGATAGACAAGTTGCGCTGGCATATTATATGATTATCCGAAGTCCGAAGAGAGGGGGAGGACACGGTAATCCTCGAATCCGGCAACTTGCTCTATCACCGGGAGGGCGACCATCTGTCCCAAGGAGGTGTCGGATTTATCGTCCACAAGTCTCTCGTTAACAACGTTGTAAAGATCGGGAGTGTGTCGACGAGGGTTGCGTACCTTATACTCAGAATCACCAAACGGTATTCGCTGAAGGTCATACAGGTTTACGCACCAACCTCGGCACACCCCGATAGTAGTAGGCGAAGTGTAGGGCGTCCCCCCACGAGATGGAGTGGCGACCTGGTAAGACATGCAGGAAGTCGATGGATGCAGGTGGCTCAGGACCGTGTTTTGTGGCATTCTTTGGGGGAGGCCTATGTTCAGAAGTGGACTTGTGAAGGGCTGTAATGATGATGAAAATGATGTGGTTTTATTGCCTCTTACTGACACTAGCCAATGCTAAAGCTAAGTAAAGCGGGGTCTTTAACAATCCTCGTACTCCCCAGATAATGCAGAGGTAATAAAACCATATACAATTTGCATACAATTTTTTTTTCAACCGGAGACCCTTTTACTGGAAATGAGACATTCCATCTTAGTACTTACGGACACGAGTGACAACGCATCTGTATTTTGATTTGTAATAGAGGATAGATGTAGTTGTCTATGGGCCGCAGCAACCACTTACCATCATGTGGACTGTGTGCTCATTTGTCACCCATATCCTATTAAAAAAAAGTATACTTTTTATACTATATAAATGCAGTAATAAGTGCAGTAATTATCATGCAATGGCAGACATCGAAATAGTTACAGGTTCCGCGCCCTTTTACTTTTAATTAGTATCTTACTCTCAAGAAGTTCTAAAAAATTTTCGCTGCTCCAATCTGCTTCCATTATGCCAATACAGAATTTGATCAGTACGCACATACTTCTATTATTTTTTGAAGTCTTTTAGGCATTTAAGCGATAGAGCAGTATTTAAGCACACACGCGCGCGCGCGCTGCCCTGTCGTCTTTGGATTCCACACGAAAAATTTCCAATTCAGAGTGTATACACCCTGCTATACACTCTCTGAATTGGAATTTTTCAGAAGAATTTAACCATTTACTTACTCGAAGTATCTGCACTTCCAAGTTTCCTTTACTACTCAACGCCGCGGGCATTCACTGAATGTAAAGAAGGCTTTGATGTGTTGACTGCTTATAAGAGGTACTTCAATTGGCAGGTGTCAACTATCACAATTATTCTAAACGAACAAAGGAATAGTCTTTCATTAACAACCATTTCTTACCTTACTATCATGACAAAATCTTGCAAAACATTACAGTGAAAACTCTCAAAATCAGGTATTATGACAACTAGAAGCCGCTTTGTGTTGGCATTTTGTTTCTTCTTGCTCGGTGAATTACAAACATACTTGCTGTCATACCACTTCTGAAGAGCTCTCATTGTGCACTGATTCTTTTTCAACCGTCGTTTTTTATGTTCGAAATTTTCATCATCACTTTCATCCTGTGAGTTATCCTGAAGTACATTATGATTTAAAATTAAGTAAAGCAAGCATATTAGTAAACAGTTCGAAAATACTTTAAATTATAATATAGATCGTAAAATATCAAATTGAAAATCGCTAGTCTGCGGGACACCTTCCGGTTCATGGAATTAGACCGTAACCAGGCTGGTGCAACTTCCGTAGTAAAAATTATATGTACGAAACGGGACCAAATTTTAATGGCGGTTATCTCTTCTTTCTACTTTTCGTGTGTCTATCAATGACATTTTCAAATCATATATATGTTCAAATGTTAAATCAAACTGTGTATTTATAGTTATTTTAATTATTTATATTGCTTTTAATTTTACTATAATAAGAGCCATTGTTCATTTACAGAATTGTTAAAAAATCAAATGTGCATTATAAAACTAAAAAATAATAACAAGAAAAGTATATTTATAGCAATATTTCCCTTAGATAATGAAAGGTATGTTATGATTTCAACTTTAATTGTAATATCATATTTAACGCGAATACATTTTTAGACCTTTATTTGTGGTAATGCCCTTCAAACCGAACAAACACACTATTTCCTATACTCAGTAGTGGCTTGGACCGAAGGTTTGTTTGGTTTGCTCCCGCAGACATACAATTGTAAGTTGGCCAACTATCGAACGACTAAATTGCGTACTTTTGTAATTTAATCGACCAACTTTCTTTTATTGGTTACCAGCCGCAGACTTAATCGATTAAGTCCGTGACAGTGTTACTAGCGCGATGCGTGTGCGTGATAATGTGGAAATGATGCTCTAATTGCATTAATAATAAAAACAGAACATTTTGGGTGCATCCTTTTTGAAAAGAACTTTTTTGTACAACACTGGCCTTTTTTGCTTTTCATTTATGAGCTCTTCTACTTTTTCGTCTGCAACAAGTGATAGGGTGGCAGATGTCGCACCCGTCGGCGAAGGCCCAAGTCCGAGCGTGGGGAAATTACGCGCGCGCGTCGGTTCGTCTTGCATGTTGCCGTGCCACTAACCAATAAAGTTGGATAGTCCGCGAGCTTGCATAGGGTAACCGTGCTAACGAGCAGTTGGCCGATAGTTGGACAACTTTTTAATTATGCATAGTCGGAAGGAAATCTCGATTCTGATACGATCGGTGTCCAATTAATTAGTTGGACGATTTTGTTAGACGAGATGTGTGGGCTAACATACGTCACTATATCTATTGGTATACTCTGAGATTTAGTTGTTCAACTTATAATTGTAAATCTGCGGTCCCTCTTAACCACTGCGCTACGGAGTCGTAATTGATTTTCTACTTAATTAATTACTATAGATAATTCAATTAATTGGCAGATCGCCCGCGGGGTAAGAAGTTTGTTGGAGGGAATGACGTACAGGCGTTACAGGGCAGTCAGGCGGGGGCGGGCGGCAGGGAACATTTTTCATGTTTAGCAGTTCACTCTACGGATGTGACATTGTGTGAAAAAATCGATTAATAAAAAATCGATTATTTGCTTTGTAATATTAATCGATTTAGAAAAAATCGATTTTTATTAGAAGTAATAATCGATTTTTGCGGAAAAAATTCTTTTATTCGAAAAAATGCCTGCTTTCCTATAATATATTAATAAAACTACGATATTAGTATTACGTTAACAATTTATCAGAATATAAATCAAATAAAATGATAAGTATAATAATTTAAAATTAAAAATTTTGTACAGCCGACTTCAATATAAGTTATTTAAGAATAACTTAAAAACTATTGGTCTGACCTTGATCAAATTCATATGGGACCACACGAGAAGTACCAGCTTTCAAATAAAAAAAGAATCATCGAAATCGGTTCACCCAGAAAAAAGTTCTGAGGTAACACACATAAAAAAAAACGAAAAAAAAAAAAACGAAAAAAAAAACATACAGTCGAATTGAGTACCGGCTCCTTTTTGGAAGTCGGCAGAAAAATAATCAGAACGACAATCTACTGGTTTCAAAACTAAACCACAAAACAATTTTTTTAACCTATAACTTTTAACAATAAAAAACTAAAAATAATTACTGCTACTATATACATGTCATTTAACAATTTATTAGAACCACAATAAAAAGAAACGTTTAAGTTTAGTAAACGATAGGTTTTTTTAAGTAAGTTTGAACAAACAAAAAATCTAAATATCATTATTGCCACAAATGTTCAGTATCATTGACATTGGATTAGAATGAAAATAAAATAAAACTATAAATTTAAATAATCAAACCTTTTGGTCTCAAAACTAATATACAAAATAAATATTTTTTTAAACTTGTGTAAACAAAAAGAGTAAAAAAAATATTTCCATAAATTTTCATTTAAAAACAATAATTTTACCAACATTCTTCTTCGTCTCTTTTGTAAAATACAGTTACGTTTTTACCTGACAATATTTCCCGCTTTCGAAAATAATCTTTCGGCTGGCACGAAACTGGCCATCACAAAGACGTGTTTTAGAACCAATTCGGTTAGTTTAAGGAAAGTTTCTTCAGAGCTCCATGTACTGAGGGCATCTGCCTTAAGATTTGATAGTGATGCCGCAATATATAGGTCCAATTCAGTATTTTTGCCTATTGACGTGTTGGCCGCTATTATTTTTTCATTATAAAATACATCCGTCAGCCACTTTTAGGCATTTTACAAGACATTTTTATTGTTTAACAATTATTTACACTTTCTAAAGAAAGAAAGAAAACCACAGATTACTTTTACTCCTAGCGGAGAAAGAAAACTGTTTGAAACATACGAAAGGCGAAACTGTTTTACATACATAGAGATACATACAGGTGGCGCCGTCTTTTGATGACTTGTTCATGTTAGTGAACTTACTTCGCGTTTTTCCATCTGTCGCACAGATGACGCTGTTCTTTTCATCGACTTATTCATGATATTGAACTTCTCGTTTTTACATATATCGCACAGATTACGCTGATTAGAAAAATCGATTAAAACACGTAATTTACGTAATCGATTTATTAAAAATCGATTTTTATTATCAAAACAATCTACTTTTAAAAATCGATTATTAGAAAAAAAAATCGATTAATATGAAAATCGTTTATTTTTTCACATCCCTAGTTCACTCGCCGATCTCGCAATGGACAGTTGATTATATCTGTCACGGACCCTTAGAACAAAACGCACACGCGATTATAGTGCCACAATCAATGCCTAGATGAATCGCCCTCAGACTTTTGCTAAGAAAATTAGCAGGCAGGCGAAACAAATGGCATACAACGTTTATCCTTTCCTTAAAGCTAGAAAATAAGATCGAAGTTCTACGGAGTATCTACAAAACGTAAACGTGAACAAAATGGTTGCACAAACAACAGGACTCTCGTTGTCTTAAATTGTATATAATTAAACAAGGCAACGATCTGAAACGTGAACAGAATAGCGCGGTTTTTAAGTCGCCAACAAAAAAGATACAAATCCAAAAGAAAAATATTGTAATAGATAATTTTACCGAAGGCGTAAAGGTAACTCAATTTTATACTATTTTTAAGAAGGTTCATACCATAGATAAATATATATGTAGCAAGCGTTCATACAATTAAAACTTTAAATGCTGATTTTAAAGAAGAAGGAATTATTAAAGGCAGAATATTTGAGAATATTGTTGCACAAACTTTGCTTTAGATTTAAGAAATGTTAGTCGAAATGATAGCTACTTATTGAATCTTGGCGATGGAGATATCTGAATGCAATAACGAAGCATCGGAGAGATTAGAGGAACACCGTTTACCTCGATGAAACATACGCCAATTCCTCCTTAAATGTCTCAGCGTGTTGGCAGTCTACAGAAGAAAGAGGAGTGCTGTCACATATCGGCAAAGGGCTACGTTTAAATATTGTCCATCTGATTGACTGATTTTTACTTTTAATCAAAAAGTAAATCTGGAGATTATCATAAAGACATGAATTTTCAAAATTTTAATAAATGGACAAAAGAAAAATTATTGCCAAATTTACTACCACATTCCGTGATTGTCATGGGTTTATTGTAACGCTGCTTATTATTCTGTACAAGTGGATATAAAGCCCATGATGGCGTCAACAAAAGCCGACATGCAGGTTTCGCTGCAAAGACATAACGTGGACTTTAATATTTCCTTAAGGAAATGAGACTTACATTGATCAAGCAACACAGACTGAAAATGTTTATAAAATTGACGAAGTATTAAGGTCTTAACGACTTCCACCATACCACCCAGACCTGAACCCGATTGAGTTGGTATTGGGAGATATCAAGGGACAACTGGCAAGAAATGAACTTGATAGCAATTTGAATAACAAAAAAATTGCACTGGAGCAATTATTCGCGGAATTATCTGTAAAAAAAAATGGGAAGGCTGTGATAGCCATGTCCAGGAAATTGAAAACGAGTATTGTCAACACGATCAAATACTCGATAATGTTATGAATCAAATGATAATGAGGGCTAATAATTTTCTGCTCACCAGATGTCGCTAATTGACACTGAGGTAAAGTTTTTGTTACACAATTTAATTTTTTTTTATTTTATTGAGAAGTTGGTTTTTAGTAAACGTTTATCAGTTTCTAGAGTATTATATTAATACACAAAACAATGCGTCAATGATTTGCTCTTTATTATTTTTTTATAAAATAAGGGTGACAAACGAGCACACAATCCACCTGACGGTAAGTGGTTGCTGTCGCCCATAGACATCTACATTTATCCTCAATAAAGAATCAAAATGCAGATGCGTCGTCACCCGTGAGAACTAAGATGGAATAACTCTATTCCAGTAAAAAGGGTCTCCGGTTCTCTGCACTCACCATACGAAACACAGCAGCATTAAGCTGTTATTTTACGCTGGTATTCTGTGAGAGTGTGGTCCTTCCCCGGTCGAGCCGACCCATTCGTGCTACAATTATACTATTAATATAGCTGTAAAATGGCTCTACTACGTAAAAAATTTTTTTGCACATTTTGAACTTTTTTTAATTTATCTACTTTTATGAATATCTGTGGTTTGGTTTATTTATTTTTAATCTTATTAATATAAAATATAGCTAATAGTACGGAAATAAACAATAAACTTTACATTTTCCGAACAAATTAACTTCCCCGCTATGAAATCTGTCAAATATTATACCTCACTTTCTAGCGGCGCCGCCCTGGTGGCAGAAAAAGTCGTGGATGCACTCATTAATTTACAAGACGATTCTGACTCATCAAGCTGCACTGAAAGTGAAGATAATTCAAGTGAGAATGATAGTAGCGTGGAAGAATCATATTTTTATATTATTGCATTATAATTATATACAATAAATATTATGTTGCAAGCCCATTTGATATTTCAGCCCACAGTTGCTTAAGGTGGAAGCGCAAGGGTAGCCCGAGAAATTCAAATTTTCTTACGTTTTTTGCAATTTGCAGGTCAGTGTCAGGTTGTATGTTTAACAAAATATGATTCGCGACCGTAACGAGTATGTATTTACAGAATTATAATCATTATAATCATCAATACAACCATCTACATTCGTATAATTCCAATGTATGGCTATTTCCAGAAAAACTCATTCAAATCTAATATATCACTAACTATCGTAAAATCTAAAGTACCAATAGTAAATGAAGATGTATTTCATCTGTCAGTCGATATTCATGTGAAGGATATAACAGTACCAACGATCAAACCAAAAACTAGAAACAGAAACTTATTTAGGAAAGCTGATTATAATAAATTAAATACTTTCTTCTCTAATTACGATTGGTCTTTTCTAAAATCTCATGATTTGGAATACATTATTGACACTTGTTACGTAACTTTAAATACCGCCATCTCTAATTTTGTGCCACAAAAAATTGTGTCGTATACTTACAACTATCCTGTTTGGTATAGTAATGCCTTAATAAAATTGATTAAAGAAAAAGCTAAGTATCACACTTACTGGAAAAAATATGGAAACCCAAATGATTACGAATCTTTTTCTATACTGCGTTCGCGATTAAAAAAACTTGAAAGGGAATGTTATTCGTCTTATATAAACTTTTCACAAGAAAATATTAAAACTACACCAAAATTGTTATGGACTTATATAAAATCCAAGAGGAAAAATAAATCAGCTTATCCTCACATAATGCAATATAATAATAATCAATTGTCAAATCAAAATAATATTTGCAATGCTTTCAATGAATTTTTTAGTCGTAATTTTAGTCAACCGGCATTACATTATGGAAACTTTACACATAAAAATTTCCTTGGCAATGATGTTATTAGTGATATATATCTTTCTGTCACAGACATAAAAAGCCTTCTTGATAATCTCGATTGTTCTAAAGGTGCTGGATGTGATGAAATCCCTCTATATTTCTTTGTGAAGTGTGCAGAATCGCTAGCGGCTCCTATAACATTAATTTTTAATCGAAGTTATTCTGAGGGTTATTTTCCCAAGATTTGGAAAACTGCTAATGTCGTTCCGGTCCATAAAAAAGGAATCAAAACAGCCATCGAAAATTACAGACCTATATCTACTCTTAATGTGTTGAGTAAAGTGATGGAGAAAGTTGCGCATATGCATTTGTATCCCCTGATTGTTCGTCACATTCCTCCGCAACAGCATGGATTCGTTCGTGGTCGCTCAACCAGTACTAATTTATCAATTTTTTCCAGTGATGTTCTTCGAGGTATGAATGATGGTTTTCAGATCGATGCCATTTATACAGATTTCGAGAAGGCTTTTGATCGCGTGGATCACATTATACTTTTGCGTAAACTCCAGGAGCTGGGAATTCATGGAAATCTGCTTAGGTGGATAGAGTCCTATCTACGTAATCGATCTCAGGCTGTTATAATAGCTGGACATCGCTCTGATTTCGTTGAAGTCCCATCTGGAGTCCCACAAGGCTCGATATTGGGACCGTTACTGTATGCATCATACTTGTATGATATAGGAGACTGCTTTAAATTTTCCAAGTTCCTCATGTATGCAGATGACACTAAAGTTTACGCATATATTAAGTCTGAGGGAGATGCACACCAACTTCAAAAAGACTTGACTATCATGATAACCGTATTAGTGTTAATATTTCAAAATGTTATCAAATTAGCTTCACCCGTAAAAGGCTTCAAATTAAATACCAATATAAATTAGATAACATACCTTTGGAACGCATCTACCAAACCAAAGATCTTGGTGTTGTTTTTGATTCCAAAATGCTCATGTCTGATCATGTCACGACAATGGTTGCAAAAGCGTATAAAAACTTAGGATTTGTTTTAAGAGTGTGCCGTCCATTCTCAGATTCTGTATGTATTAAAGTTCTGTATAATTCTTATGTACGAAGTGTTTTGGAGTATTGCTGTAATGTCTGGAATCCAAATTATTTGTCTTACATAGAGAATATAGAGCAAATACAATGTAAATTTATTAAGGCATTAAATTATCGCACACAACATAAAAAAATCAGTTACAAGGAATCTTGCGAACATCATAACTTATTACCGTTAAAGGACCGACGTACACTTCTACAAATTTTGTTTCTGCACGACGTCTGTAGTAATAAAATTAATAGTCCTGAATTGACATTTCAATTCCAACAATTCAACACTCCTTCGAAACGTACCAGACACACATCTCTACTTCATGTTCCGTTAAGCCGCTCAAAATATGATCAAAATTCTGTGATTAGTCCTACTCTTAACTGCTATAACAAAAACTTTTCGTCTATTGACATTTTTCATGACAGTAAAGCTTCCATAAAAAAAGAAATAATCTCAATTCTAAGAAATAAGTAGTAATAAATAATAATAATAAAACATCACACACAAATCACAAACATGCCACACCTCTTCACATCCTTCCCTACACTACTTGCACTTCACTACTTACATTTAAAAATCACACACACACACACACACACACGCACGCACGCACGCACGCACCCACGCACGCACCCATAAATATCTTCTAATATGTTGGTAATTGCCAAATGTTATTTCTATATTATATTCACACAGTTGTAGCGATATGTTATAAGATTATTTTTATATGAAGTAAGAACCTGTAAATGGCAGTAAAAAATGTAAATATTTACTAACGTTATAATGTCACTAAATGCTGTTCTGGTTCTGTTGACAATAAATTAAAAAAAAGGGATTATATGAACTTAAAAGGTTGTATTGGTGATTTTAATGATAATAATTCTATAAACACATACTCGTTGCGGTCGCGAATCATATTTAATTAAACATTCAACCTGACCCTGACCTGCAAATTCCAAAAAACGCAAGAAAATTTGAATTTCGCGGGCCAACCTGGAGCTTCCGCCTTAAACTAAAAAATGTACATAGCGAGATAAAGATAAATTTGCATTGTTTCATATTGCGTCCACCGAACATTATCGCGGGATCATCTTGGGTTAATTAACTACGCGTGCGCCGACTCCCGCCCCCGCCTACCGCCACATCTCACGGGCGATCCGCCAATTAAGCGGTTAATCTATAGTATAATTGTGCACTGTTTATTTTGTTTTTTTAATTCATATTTTTGTACCTAATAATTGTAGAGTTAAAATTACAAATCGATGTGTGTAAAATACATTGGTTCTTATCCTCATCGGAATTTTTATTCAATCCCCACGTAAAAAAAATATTTCTCATAAATCATTCAGTATAGAGATCTAATTTTTGTTATATAAAAATATCGATAAAAAATATCTCAATACGCATTATATCGATAAAATTATCCAAAGATAGATTTGGACGTAACCCGCTAATGCAAATTCAATAATAATTGTTAAATTATGTAAAGTTAATAATAATTCTTTACAAAGTTTTAATTGTAGCCTGACCAAAAAATGTAAATGAATTGACTTTTGGTTGCATTGTATTGTGTAAATGTATCAGTATCAATTATAAGCCAATGTTATTATAAAAAATCAAATTTAAATTCTTGGCGACAAAGCTGCTTGCGTTCGTAGAAATTACTTCAATCCAAACAACTCTAAATATCCGCTGCGTAGTGCTAGACAAGAAGCACCACTTTCTGGTGGGAGCCTGGTCCTTTTCTACTACGAGGCCTGGCCGGAGGTCAGTTACCAACCACCTTACAAAAATATATAATGTTCTCCAGACCGAATTTCGGTCACGGCGGCCAGTCTCAACGGAGACTAGCCATCGGCGCAGGACAGGATTATAGTGCTCAAGTATACCTATGCGCAAGCACAGGTGCACTCTCTATTCCCTCACTATCATAGTCCGATGGGACGGTTAACCGACACGACCGGAGAGAGATCAGGCGCGGGACCAACGGCTTTACGTCCTTTCCGAGGCACCCCCGTGCTACACCGCCAACTTCCTGACTCCAGGCAGCTACTGAGAATTTCTTGATGGAAAAGCTCAATAACTGATTTTTTGGCCTGACCCGGGATTCGAACCCGGGACCTAATGATAGCAGTCGCACTACTACAACCACCAGACTAACGAGGCAGTCGTGCAAAAATATAACGCCAAACGTAACGGTAAAACAATGATTCCGAATTTGGGTAGACACAGCGATTGCCTGATTACCGATCCTGACAGGTAAAATGTTCAGGTTACCTTCCCTTTTGGAACTTCTGACTACTTTCTAGTGAAATCTGTCATTCTCCACCACACCTCCCTCTCCTCACATATACCCCACCTAGCTGCGATTTCTAAGGTTTACAAAGAATGTAACGAACAAGTCAGCAGATTGGGATGAGATGCAGCATTTTTTACCATCTAATACTTTACGGCAGGACCACTTTTTTTCTGAAGATCCATCTAGCTGCGCATGGTTCAAAACCGAACACGCTCAAGCTACAAAAAGGGTAAGCGCATATTGTGGTTTTATCCATGTTCACGACCGCAAAGCTCCGGATGTTAGCTATAAGAAAAGAGTCTTTAACGAAGTCGCCATGTCCCGTATTACCGAACGTCAGTTTCGACCTCATCAGCGCGACACATGGGCGCAAATCTCTTTGCCAAACCATCTAATAGTAGAGCTTTTTTATCTGTCACCGCTGATAAATATATGTGTATTTTAGGGAAGTAAATGTAGGTATATGACTCTTAAACCGCTAAACTGAACAGAGTTGTGTATTATATTACTTCATTACCAAATAATACCTAATGGTATTCCTGCCAGTTAACCCATGGTGTGATTAAATTTGTGGCAGTTGCAAATAAATATATACTTGCTGCTATATATACGTACTTATATTAAATAGATTACGTATTTGCCAATGAGTTCCGATTGAAAAATTGTGAAAGTAATAGATGGTTAGCTTTACCTAGACAATCACAAAGCCAATTCCAATAATCGCATTTTACAACATGCAAGTAACACAGTTGGCACATTCTTTTTTTTTTATAAGTCCCAAATAAACATGAGACCTAAAAGTCCCAGACCAACATTAGGCTGTTACTGACATATGTATTATCTGCCTATTATGATATCTGCTAAATAAATTTATCACATAATAAATATGTTTCAAAATAATGTCATTACTAACCAACATGTGGAATCCATTTATTAATTGCCAAACTACATTTTCTACCAACAGCTTGACTGTGGAACCATCTTGTGAATTAATCATAGCAATATGTGATGTTACATTTTCTCTGAAAAATTTAGAAATAGATATTTAATTATACAATTTTATTATAATATATTATTACAAAAAAAATGCTAGAATACTGCCCCTAGTAAACGTCATAATGCAACACTCCATTGTAAATATAGATTTTTTATCATTCCTTATCAGGCTTAAAATTTACAACATAAGGCAGAGCTTGATGACCGCAGTGCCGATATCCTCGTACTAGTTTGATATTTATCCTTTGTATATATTGTTTATAATTATTGTATATATTATTGTTTGTATATATACCTTTGATATTTATCACTAATTTGTGAAATTGGAATCTACAAATGTGGAAAGATCTTCCACCATCAAAATATAATCATCAAAAATAAGCAGGGTGTATAAAAAACCACAAATTATAATAAAAAATCTATACAAATAAATAAAATTGAAGTGTCTGTTTGTAATATCAAAATTACAGCTTTTTACTAAATGCAGATGAAAATAGATACGGTACTAATAACAAAAATACAATTTTTAAAGTTTTTGTCTGTCTATCTGTCTGTCTGTCTGTTTGCTCCGGCTAACACGGCTCAAACGGCTGGACCAAGTTTGACGGGATTTTCACTGGCAGATAGCTGATGTCACAAGGAGTAACTTAGGCTACTTTTATTTTAGAAAATAATTAGGGTTCCGCGCAAAAAATTAAAACTCCAAATAACACGTGGACGAAGTGGCGAGGAACAGCTAGTTATGTAAATAAAATTATTTTTGTACATGGATCAACTGTTACAATGCAAAATTTATTATACCAATATTATGAATGTTATTCTTTACAATATTTCTAAATTAAAATACAGACCGAAAACAATATAAAGGCCAAGCCTAGTCTACTTCAAATTTTTGGAAACAATATAAAGTAGACTAGTAGATAGACAATAGAAAGTAGGCTTGGCCATCTTTGTTCCGCCCATCCCAATAGGTGGCGCGATGAGTTTCACTCCGAACTTAGTCCGGACTTTTTACAGAGTGAATATAAAATTATTAATAACACGACCGCAATTCCACCTTTCGTATCAAGTATTCATGATTTATTATGGCACTAAACCAACATATATTGTGAATGTAAGTCATTTCGGTTCATAATTATAAAGTTTATTAATAACTTGACTAAATCTCCACCTGTCGCATCCAAGTATAGTTATGAACCATCATCTCGATTAAACAAATATATTGCGATATGACCTCAATTGGTCAAATCCTGAAAAAGTTACATGATCACTAACAGATGCACCAACACTTAAATATAAATTTTAAACTTAAGTTCATATATATAAATAATGATATACTGTTATTGCAGTTTATGAAAATACGAGTAAATAAGGCTTCTACTTTTATTTGAAATTATCCCAAATTGAATGTGATTTATGGGGCAACAAATACGCGTACGCGCACTCCTCTGTGTGCGATTCAATTCACGTTTTTGCCGACCGATCGGCCCTTACGAAAATGTGCGTGCGTAGTAAAATAGTAGGCGACGCCTACTAGGCGTCAGATATCATGAATGTCAATCAGTTAAAATAATGCATTACCACGCATTTTGAATTTAAAAGATATAAAGGCCAGAATGTATGAGATTTTTTTAATTAATTTTTCTTCACCATTTGCCTAGATTACTTCTTCTGAACTTTGTCTGCAAATTTGGCCGGTTATTGCAAAATAACCCTGTATTATGAAATTTAATCACATTATTTCACAATTGCTAGTCCTCAAATTTGGGCGTGGTTTTGTGTTAGGTCCAGTGTATTTGACAATGCATCCAAGCCTGCCCTGTTCTTATCACTGGCACAGGTAGACTTGGACAAGTGAGTGTCTGTGCAGCATAGGTACTCTTGCAATCGTATATCTATCTATATCATATATATCAACTGATAACTTCCAACATTATTTGGACCATTATTGTTGGAAGTTTTTTTGAAAATCAGCCAAAGTGGATCATCATCTTCAATAATGTGTGCGTTTTAAAATGTTAAATATTACCTGATTAAATTAATGAGTTCAGTGAACTGAGAAACATGATCAGGCTGGTTAACGCCAGTCAGTAGTGTTGCTGTAGGTATTACTCCTTCTGGTGTTACACATTGTCGCGAATGAGAAAAGGAATTTATATAATTTACTATATCATTTAGTAAAATGCTGTATGTTTTATGATGCAGTTGCTGAAATTAAAAGAGTATAAAATAAGTTAAGTATAGTTTTAAATAGCGTCATCATACTTATAATTTAGAAAAAGAATATCATCAAACATGGCTACTAGTTTTCCTACACTAACTGTGGCCTTTGAGATCGTGTGCAATGAAGATAGGGAACGCTTAGCAAAAGCAGCCCTGAAGAAGACTAATTCAAAATGGTTTTAAAACATTGTAATAGCCCGGTGAGGGAGTGTCATAAACAACCTTTCTAAATAGCATAGCTGTTATGGAAATTATTATGTTTTTATAATTAATAGAATCAGGCGTTACTTTACGGAAACCCATTATATAAAAGCTTTTAGAAAAACTTACCTCGCAAATATCCGCGTTATACCGCCACTCCCGCTGGGATTAGTGGTGACGGGGATAGTGCACGCAATTGAGGGATGGCGGGAGGTGCTCTTCATACTAGGTAAGACACATTATTTTATTTTATAACGCGGATATTTGCGAGGTAAGTTTTTCTAAAAGCTTTTATATTATTTTTTTATTTATTCAAATATACCAAAAAAGCAGAAGACAAACCAAGTCCCTTCTGGTTTTGGTAAAGTTATCAAAGCACGTCGACTGAATAGATCAGTTAACGAGAGTAATAATCCAATATGCATCTCCACACAGACTGTTGTTTCGACTTTCTCTTTCCTCCAAAAATTAAACTCATATTTTTCGTTTTGGAGAAACATAGGTCTCTACATGTAGGTTGATTGGGACATATAACTTGCCAATGTAGGTAATCGCCTCGCTGTTTTATATGTGCTCAAAGCCATGAAAGAATATCTTGTTTAAGCCTATCTCCTACGTGCCACTTTGCTCTTGTTCCCTTTCAGCAAAAGATTTTTTTCGCCCTGAACACTAGACATAAATCTATATAATAATATCTCAAGAAAATATTTCTTATATTAGCCTCAACAAGATTCCCTATAGTGAGATGATCTTTAAGAGCTCTCAATCCTTACATTCAGGAAATCCCTCATACTGTACTACCAAGTGATCCTTTACAATATTACCTTCTTCGGCCTAATCCTCCCACAGAAAAACTATATTCATTTCTTAAACATTTACCGAATCCAGCATCAGGTATTCAATATGGCAAATCAGCTAATCCTGCAATCATTGAAACCCCTGCATCTTCTTTTAATGTGTTTAAACAGAGAAAATTCCATTTCCCGAAATGATAATCTTTTTGACTTATTCATTTCCATGATTATTAGTATATTATCCTGCTTTAGGAATACTGAACTTTCATGTAATTTACATCAGAAACTTACTGAGCTTTGCTTCTTACCCTGTAACATAGACAATTCCGCCAATTCTTTAATGGAATAGTCAGACTATTAAAAATAAAAAGATTATTTAATATTTATCTCATTAATATATTTAATTCGTTCATTATTGTCATTCAGATGTAGCTTAGGCTTCAGGCTACGCATGCCTCCGGGATGATAGGAGTGATGCCCATGCTGGTACTCTATTCTCATGCCAAGAACAGTGACATTTTCACAAATTTCTCTCCCTTCTCATAGTCCTTCAATTAATATTGTTACTATTATGGCCTTTAGAATTTCTATTCTTTCTGTTTACATTCCTCATTCCGACGTAAATATCTTGCACCACTTATTTGTTCTCTATTCTATTATTGTAGTTATCTTAGGAGACTTTAATATGCATCATAGTGTTTAGGGTTCTCACTATTGTGATTCTTTGATTTCTTTATATTTAGATCTTATTAAAGATTTAAAGAAGATTACAAGATATCTGTATTTTAATGATAGTTTATTACATCAGTCACAGATATTCATATTGCTTTATAATCTGAGCATTCCAGTGAGGATAATCAATTATGTCTCTAACTTTCTCTATTCTAGATAACTAGATAACTATCTAAAAAAAATGTTTTTGCTTCCTCCAAAATCTATTTCGAAACGGCTTCCACAAGGTCCAACTCTGAAAACACTTTTGCCAGTCTTGATCTGACAGGTCGGAAATCGCTTCTTCGTATGCAGTCACGGCTCCTTTGGCGCTTGAAAAAAACTTGCCTTTTATTTTTTCTGTTGAGTGTGTTTCAACACCAGATTCCTCAATAAATGCTTTTGTTCTAACGCCTCTTCACATACCTCATGTGAAGAGGCGTTATCGTGATACAGCATGATTCCTCGAAGCCCGGTCTTTGGTCTTCTCTCCCACACAGCTTGAAAAGCTTTGCGTAATGCAACTGTAGTATACCATTCAGAGTTGACGGACCTACAATTTTCCAGCATTGACGTCGACAAATGTCCGCTCCGCGAAAAAAAACTAGCCACCATTTTTTGCCGACGTTGCGAGGTATTTGCAGTTTTGTCGGTAACTGTCCTTCTGTGTAGACCCATACTGATGATTTCCTTTTATTTTCCGGATCATATTGATAGATCCATGTCTCGTCACCAGTAGTGATTTCTGAAACACGGCTAGATGCACCGTTTTCAAAACATAGACGCATTTCATGGCACCAATCCACACGAGTCTGTTTTTCGCTTTCGGAGAGCAAACGAGGGATCCATTGACAACAAAGCTTCCTCATCCCAAGATGTTGATGTATGAATGCTCCCCGAACTAATGCCTACAACCTTTTTGATGTCCGTATATGTGATTCCTGGGTCTTCTCACACCAATATTTCAGTAGTCCATACATTTTCTGCCGTTACTGCTGTTTGTGGGACCCCGGTTCTTTGGTCATCTTTAAGATTAATTTTACCCCTTTTGGATTCAGCAAACCACCTAAAAATTGTTGCGCGTGATGGAGCTGAGTCCCCTAATGCTGATAGTAACCGTTGTAAACTTAATTGTTTGGTTAAACCAAATTTAAAATCATAATATATCATAGCGCGCAAATGTTCACGGTTAAGATCCATCGTTTTAAATGAAAGCGCGGGAAGCGTTGCTTGAAAATTAATAGAACTTTGTTTTTTTTTTTAATATTGAGCAATTGGCTTATAGAGTTCTATTTTTAAATAAATTTGCTTTTTAGAAACATATAACGCGAGTGCATTCCATTTTTATATTTCGAGCATCTCGAAACTTATTGAGTAACCTACGTATTCTGTGAGGGCGTGTCATTCGCCAGCCGAGCCAACCCATTCGCGTTAAAACTATAATATAGCTGCAGCTGTGGCTCTATTAAGCTACTATCGATATAATTTTTAAACAAACCTAAATAGGATAGTTAAGAATAAAACAGTTTTTACTTTAACTTCGCAACTAACTTCCCAATGAACTAGAGACTTGAAATTAACATAGATCAGAACTCATACTACAACATATTAACACGGGTGCGTTACATTCTTAAATTTCGAGCATTTCAAAACTTATTTGAGTGACCTACGTAGGTATTTCATTAGACAACATCTCAGAAAACGTCAGTTTAAAGATTGATGTACATGGGTGCTTCCAAACAGTTTGATGAAAATTATACCGGAGCTGCTGTTTGGATCCTTAAGTTCAAAATCATTTTTAACTTTAAATGTCCCTCATATGAGCTTAAATATATATTGAGTAACATATTCTTAATAAAACAGTTATTGTCACAGATTTAAATAGTAGTTTATTAGCTATTTTGTCCAATCAATTCCTTAGCAAACATAAATTTTCACTTATCCTCAAAACAAAAAATACGCTATACAAATATTAAAGAAATTCGTGCTACAGTAGCTTGGATTCCAGATCACAGTTGTATCTATGGAACAGAAACTACTTGCTAAAAATGCAATTGCTAATGACATTCTGCAAAGTTTAATTAACTCACATGACCAAATTTACCAGCTAAAAGTAAACTAAATGAAAATTGTACTAAAATATGGAAAATATTTAGTAAGAATGGTAGAAGTAATTTACTACACTGTGCTAACATCCAAGACATTATTCCTCCCAAGTATTGGTTGCAACTTCTTGTAGTTTGAGAATTGGGCATGCTTGTACATGTCATGTTCATCTGACAAAAATCAGAGTTATGGATAGCTCATTGTGTGAATGTGGGTTAGATGAAGATTCCACAAACCATATTTTTTTTCAACTGTCCTAAACTATTCTCCTCTCTCTTTGATTACCTTCCTCCTTATATCCGTCGACCTAAATATTTCAATACTAATAACATAAAACTTCAAATTATTGACACTTTTTGTCTTTTGTTATATGTAATTCAACAGATAGATTTGTCAAAATTCTAGGAGGAAAAGTATACTTTTGTATATTATCACAGACTTACTTTTAATTAAGCTCATCAGTTTTCCTTTTTCAAAAACGTCATTGGCAAATTTTAACAAACCACCACAAAAAGAAGTTAAGCTTCACACAATAAAGATCACATATATACTTGGAACATTATTTCATTTAAAAAACAATAACGATCACTTTTATCAAGCTTTAAAAGGAGATAATCCCCTAACCATGACTATATAGCATTGTCCCTGTCACTCATACATGTGTTGTTGTACAAGATTGCTAGAGTGCGGTCAAATCAACATCAAATATATATACAGTAAGAGTAGTAAAAACTCCCAATTTGAAATTGTACTGTGGCCTCTAAAATAAAGAGGTAAAGCCTTTACAAGGTCAGTCAGGTGATGTTATTTAAAATGTTCATAATTATTTGGTAAAAAATGTATTATTTTAATTTTCTTAGGCAATTGTCTTCAACCACAAACAAGTGGTAAAATAAAAAAATTTGTACAATCAACTTCAGTATAAATAAAATGAGAACAACATCAATGTGATTGAAGTCAATTAAATATGCATTATTACAGATCACTAAAAAACTACTTGTCAGATCTTGATCAAATTTATATGAGACCACATGAGAAGCACCAGCTTTCACATAAAAAAAAGAATCATCAAAATTGGTCACATAGAAAAAAGTTCTGAGGTACACCCTAAGAAAATACAGTCTAATAGAGAAACTCCTCGTTTTTTTTTTAAAGTTGGTTGAAATACATAATTGCTCTTTATAGATCATAATATATACTGGACCATTATCACTTTGTGAGTCTTAGGTGACACTATAAATCCTAAGATTGCAGATTATCTCATTCTAAAACTCAATGTGTAATATTTACTTGTTACTTGAGCTTTCTATATACTATGTCTTAGCAAAGGCTTTTAATTTGTTAATAGTTTAATTTTTTGGCCCTTTAGAGTGGACTAAGTAATATTGCATGCTCAAGGTAACAACTTACTTTGAAAACTTAGAACTGATGATCAAAACTTAAAATGAAGATAGGTCACTTCCTTTGTGAGCTAGTCAAAGTCAAAGTCAAGTGGGGGTGATAAAAAACACAAAAGATGATCTAATGAGCAAAAAAATTAAAATATGGAGGATACCTTGTACACACTACACACTGCTAAGCCAGTGATAAGGACTAAAAACTTATATTTTATAACAAAGTTGATTTCTGTTGATTACTCTTTATATACACACAGTATTTAATATATCTTTAAGGCACTTTTAATAAAAGAATCAGGATTGTTTACTTACATCTACAAAACCATATGAATTTAATTACATATGAAAAGCAGAATAAAATATGGGAATACCATTTTTCTTTTCATAGAATAAGGGTGAAAAACGAGCACACAGTCGACTTGATGGTAAGTGGTTGCTGTGGCCCATAGACATCTACAGCTATCTTCATCTGCGAATTAAAATGCAGATGCGTTGTCAGCCGTGAGGACTAAGATAGAATGCCTCTTTTCCAGTAAAAAGGTATCTAGTTCTCTACACTCACCATACGAAACACAGCAGCATTAAGCTGCTATTGTACGCTGGTATTTTGTGAGAGCATGGTCCTACCCCGAACGAGCTGACCCATTCGTGCTACAACTATACTGTTAATATAGCTAATATGGCTCTACCACGTAGAAAAATGCTGTAAAAAATGAATTAATGTATAAATAAAAATAACTATGTACATTATTACTTGTAATTAAAATAAGACTAACCTTAATTTCATTTTCAAACAGATTCCAATTTTCTTTGTATTGTAAATACCAAGGCTCACATATAAATAATGTATTGACCCATGAATCAGATTTATTTTTAGTTTTCTTTGATTTTTTAAACGCTTCGGCAAATGTGAAAACACCCTGAAAATTTTATATTTTAAAAAGGTTAATGTTCTATTGTTACAATTGGCCAAAAGCAGGCAAGTTTATGACAAGGATTAGAATACCTTTGAAACAGACACAGTGGTCATTTTCATCACAAGCTGTAATCTGAAGTGGGCAAAATTTATCCTTTTATTACTTTATGTGATGTGATGTGATAAATACTTCAAAAAGAAATGAGTGCTTATTGCTATTGGATCACAATGCTTTTGTATGTTACAGCGTATTATAATATTTTTCCTGAACTTTCGTGTCTTGGTCAGTCTTGGTCAACAAAATATTTTTCGATTCTCAAGTAGACTCAAACACAGAACACTAATACCCTTAGGCGGGACTCAAACTCAAATTGAGGGTATTATTGTTCTGTGAGAGTAGTGATTATATTCTCTTTGTGTGAGAGCGTCGTTTCAAATTTCAAAACGCAAGTTCAAGTTGTCATTTTTTTTTTGGAGTTTATGGTCTGGTATCTAGACCTTTAGGCCAAGTCTTAAGTATTTTTATTCGGTTTATTGTAATTTCCCCACTCCTTCATAGTATACTGCTTCACAATATGTTGATGCGTCACATTGTGCAGTTCTTGGGAGATTTTGGCGGCAACTTGATCCAGCAGACAGCTGATAGTTGGCGATGGTATCTAAAGGTGCCTATGCAAACAAACAGCTTATCTTGAGAATCCATCACCATCAGAGCACTTGTTTCACTGTTTCCACTAATAGTTCACATGCGTAGACACTTAATACACAAAATCGCAACACTTTTACATATCAAAGTCCACTTCAAACCATTATTTAAACAATAATACAGGAGCAGCAAACCGCCGCCGGTCAACACATTTGCAATTTTGCACATCTTTGATCGGACAATTTTCAATATGCTACGCACAGAGTATCTTTTTATAACCAAGGATGCTTCGGATTCGTACCCCTTAAGCCCGCTTTTCACTATAGGATATAATATAATATATAATACATCTCGAGATATAAATTAATATCGCTCACCATACATTTCATATGGAACCGTTTACATTGAGCTATAATATATATTACATCTCAAGCTATAAATAATTTTTCGATCGACCGAGCGATATTTTCATATTATATTTCGCCCCCTGTACCCCGCACACCGTTCCGCGCCCCAGCAGATCGGTGTACGGGGTAAAAGGGGCTAATCAAATGACGAACGCACACTAGTTAAAAGTTATATCTCACAGTGTGAAAGCCAATCGCGGGATATAATTTATATTTCGGGATATAATATATATTATATCCCATAGTGAAAAGCCA
This sequence comes from Parnassius mnemosyne, assembly GCA_963668995.1. NCBI lineage: Eukaryota > Metazoa > Arthropoda > Insecta > Lepidoptera > Papilionidae > Parnassius > Parnassius mnemosyne. The sequence goes on from CAVLGL010000159.1 coordinate 29,553,990, forward strand.
GCCTCAAAAATACTACTTTATTACAACGAAACTCGATTTGCTTCAAATCACTATTAATACATATAAAAAAGCATGTCAAAAATGAGGTTTGTTTCAAAACGAAAGTAAGACAGCAACTGTGTTGTATTAAAATGCAACCAAAAATATTTTGTTCCAGGTTGCAACCTTTCTCTATGAATAATTATGTCAAACGTCATTCTCTTTTAACGCGCGTGGCGCGTGTTTTCTTTCAGAGAGAACGTCTTTGGCGTAGCATAATATATAATAGCCCAGTAAATCCTATATAAAATAAATGTCTAAATTACCCACAGCCTGTGTTTTATTTCCAATACTTTTTTATAAGTAGCAACATTAATATAATTTGGATTTCTAAAAAGAAAAAAGATTTAAAGCCTGTTTCAAAGTGAAACTTGTCCAAGATTTTGGATCAAAATGCAAGATGTCCATTAATGTTTCATTATTTTCTACCATTAGTACTAAGGAAACATTTATTCTTTCAGAACATTAGTAGTAGTTATGCCAAAACCGGTATAATTGATTTTTATGAGAACTGTTTTTAATACAGGTTCTTGCTCAATTACTCAAAATTGCGTTTGTTGGACAAGTCGCCATTTGAAACAACGCTCATCAATTGTCATTGTATTTATAGGTTTTCTGCATAGTTTTCTGTGACTCAAATTCTTTTTCCAACAGTTCAACGACTTAGAATATACTGGCGTATAGACCAACATAGTGTGCAAGGGAGAAGAAAATTCCTTATGGCAAAAATGCAAGATAGAAAAGGATACCAAATCTCATGACTCTGTAACCGATTTTGAATGACAGATTGGCATAATTCGGCGCGCAAGAAATAGCTTCTAGATATTTATTAATTTTTTAAAGTGGTAATTTTTAGTAAGTTACATTTTTCCAAAATGCTCACTTGTTCAGTGAGTGAATGTGGTGTTAATAATAGAAATAATCCTGATAATTGCTCATTTCACAGTAGGGATGCTTGATGCTGTAGAAACATCGATGATGACATCGATGTTGACATCGATAGCTCAACATCGATGTTTAATGTTTATCGTACTCAAAACATCGATGTTGGCCATTATCGATGTTTTTTGCACATGTATTTAATAGGTTAGAATTAGATGAATAAAAAAATTGTCATGTTGTTTATGGTTTATAATTAATGAAATAAAAGAAATTAATAAACAACGTAGCGTAAAACAGTAATTAAAAAAATTAAAGAAGTTCACAAATATCTAGTTCATTTGTTATATAGTCCAATATTTTTGCCGATTGATTGAAGAAATAGTGATGTTGATAAAGAGTTGAGCCAGCTAATAAAATACTTAAAAAATAAAAATTTTGTACAGATAACTTCAATATAAATTATTAAGGATAAATCAAAAACTATTGGTCAGACTTATATAGGTCAAATTTATATAGGAACACATGACGAGCACCAGCTTTCAAATAAAAAAGAGAATCATCGAAATCGTTTCACCCAGAAAAAAGTTATGAGGTAACACGTAATAAAAAAAATATACAGTCGAATTGAGTACCTCCTCCTTTTTGAAGTCGGTAGATAACCGCCCAGATGGCGATGATAGTCAAACATCTCACCGTAAGTTTTTTTTAATTTTATTTTATATAAGTAAACCCAATAACATTGTTCTAAACGTGAATTGGATCGTGTTTAAGATCAACCATCGGATTTTTTTAAAAACAACCAACAAAGAAACGGACAACCAACAACGACATCAATAATAAAACGAAATCAGTGACAATTGCGACATTACAGACTGTAAAATTAACTGTCAAGTGTCAACTGTAATTTACAGTTGACACTTGACAGTTAATTTTGATACACCATAATTTATATATCTTTAGGTTATCGATGCGTTCATGCATTCTGAATCATTCAAAATTTTAAATATTTTAGAGGAAATGCAAGATTTATTTGATATTGATTTCTCGGGTTCGCAGTGTTCGCAAGTACCCAATAATCCACCAACTAATCTATTATGGGTTTATTGATATCGATTTTTCAATGTTTGATATGAGGCAACGTCGATGTTAAAACATCGATGTTTTCATTTTTGACATCGATGATCATCGAACATCCCTATTTCACAGGTAAATTCTCAAGACGTCGTCAATGTTATGAAACGTTTATTTTTGGTTAAACTTTATGTTATATACTGTTTAAAATATAGAACGTTTTCAATTATTTTGTTAATTTTGATATTTTACAAAGAAAAACGTTACGTCGTTGATAATTTGCATGAATTTGGTAAATACATTTTTATACAAAATATTTTACATGTACGGTAGGGATTGACTCAACTATATTAAAATGAATGTCGATCGCGTGTTTCTATATAGTTTGTGATGTCGATATTTATATTGAATGTTTATAATGAATCGATAGACACACAACAAGTAAATAAATTGTCGGCTTGCGTTCTAAAATGTAATTTTATTTTGCCGTTTGTCAAACAGATTCCCTGTGGATACTATAATTAGAAAAAATGGTTAAGGTTCATTGGACGGGTTGGTTGTAATGCAACGAAGAACTTAACAATTTGCAGCAAACCTTTTCTTGAGAAGTATAAAAGAAAAAGTAGAATAAAAACAATTTTATTAAAAGAAGTCATTTCTACATTATTTGTACCAGTAAGTAAAATATTGTTATAATAAGACTTCAAAATTTAACTTTCAAAACTTTAGATAAATATGAGATAAAGGTTGAAATTTAGAATCGTTATGCAGGAGGGGGGCAGGGAGTGAGTGGAGTATTGGGGGGGAGGGGGGTGAGCGTCCCCTTACTCCCGACACCACTCCCATTAAAAGGTAATTAAAAGGTAAAATTAATAGGTTTTTGAGAAAAATCGAAAAAAAAATCCCATAGACCTAACCTCAAAAAGATAACATTTATCGTCTCCGGCACGAGGGTGGAATAGGGGAGCAGGAGTGTGCCCTTTCCTCCTTGCGGAAAAGTATAGTTTATGAGTAATGGGTTTTTTTTAAATCATAGCCTCACTTTTTCTACACAGGAATATTGACCCAAAGTTACTTCTACAACAGCTTCGGCGCAGCAGGGAGTACAGCGCCTTCGCCCTTACGTAGCGTAACCTTGCGTTCCGCGCCTACGGCTTTACAAAAACATTCTAGGAGTAGGGCAGACAAGATTACGCGGAGTCGGGGCGTGCTAATTAAATTTTGGTACAGATTCGATCAGATCAGATATCTTATCTATAAAGCCAGGTTGGCTTTGCTCCCGCCACACACTTCTAACCAATTACAATTTAAAGTATATATGGGTGTTCAAGTATTTCTGGGCAGTTTTAAACAATTCTGAAATAAAACAGTATAATATTATAATCATTTCTTATTTGACACTTGACAGAGAGTATACAGTAGAATAATGTGACACTAATCTTACGTCCTTGTCGCACTTACACAAAATTCTGTATGCTATCCAGCTTTCACAGTAATATTGCATACGTTTTTCCATGTTTTACGCGTTTTAGGTTATAGTAGTTTTTATTTATTTATTCGATAACCGTGCATTACCTTTTAATGTGAGTGGTATTATTATAATCGGGGACCAAACCTCTATCAAATAAAACACCTTACTCCCCCAAATCGTCCGTAGCCTAATGGCAGGACGCGGACCGCGAACTCGAAAGGTCGTGGGTTCGAATCCGCCATGCGACTACTGTCGTCAACCACTTCTAACATAAGCGTTTTAAGCTTACCAGTAGTGGTTAAAGGGAATATTAGTAACGTTTAATAGCATCACTAGTATTTTAAAATCCAACTCTAAATAAATATAGAGTACTAAAACTGTAGTACATTAAAGACAAAAAAAAATCTTGAGATTATCCTCTTTAAGACATTATGAATCCAACTAAGTATCTATTTATCAACCAAAATAAATGTATAACCGTACTTAACCAATCGCACAGCCTCACGGTCATACTAGTACAATATTCATAGCATCACGCTATTTTCCCTAAGGGGTTGAGCGGAGCTTCGGAACTTCGGATTATATCCCTGTTGCGCGCCACTATTAATGTCTTATCGAGTAGCAGAACTAGGAGAAAAGAATAGAATAGAATAATTTTTATTCAATATATATCACATGTGTAATTCTTATTGAAAGTCATTTTTTACTTTACCACTGGTTCGAAAAAAAAAACCTCTGTCCTGGGAAGAACCAGTAAGAAACCCAGAAAGAAGAGTCACGATCCTTCTAAAATTTCGGGACCGAACATTCTAGATGTTTCTACAGTAGAAGGTTCTGGAAACTATCTGAGGCCGTATATAAGGCCGGTATAGACCACGACCGAGTCAGTATTGAATTGGCGATACAAGCGAATACTTCTAAGCGATACAACTGCGAACTAAAGTGATCTGTAGTCCAATTGTGTTTTGTAATTACTGTGGTCTTAAGTTGTAATTAGTGTTCTTTAATTAAAGTGTCAATTTTGGTAACTCACTCGGCTGTTTTTAATTGTCTCGAACTCCAAGCTCGTAACATTCCCAAGTCACAATGATAAAACTTTTAGCGTAGTTAGGTATAGATATTTAGTAATGATAGTATGATAATATAAATTCCATAGTATTTGATACTCACAATGGTCGATGCCCGATTCATGCTTGATGGCCGACGACATTGTGTCGAGGGCTTAAATAGCTTGTTTCATCACCTACAGCGTTAGTCGTAGAGAAGAGGAACTCGTGGTAAAGTAATAGCTGCGCAGATCAATAGATCTGCGAGATTAAGTTGCACTTGCTGCGGTCAGCCCATGAATGAGTGACCATTTTCTTAACATACCGAGATTGAGAGAATAGAGAGTGCATCTGTATCCTTAGACACTTAGTCCACTTTACTGTGTTAAGATCATTATGTTTTTAAAATTCGTGCAGCTAAAATGATAATAAGTTTATTATTACTTTATACTTTTCAGGGACAGATGGAAGAATATAAACATGAAGCATGATGAAGCCTCATAAACATATTGGCCTTTAAAAAGAGCAAACTTATTTAACTGATTCCTACAAGTTTCCTTCCTTGAATTATTAAGTTTACATTTATACTTAAGTTAAATGTTAAAATAAACTTCTATAATGTATTTAATTATTAATTTTTAAATGTTTATAATTTTTTTATAGAATAAAGGTGACAAACGAGCACACAGTCCACCTGATGGTAAGTGGTTGCTGTGGCCCATAGACATCTACATATATCTTCGTTAACGAATTAAAATGCAGATGCGTTGTCACCCGTGAGGACTATGATAGAATGCCTCTTTTCCAGTAAAAAGGGTCTTCGGTTCTCTACACTCACCATACGAAACAGCTGCTATTTCACGCTGGTATTCTGTGAGAGCGTGGTCCTTCCCCGGTTGAGCTAACCCATTCGTGCTACAACTATACTTATTACTAATATAGCTGCTGCATGGCTCTATTACTTATAGAAATATCACAAATTATCACAAGTAATACTTATATGAAAAAATAAAGCAGCCATTATATACTCCGTGTCCCTGTATTTATTTCCCCATCAAAACTTTTTATAAAATATAAATAGGTATATACTTAGTTAAGTATCTACCTATTTATATTAACAATGTGTTAAAAAAGAAATTCCGGGGAAACTGCCCACGGGAGTAAATATTTTTCCCCAAAATTCATAGCTCGAAAATACAACTTTCCGAACTGATTATTGGGGAGTTTTTTAAGTTTGTTGGTAAAGTCACCTGGAATTTTATACATTTTAATTGAAATCAAACAAAAGGCAGGTAGGTTCAGCTAATTCCCAGGAACATGTTATATGAATACTTTTTAATTATTTTAGAACATGGTAAAATTCAGTAAATTTTTGAAGTTATTCAACTTCATGCACTACACACTTTTATTTTAAATCTTTTTACCGCTTCTTCAACAATCATTTTCGATAGTCCTTGTCGTAGACTGGTATACAGTAATCTGTGGTCCTTGTAAGTAAAATATACACCACTAAGTAACGCACACAATCATTATCATCATTACAGCCCTTCACAAGTCCACTGCTGAACATAGGCCTCCCCCAAAGAATGCCACAAAGCACGGTCCTGAGCCACCTGCATCCATCGACTTCCTGCATATCTTACCAGGTCGTCACTCCATCTAGTGGGGGGACGCCCTACACTTCGCCTGCCGGTACGAGGCTGCCACTCGAGAACCTTTCTTCCTCATCGGTTGTCGGTTCTTCGAGCTATATGGCCGGCCCATTGCCACTTCAGCTTACTAATCCGTTGGGCTATGTCGGTCACTCTAGTTCTACTGCGGATATCCTCATTTCTGAGTTTATCACGCAGTGAAACTCCGAGCATAGCCCTCTCCATAGCTCGCTGAGCGACCTTGAGCTTCCTCATCCGGCCAGCAGTGAAGGACCACGTCTCAGTTCCGTATGTCATCACTGGCAACACGCACTGGGTGTACAGTCTCGTTTTCAAGTTTTGAGGTATACCTGACGAGAAGATGTGCCGTAATTTCCCGAACGCTGCCCAACCGAGTTGAATCCGTCGATTGACCTCTCGGTCGAAGTTGGACTTACCTAGTCGGACTATTTGTCCCAGGTAAACATACTCGTCAACAACTTCGAGCTTAGTGCTCCCAACAACTACCGGCATAGGTGTGACATGGACATTAAACATGATCTTTGTTTTGTCCATGTTCATCTTAAGACCTATCCGTTGGGAAACACTATTGAGGTCATTGAGCATAGTGCTTAGGTCCTCCAGCGATTCTGCCATAAGGACTATATCATCGGCAAATCGAAGGTGAGTGATGTACTCGCCATTGATGTTGATACCGTATCCTTTCCAGTCCAGAAGCTTGAAAACATCTTCCAATGCAGCGGTAAAGAGTTTCGGGGATATGACGTCACCCTGTCTTACACCTCTCTGCAATTGGATAGGTTTCGTACTCTGGTTCTGTACTCGGATAGCCATCGTAGCCCTACTGTACAAGCACTTCAACACTTCGATATACCGACAGTCAACTTGGCATCGCTGAAGGGACTGCAGCACCGCCCAAATTTCGACGGAATCAAAGGCTTTCTCATAGTCCACATACGCCAGACATAGTGGCAAATTGTACTCCTCGGACTTCTGCACAATTTGCCGAAGGGTATGTATGTGGTCTATGGTGCTAAAGCCTTTTCGGAAACCGGCTTGTTCGGGAGGCTGGAAGTCGTCAAGTCTGCGCGCGAGACGATTCCTAATGACTCTCGAAAACAGCACGTAGACGCGGCTCAGAAGGGAAATCGGTCTGTAGTTCTTCAAGAGAGCGTTGTCGCCTTTCTTGAAGAACAAGACCACCGCACTTCTGCTCCACGCCTCCGGTGTAATGCCACCATGGAGGACGGAATTGAAGAGCTTCTGAAGGACTTCAAGTACCGGTCTTCCACCCGCTTTCAGAAGCTCCGCTGTAATTCCATCCTCGCCTGGGGCCTTGCCGTTTTTAAGGTGCTGGAGAGCCATTCTAATCTCGCTCAGACTGACGTCCGGGATATCATCGGAATAATGTCGGATAAGACTCGCTCTTGGATCGTTACTCACACTTGCGTGCGGCTCCAACGATGACGTGTACAGCTGCCCATAGAACCTCTCAATCTCACTCAAAATCTCAGGTGCCCCGGAAACGATGCTGCCACACTCTGTCTTCAGCCTTGACAGTTGGCGCTTTCTGGCAAACAGATCTCTGGCAAAGACTTTGGAGCCTCGGTTCCGCTCGATCGCTTCTTCAATACGAGCTGTATTGAATTTGCGTAAGTCCCGCCGCATGCATTTGGAGATCTGTCTGTTCAGTTGCCTGTATGCTGTTAAATCTGTTGAAGAATGTTGCTTCATCTCCCGTCTAACAGCCATGAGATTAAGAGTGTGATCGGAGAGTTTTTGTGTTCTTCTGCGGCGGGTCTTGCAGAACTTAGCTCCGACCGCATGGACAGTTTCCACGAGCTTGTCATTCAAATCGTCCACTTCATTGCAGTCTTCTAGGCACTGAAAACGGTTTTGTAACTCGAGCTGAAAGGTTTCGGGACTTTGGAAAAGAGCACGAGGGGGACGGAGCGTTGACTTCATTAGACGAGACCTCTCCAACTTAACGTTTAGGTTCAGTGTGCCTCTAACCATTCGGTGATCGCTGCCGGTTTTCACCCTCGCGATCACTGAGACATTACTGAACAGTTGTCGTCTGGTCGTCATAATGAAGTCAATCTCATTTTTTGTCGAACCGTCGGGGCTCGACCAGGTCCACTTCCTGTGGGGCCGCTTCTGGAAGAAAGAGTTCATCATAAAGAGTCCCTCTTTCTCCATGAAGTCGGCCAGCTGCTGGCTCCTTGGGTTCCGTTGCCCTATTCCAAATTTCCCTACTTTCAGCTCACCGTTCTCTCTTGTGCCTAGTTTTGCATTGAAGTCTCCCATTAACACCGTATATTGGTTTTTGGAGGAATGCATGGCTCTAGAGATATCCTCATACATTTCCTCCACCTCCTGATCGGGGTGTGCCGAGGTTGGTGCGTAAACCTGTATGACCTTCAGCGAATACCGTTTGGTGATTCTGAGTATAAGGTACGCAACCCTCGTCGACACACTCTCAATCTTTACAACGTTGTTAACGAGAGACTTGTGGACGATAAATCCGATACCTCCTTGGGACAGATGGTCGCCCTCCCGGTAATAGAGCAAGTTGCCGGATTCGAGGATTACCGTGTCCTCCCCCTCTCTTCGGACTTCGGATAATCCTATAATATGCCAGCGTAACTTGTCTATCTCTTCTTCCAGCTCCACAATCTTCTCGTCAGTCCTCAGGGTGCATGCGTTGTATGTTGCCAGGTCGAGTCGTCGTAGGTGGCAACCGAACCTCCACCGGAGATTCTTAGCACCCCCTGCCCCGCCGTTACCATGGTCGCCACCGTAGCCAGGAATAGCGGGGCCGCCGGGGACTGGGGGCCGTTTATTATTGTCATTGCTCATGGGGGGTATTCTGCCATAGTTGCCACGCTTGGCGAGCGGGTTGGCAACCGCAGTTTTTTTATTGTTATTTTGGCTATTATCAGGAAGATGCTGCTGCCCATCTCCTGCCTGTTTCCCTTTGTCGCCTTTTACGACACCCACGGGAAGATATGGGGTAGTGGATATTCTTAACCGCCACTACACGGCACACAATAACAAATCAAAATTGGTCACGCGTTTTCGGGCTGTCAGGTAGTCTATACGCCAGTATATTCTAAGTCTTTGAGTTCAACAGTAGAGGTCCATCAATGAGTATAGTAACAGTAACCGATTTATACAAAGGTACTCTGTGACTGTAACTGTCCTATACAGAATAGCACAGACTACATCATTACAGCCTTTCATAAGTCCACTGCTGAACATAGGCCTCCCCCAAGGAATGCCACAAAGCACGGTCCTGAGCCAACTGCATCCATCGACTTCCTGCATGTCTTACCAGGTCGTCACTCCATCTAGTGGTGGGTTACCCTACATATCATCTACCGGTACGAGGCTGCCACTCGAGAACCTTTCTTCCCCATCGGTTGTCGGTTCTTCGAGCTATATGGCCGGCCCACTGCCACTTTAGCTTACTAATCCGTTGGGCTTTGTCGGTTACTCTGGTTCTACTGCAGATATCCTCATTTCTAAGTTTATCACGCAGAGAAACCCCGAGCATAGCCCTCTCCCTATAGACCTTGAGCTTCCTCATACGGCCAGCAGTGAAGGACCACGTCTCAGATCCGTAAGTCATCACTGGCAACACGGACTGGTTGTACAATTTCGTTTTAAGGTTTTGAGGTATGTCTAACGAGAAGATGTGTCGCAGTTTCCTGAACGCTGCCCAACCGAGTTGAATCCGTCGATTGACCTTTGGGTCGAAGTTGCACTTACCTAGTCGGACTATTTGTCCCAGGTAAACATACTCGTCAACAACTTCGAGCTTAGCGCTCCCAACAACTACCGGCATAGGTGTGACATGGACGTTAAACATGATTTTTGTTTTGTCCATGTTCATCTTAAGACCTATCCGTTGGGAGACACTATTGAGGTCATTGAGCATAGTGCTTAGGTCCTCCAGCGATTCTGCCATAAGGACTATATCGTCGGCAAATCGAAGGTGAGTGATTTACTCGCCATTGATGTTGATATGGATGCGCCTTTCCAGGTCAGCAGCTTGAAAACGTCTTCCAATGCAGCGGTGAAGAGTTTTGGGGATACAACGTCACGTATAATTAGCCGAAGGGTGTGTATGTGGTCTATAGTACTAATGCCGTCTAAAAAGCCGAATAAAACGTAAAAAAATGGAAGTAGTCAAGTCTGCGCGCGAGACGATTCGCAATGACTCTCTAAAACAGCACGTAGACGCGGCTCAGAAGGGAAATCAGTCTGTAGTTCTTCAAGAGAGCGTTGTCGCCTTTCTTGAAGAACAAGACCACCGCAGTTCTGCTCCACGCCTCCGCTGTAGTGCCACCATGGAGGACGGAATTAAAGAGCTTCTAAAGGACTTCAAGTACCGATTTTCCAACCGCTTTCAGAAGCTCCGCTGTAATTCCATCCTCGCCCGGGGGATTTGCCGTTTTAAAGGTTCTGGAGAGCCATTCTAATCTCGCTCAGACTGACGTCCGGGATATCTTCGGAATCGTGTCGGATAAGACTCGCTCTTGCATCGTTACTCACAATTGCGTGTGGCTCCAATGATGACGTGTACAGCTGCCCATTGAATCTCTTAATCTCACTAAAAATCTCAAGCGTTCCGGAAACGATGCTGCCACACTTGGTCTTCAGCTTTGACAGTTGGCTCTTTCTGGTAAACAGATCTCTGACAAATACTTTGGAGCCTTGGTTCCGCTCGATCGCTTCTTCAATACAAGCTGTATTGAAGTTGCGAAAGTCCCGCCGCGTACATTTGGAGATCTGTCTGTTCAGTTGCCTGTATGCTGTCAAAACTTAACTCCGACCGCATGGACAGTTTCCACGAGCTTGTCATTCATATCGTCCACTTAATTGTAATCATCTAGCCACTGAAAACGGTTTCGTAGCTCGAGCTGAAAGATTTCGGGACTTTGGATTAGAGCACGAGGGGGACGGAGCGTTGACTTCATTGATGTGTTAGTAATTTCTAACCCTAATAACATCTTGAGCCACACTGTGTATATAAAAAAGACCCATACAGATAGATATTTAAACGGTGATTCTCATCACCATCCTTCACAGTTAACTACCGTGGGTAAATCTTTGTTTCAAAGAGCACGAGGGATCTGTGACAGGAAACACCTGGCCGCCGTGCTCCAACACGTCAAGCAAGTTTTGCACGACAACAAGCTGCGGGTCCCGTTCCTACGTCACAGTGAACGAGTGAAGCCGGCCACAGTCGAGAGAGTGCTGGCAGTACATGCCATATGTTAGAGGTGTCACTGACAAGATTAGTTAAAACATACTTCAAGTTGCCAAAGAAGATTAGTTAGTTATAATGACAGCATAATATAGCCTATTTATTTTTCAGGATCAGTCAAAGGCAACATTTGAAAATTATAATTCGACTCCACCATTGCACTTACACCAAGAAAAAGAAAAATGCAGCAGCACTGTATTATCAGAAAAAAATGAAAAGGCTCCAAGCTAAACCATTATTTAAAAGAAAAAAAATGCTGGGTAAAAAAAATTCTTCAGAACCTGGTTGAAAATCTTTGATATAATATAAATGTTAACGGACGGTTTTTGAAAAAAAAATGTAAAAGTGGGAAGTTGTCACGAGCTAAGTTTTCACCACAACTGCGATGTTTTGCTTTAGCTCTTTACTCTGATACAAGAACTGGTTTTTAAAGTTATATAAGCATTAAGTTTTTTTGTTAAATGATAGGTAATGATAGCAGTAGTAAATAAAGTCCTATCTTTATTTTAATATCCACCTTTTCATCAATAATGCGTATCGAAAGTTGCTGCAGCCATGGCTGTTTGCTACTTATCAATGTAGTTACGTCACTTCATTACACTGTTATGACCACAGACAAATATGTGGTTATATATCATACACAGAATATATCTATGTGTGTGTGAAATTGTTAATCTATTTTCACAAACTATTTAGAAGTGCTAGAGCAGTATTATTTTAATTGTTTAGTGTGAGTTTCGTAGATACAAATTACAAGATTATTAGTGTGGGAGTCTGAGGAAGTGTGCGTGGCGCAGATTTCCCCCCGCAAAAATTTACAGTTTGGCACAGACCATCATATTTTAGCCTATAAAGAGCCATATTCCACTATAGAAATAATAGTTATACAAATATCTATAATATCGACACACACTTGTCAAAAACAGTTTTGTTTCTTTTTAAAAAAGCAGTAGCTGCAATAGAAATGAGAGAAAACTACAGTTTATAAAGTGCTTATTTTGGTAATACTTTCTTGTGACGTCATTAGCTCATCCATGCGTGACTGCGCCGCCATGTTAAGCGCCAAGTTTTGTGGTAGATCTGCTGTGAAACTGTCAAAAAGCAGTGACTTAGTGTCGTACACTCTTATCTATGGTGTCGTATAGAAATTATTTTAATAAATTAATTTAGTTCAGAAATGAATATATAATAATAATAATAGTTCATAAATCCTGAACATCATATTTCATCCACCGTTTCATGATCATGCCAGATATTCGAATTTTAAATGAACAAAATTAATGTACTGCTAAAAATAATATTTTTTCATTTCAAATCTGAATAAAAATCAATATGATATCCAGCAGGACCGAACATGCTTATATAACTTACCATTTATGATCAATTATGTGCAGAACGTTCCTATATACCAATTAATCATAAATAAGTATTGACTTTTAAAACAGTATTTAATTTTTACTCAACTAATCATTATTATTTTATATTAAAAATTGCCGTGAAGTGGCGGTTAAGAATATCCACTACCCCATATCTTCCCGTGGGTGTCGTAAAAGGCGACAAAGGGAAACAGGCAGGAGATGGGCAGCAGCATTTTCCTGATAACATCAAACTTACAATAAAAAAAACTGCGGTTGCCAACCCGCTCGCCAAGCGTGGCAACTATGGCAAATACTCCCCTATGATGATAGTAACAAAGAGACGGCCCGCAGTTCCCGGCGGCCCCGCTATTCCTGGCTACGGTGGTGACCATGGTAACGGCGGGGCAGGGGGTGCTAAGAATCTCCGGTGGAGGTTCGGTTGCCACCTAAGACGACTCGACCTGGCAACATACAACGCACGCACCCTGAGGACTGACGAGAAGATCGTGGAGCTGGAAGAAGAGATAAAAAAGTTGCGCTGGCATATTTTAGGATTATCCGAAGTTTGAAGAGAGGGGGAGTACACGGTAATCCTTGAATCCGGCAACTTGCTCTATCACCGTGAGGGCGACCATCTGTCCCAAGGAGGTGTCGGATTTATCGTCCACAAGTCTTTCGTTAACAACGTTGTAAAGATTGAAAGTGTGTCGACGAGGGTTGCGTACCTTATACTCAGAATCACCAAACGGTATTTGCTGAAGGTCATACAGGTTTACGCACCAACCTCAGCACAACCCGCTGAGGAGGGGGAGGAAATGTATGAGGATATCTCTAGAGCCTTGCATTCCTCCAAAACCCAATATACGGTGTTAATGGGAGACTTCAATGCAAAACTAGGCACAAGAGAGAACGGTGAGCTGAAAGTAGGGAAATTTGGAATAGGGCAACGGAACCCAAGGGGCCAGCAGCTGGCCGACTTCATGGAGAAAGAGGGACTCTTTATGATGAACTCTTTCTTCCAGAAGCGGCCCCACAGGAATTGGACCTGGTCGAGCCCCGACGTTTCCATAAAAAATGAGATTGACTTCATTATGACGACCAGACGACAACTGTTCAGTGATGTCTCCGTGATCGCGAGGGTGAAAACTTGTAGTGATCACCGAATGGTTAGAGGCACACTTAACCTAAACGTTAAGTTGGAGAGGTCTCGTCAACGCTCCGTTCCCCTCGTGCTCTGTTCCAAAGTCCCGAAACCTTTCAGCTCGAGTTAAAAAACCGATTTCAGTGCCTAGAAGACTGCAATGAAGTGGACGATATAATGACAAACTCGTGGAAACTGTCCATGCGGTCGGAGCTAAGTTTTGCAAGACCCGCCGCAGAAGAACACAAAAACTCTCCAATCACACTTTCAATCTCATGGCTGTTAGACGGGAGATGAAGCTACATTCTTCAACAGATTTGACGGCATACAGGCAACTGAATAGACAGATCTCCAAATGCATGCGGCGAGACTTACGCAACTTCAATACAGCTTGTATTGAAGAAGCGATCGAGTGGAACCAAGGCTCCAAAGTCTTTGCCAGAGATCTGTCTGCCAGAAAGAGCCATCTGTCAAAGCTAAAGACAGAGTGTGGCAGCATCGTTTCCGGGGCACCTGAGATTTTGAGTGGGATTGAGAGGTTCTATGGGCAGCTGTACACATCATCGTTGGAGCCACACGCAAGTGTGAGTAACGATCTAAGAGCGAGTCTTATACGACACGATTCCGAAGATATCCCGGACGTCAATCTGAGCGAGATTAGAATGGCTCTCCAGCACCTTAAAAACGGCAAGGCCCCAGGCGAGCATGGAATTACAGCGGAGCTTCTGAAATCGGGTGGAAAACCGGTATTTGAAGTCCTTCAGAAGCTATTTAATTCCGTCCTACATGGTGGCATTACACACGGAAGTGCAGTGGTCTTGTTCTTCAAGAAAGGTTACAACGCTCTCATGAAGAACTACACACTTTCCCTTCTGAGTCGCATCTGCCGCACGTGCTGTTTTCGAGAGTCATTACGAATCGTCTCGCGCGCAGAATTGACGACTTCCAGCCTGCCGAACAAGCCGGTTTCCGAAAGGGCTTTAGCACCATAGACCATATATACCTTCGGCAAATTGTACAGAAGTCCGAGGAGTACAATTTGCCACTATGTCTGGCGTATGTGGACTATGAGAAAGCCTTTGATTCCGTCGAAATTTGGACGGTGCTGCAGTCCCTTCAGGGGTGCCAAGTTGACTGTCGGTATATCGAAGTGCTGAAGTGCTTGTACGGGGCTACGATGGCTATCCGAGTACAGAACCAGAGTACGAAACCTAGTCAATTGCAAAGAGGTGTAAGACAGGGTGATGTTATATCCCCGAAACTTTTCACCGCTGCATTGGAAGACGTTTTCAAGCTTTTGGACTGGAAAAGATACGGTATTAAGATCAATGGCGAGTACATCACTCACCTTCGAATTGCCGACGATATAGTCAATAGCTCAATGACCTCAATAGTGTCTCCCAACGAATAGGTCTTAGGATGAACATGGACAAAACAACGATCATGTGTAATGTCCATGTCACACCTATGCCGGTAGTTGTTGGGAGCACTAAGCTCGAAGTTGTTGACGAGTATGTTTACCTGGGACAAATAGTCCGACTAGGTAAGTCCAACTTCGACCGAGAGGTCAATCGACGGATTCAACTCGGCTGGGCAGCGTTCGGGAAACTACGACACATCTTCTCGTTAGACATACCTCAAAACCTTAAAACGAAATTGTACAACCAGTGCGTGTTGCCAGTGATGACTTACGGATCTGAGACGTGGTCCTTCACTGCTGGCCATATGAGGAAGCTCAAGGTCGCTCAGCGAGCTATGGAGAGGGCTATGCTCGGGGTTTCTCTGCGTGATATACTTAGAAATGAGGATATCCGCAGTAGAACCAGAGTAACCGACATAGCCCAACGGATTAGTAAGCTGAAGTGGCAGTGGGCCGGCCATATAGCTCGAAGAACCGACAACCAATGGGGAAGAAAGGTTCTTGAGTGGCAGTCTCGTACCGGTAGGCGAAGTGTAGGGCGACCCCCACGAGATGGAGTGACGACCTGGTAAGACATTCAGGAAGTCGATGGATGCTGGTGGCTCAGGACCGTGCTTTGTGGCATTCCTTGGGGGAGGCCTATGTTCAGCAGTGGACTTGTGAAAGGCTGTAATGATGATGAAGATGATGATGATTAAAAATACTATAATATGGGATCAAATTTCTTCATTCCTTCTCCATTGTTTACTGTACAATATTATTTTACAGTAAACAAAGGTATTTGGTATACAAGCAAAAATATTCATTTTCCCACTACTCTGTCAATATTTATTTTTATTGTGTGCGTTAATTTTTTTTAACTTTGTTCACATTAATATAAAACAAAACGTGTGTGTGTACTTATGTACGCACCTAAGAAGTTATACTTCTTTAACGTAACAAAACAAAAATAACTAAAATAAAACACGTTTTATACATTCATATCTATTTGAATTACTACCTCGAATATAGTTATCAGTTTATACGTGGTAGAGCCATGCTGCAGCTATATTAGTAGTATAGTTGTAGCACGAATGGGTCGGCTAGACCGGGAAGTCCCACGTTCTCACAGAATACCAGCGTAAAATAGTAGTAGTATTCGTATGGTGAGTGTAGAGAACCGGAAACCCTTTTTAGTGGACAAGAGGCATTCCATCTTAGTCCTCACGGGTGACAGCGCATCTTCATTTTGAGTCTTTATTGAGGATAGATGTAGGTGTCTATGGGTCACAGTAACCACTTACCATCAGGTGGACTGTGTGCTCGTTTGTCACCCTATCCTATAAAAAAAAAGTTATCACGAAAACTTAACAATTGACAGATAATTACCAACTTAAGTTGTAAAATCATCACTCGCATCATTTTTCTCAAACGCGCCAAAAGAAGTATAACTTCAAAACTTGAGTAAGCACTTAGCACACTCAGAACATTGTTTAAAACACGTTGCAAGTTAGCTACCGGCATACTTAACTCATTGTTTGACTGTGTATCTAACATAAAAATTGCGTATGTATACATATGCGGTGAAGCCTGGTGAAGCAGTTCAAGCGAAATTTAAGGGACAGCAATCCAAAACTAATTTAACAATCCAACAATATCCATTGCTTCATGTGATTGAAACATTCGTTTGCTCAACAATAAAAACCACGCAATGGATGTTGTTAAACTGACAAATTGGTATGGTTTGCCATTTTAGTTGTGTTACGCAATTAGGGTTTGGATTTAATTTCTATAATTATATGAAATAAGAACAAACTCATGTTAGTAAAAATATCGATATCAGCTGCCCATATTGCTGAGTTACAACCCTATAAAAGGCGGCCATTTTATGCGCCCGATTTGTTTAGGTGGTCATGCTAATTCTGTAGGTATGCCCGGTCCATATACTTCTAAGTCAGTGTATTTTAGTCTGTGGCATAGACTAACATGATGCTTATCAGTATGGTATCGGAACATAACGCTATGACTCACAGACATATTTATAATAGAGTAGCAGACAAAACATTAATCTTTTAAAAAGCATTAATATATTATATAGAGATGGGCATGATTATTTATCTTTTTTTGCCAAGCGACAAGTCGTAAACAGTACATATCCTTTTCTGTCACCTGTTGTCACATCTTATTTTTCTCTTAAGAAAAAGTTACCCCCACATTAGCATTTTCTTCTGTGTCGAGGAGGCAGTTTACAAACATAAATTGCACGAGCACAAACATCCAGACACGGAACAATTATTTGTAGGCCATACAAATACTTGTTCCGTGCGGGATTCGAACCCGCGACACCCAACGCAACAACTCATTGCTAAACCACTACGGAGCTGTCAAACACATATACATAGATAAAATTTGAAGCCTAGCTGGTCCATCCACGCTGCGATACTGATAAGCAATATCTGCAGCATAACCTGGGCCAGGGCCGAACTAGGGCCGGTTGCTGGTATTATTTAACGATATTGAAACAACCGATGTACTTAATGAAAATCCGCAAAAATCGATATTCGCTGAGTATAAGAAGTGTAGATTACTTATCAATAAAGTCTTAACGAATAGAACAACCCATCTATTCCCGTGGTTATTGTAAAAGGCGACTAAAGGAATATTTTAAGAGGGCGATAGACAACAGTCAACTCTCCTCCTTTTGACGTCTTTTTCTTAATTGTGGCATCTCGTAGCTGACCTTGAGAGGTCGTGACTACTGAGAAGTTGTTTCAATATCGTTAAATAATACCAGCAACCGGCCCTAGTTCGGCCCTGTATAACAACACTACCTATGTATGCGTAATGGCTACGCAATTTTTAGCGAATGTTTGGTCTGCTACTCTATTGTATGTCTGTGCTATGGCTACTCCCCTCCTGCGTTGCTCTATGTATATCTAATATTAATTAACATGTAATTATATTTCGTTGCTACTAATCTTTCAAAAGTGTTTGTTAGAATCAAATACTGTATATCCGAAATAAATTCATTTATTACGGACACGCCACAGGCAACACCGATCATGGTTTATTGATTTTTCTTTTCTGCTGAACATTTACGAGTTACGGTACTAATTTATACAGGTATAATTATTACGGTAAGTAAATAATTTGATATAAAAAATCAACTTTTCTAATAAAAAAATATTAATGTATCTTATATTAATCTCTATACTGTATAAAAAAATCAATTGCTGTCCTTTAGTCTCGCTCGAAAATGCCTCGACTGATTTTTATGAAATTTTAGTGTGTATTTGAGTGGATGGTTCAGATTCAAAATTGGACCCGATAAGTTGCGCTGTTGTCGTAATCCAGAAATCTCCCGTGCGAAGCCGGATAGCTAGTTTTGTATAAATATTAATAAAGGTACAAGCAATTCTAGAAAGGTACTGTTTTATGTGTTTGCTGTATTTTTTGTTATATTTGCCGTGGGGTGTCAACTTAAATGAATTCATCGTCATTCTAAACCATTGGCGTCGAGAGAGAAAACTTGAAATAAATTCCGGGATATCTTGTAGCCTCCGATCCATGACAGTGCAATCTCGTGTGAATAATAATTAGACTTGCCTTGCCTTGGCAGTTATGGCAAATGCTCCCTAGAAAGTACCATGTCTGCTAGTGAACAGTTATATAATATAGAGATCAGCACCTGTTAACTTTATATTTTGTTGTTTTTTAATCGACAGTTCTTTTTATCGAGAGTTATTTTGCCAATATTTCTTTTGTCTGTTCCGATTATGTTCCCGTCGAATAATTACGCCACGTCGTAACGTTAAAAGTTAGAGAACTCCCCATTTCATCGTTTGGGTGTTGTAAGAGGTAACTATGGGAAATAGCAGGAAGACCTTATTGTTTTCGAAATATGGTGCTTTAACTATTCCGTTTACGCCAGATGTTTAAAATCCAGACATGCGACGGGCAGCAACGTCAAAGTTGTAAGACGTCAATCCGAATGCCAAGGGCAATTTCCCCTTGCTTATTATGATAAATGATGCCACGTATCATTTTCTGTACACTATTATTATCTAGTATGTCGTGTTCCCCGATACAAATTAGCGATGCAGAGGGTAAGACAAGGGCAAGCCGTTTGTAAATTTTTACGCTTTTATCAGACACTGACGCCGCCAATAAATCTAACTATTCATAAATCGAATATGCCTATTAATATATAAAACTACTTCTTTGAAATTTTTCAAAATGAAGGGAATAATAAGAAGCCTTCTAGAAACCATAGTTATCGTTACCGTTACAGCACATCAGAATTCCATAGCGTAACATGGCCGTCCTTCCCCCATAGATTGTCTCATAGGTGGGGATATTGGAATTAATAGTAGCCACGCTTAACAGGTAGGTTGGCAGCTGCAATTTTCTATTTTTTGATTGTTATTAGCAGGGACGCTACTTACCATGGCCTGGTTTGTTTCTTTATGTCGTTTCTCACGACACACCCACGGGACGATATTGGGTAGTGAACATTCTTATAACGCCACTATGCAGTCAGAAACTTTTTAAATGTAAATAAACGTAGGACTGAGTTCTTGGGTTCGATCCCCGCCGGCACCAATCAAATTGTTAATTGCAATTTTAAGTGTTGATTTACCTCGTGCTCGTCGGTGAAGGAAAACATCGTGAGGAAATCTGCAATAAGAAAAAATATATTACGGAGACATGTGAAGTTCGCCAACACACATTGGGGAGCGCGGCGGACATTTCCTTGCCCTAAACCTAAACCCTCTCCGAATTGTACTTAGGCTGTAACTTTAACTTTAAACGCAGGACTTCAAACAACAGTAATAAATTAAGTAAATTGGCGCAGGCATTATGCCAATTAGTGATTAATAGATACGCCACATAATATTATAATGTAGGTCTATTCTACTTCACTTTATTATTGCTTTATGCCTTATACTCTCACAGAAAGGTTTTTCATTTTGGTGTCTATAAATTGTCATATATTTTATCATAGCAAAATTATCTATTTATAAAAATAAAAATGATTAATTATAAGCAAATTTAAGTAAAATTAAGAATTGCAAAAATTTTAATGCCTTGAAAAACATTGCACGCTTAATTAGTGTAAAATTAAAGTTTAGGAATACACTACACAGTGTTTCACATACACACTTACATGAACATTTTTTATTCTCATTAAATTCATACACATATAATATGTATTTGTTTATGTAGGAATAATTTCGCATATATTGTGTATATAGTGTATATATAGTGTATATATACCAGTATATATAGTGGTAGAGCCACGCGGCAGCTTTTGCTGTCGCACGGATGGGCCGGCTCGAACCGGGGTAGTACCACGACCTCACAGAAAACCAGCGTGAAGTAGAGGTTTACCTCTGCGTTTCGCTTGGTGAGTGCAGGTGGCCGGAGGCCCTTTTTACTGGAAATGAGGCATTCCATCTTAGTCCTCACGGGTGACAACGCATCTACATTTTGATTTGTAACAGAGGATAGATGTAGATGTCTATGGGCCGCAGCAACCACTTACCATCAGGTGGTCTGTGTGCTCGTTTGTCACCCTTATCCTATAAAAAAAAAATATACATATTCAAAATGTTTAGTATTTCATTAATGCTGTTGCTTTTTTGTTTTACAGTCCATAGAGTATCATTCAAATTCAAATCATTTTAAAAGTAGTAACATAGACAAGAAAAGAATCTACTTTGTAACAAAAGAGAAGCGCACTACCAAAATTAGGGACAAAACAATGGATTATGAAAAAATTCCTCAGCGGGAAAGGATAAAAAAAACAGTGCTACAAATTACACATGCTAGTATTTGTCGCAGAGTTAATTGCATTCAGTATAACTGCAAAAAAATTAGACGTGTAATATATCATATGAAAGTCTGCAAGCGGAAGTATCAGGGTGATTGCAAAGTATGCAAGTATATGTTCACACTATGCTGTTACCATGCAAAAACCTGTGAAGAGGAAAAGTGTTCAATGTATTTTTGTAACAGTATTAAAAAAAGACTGCTGAAGTGGCGACAACAGGAACAACAATACCAGCAGCAACAGTAGAAATTATTTAAGATTTGTATTAAAAAAAAAACTATTTCATACTATTTAGTTAAACTAGGTACGTTTATCAAAATATTCATTCTCCGTCACCGATGTTTGATGATTTCAGTAATTATGTCTGAAACAAAAAGTTATTTAATATCAATTGTACTTAGATGCTAAGTATAATTTTAATAATGTTAATAATAAACATATTGTATTTATAAAATCATAAATGTTTAAAATTTAATCTAATTAAAAATATATTAAAATCATAACTTTGATTTTTTTTAAAATAAATATTTATTTGAGATTAAATCAGCACGAAAATAAGACCTTAATTATTGACAGTGTAGGGGCGGTGTAAGAATATCCACTACACTATATCGTCCCGCGGATGTCGCAGCAGGCAACAGACGGAAACAAACCAGGAGATGGGTAGACTGCTACCCATCTCCTGGTTTCTTGTTGTTGTCTTCCTATAACAATAAAAAAATAAAGAACTGCGATTGCCAACGTGGTTTGGTACTTGGGCAGATGGCTGCCAAACGTGGCAATTATGGCAAATAAAAATCAATGGTGGAGGCCTAAGTTCAGTTGTGGACTTTTGATAGGCTGTAACGGAAAGGGCAACAGTTGTGTGGATGAAGTTACCAGATTAAGCGATTTTTTTTTATAGAAGATGGGACAAACGAGCATGCGGCTCCCCTGATAGTAAGTGTAACAATTGCAACACCATGGGAATCGCAGGTGTGTTTCAGGCCTTTTAAAAAATCTAGTAATCTAGTAGAATTAAGATTACAACCTAAAATGACATTAAGGAGTTTCCTAATAATGTATCTTTGATTCTTTGTGTTGTTGTTCCTGCGATTATATTCCTTTACTAGCTGTTCCCCGCGATTTCGTCCGCTTAAAATTTATTACGATTGATTTCACGGGTTTTACTTTTTTGCGCGGAAGCTAATTATATATCTAAAATAAGAGTAGCCTAAGTTACTCCTTATAACATCAGCAATCTGCCAATGAAAGTCCCGTCAAAACCGGTCCAGCTGTTTCGGAGATTAGCCGGAACAAACAGACAGACAGACAGACGGACAGAAAACAAAAATTTAAAAAATTGTTTTTTGTTATTAGTATCGTATATACTTTCATGAGCATTTAGTAAAGAGATGTTATTTTGATATTACAATCAGACATTTCAACTTTATTTATTAGTATATATGTATACTTAAATAAAAGTAACCTAAGTTACTCCTTATAACATCAACTATCTGCTAGTGAAAGTCCCGTCAAAACCGGTCCAGCCGTTTCGAAGACACTCGCCGAAACAAACAGACAGACAGACATTTCTTTGTTATTTATTTATTTATTTACACACACACACACTTAACAACTATCCTTACAGGCTAAACAAACCCAATACGATAGTGTCACTAATTTACTTAAATATACTATGTATTACAACTAACTTACATAACTAACTATGTATAAAAGTATGTTATTAGTTTCGTATATACTTTAATGTGCCGTGTAGCGGCGGTTAAGAACATCCACTACCCCATATCTTCCCGTGGGTGTCGTAAGAGGCGACAATGGGAAACAGGCAGGAGATGGGCAGCAGCATCTTCCTGATAACAGCAATAGTAGTACAGTAAAAAAACTGCGGTTGCCAACACGCTCGCCAAGCGTGGCAACTATGGAAAACCCCCACCCCTTATGATGAAAGTTACGAAGAGACGGCCCCCAGTTCCCGGCGGCCCCCAGTCCCCGGCGGCCCGTAGTCCCCGGCTATGGTCACCACCATGGTAACCGCGAGGCAGGGGGTGCTAAGAATCTCCTGTGAATGTTCTGTGCCACCTAAGACGACTCGGAGAAGAGATTGACAAGTTGCACTGGGATATAATAGGATTATCTGAAGTCCGAATAGATGGGGATGACACGGTAATCCTCGAATCCGGCAATTTGTTCTATCACCGGGAAGGCAACCATCTGTCCCAAGGAGGTGTCAGATTTGTCATCCACAAGTCTCGTTAACAACGTTCTAAAGATTGTGAGTGTGTCGACGAGGATTGCGTACCTTATACTCAGAATTACCAAACGGTATTCGTTGAAACTCAAACAGGTCTACGCATTAATCTCGGGACATCCCGATGAGGAGGTGGAGAAAATGTATGAGGACATATCTAAAGCAATGCATTCCTCCAAGATCCACTACACGGTGTTAATAGGAGACTTCAACGCAAAAGTAGGCACAAGAGAGTACGGTGAGCTGAAGATAGGGAAATTCGGAATAGGGCAACCGAACCCAAGGGGCCAACAGCTGGTTGACTTTATGGAGAAAGAGGGACTATTTATGATGTACTCTTTCTTCCAAACGCGGCCCCACAGATAGTGAACCTGGTCGAGCCCCGACGGTTCGACAAAAAATGAGATTGACTTCATTATGGCGACTAGGCGGCAACTGGTCAGTGATGTCTCAGTGATCGCGAGGGTGAAAACTAGTAGCGATCACCAAATCGTTAGAGGCACACTGAAATTAAACGTTAAGTTGGAGAGGTCTGGTCCAATGAAGTTAACGTTCCGTTCTCCTCGTACTCTAAACCAAAGTCCCGAAACTTTCATATCGAGTTGCAAAACCGTTTCCAGTGCCTAGAAGATAGCATTGCAGTGGACGATATGAATGACAAGTTCGTGGAAACTGTCCATGCGGTCGGAGGTAACTTCTGCATGACCCGCCTCAGAAGAACACAAAAGTTCTCGGATCACACTCTTAATCTCATGGCTGTTAGACGGGAAATGAAGCTGCAGTTTTAAGCAGATTTGACAGAATACAGACAAATGAACAAACAGATCTCCGAATGCTTGCGGCGAAACTTACGCAACTTCAATGCAGCTCGTATTGAAGAAGCCATCGAGCGGAACCATGGCTCCAAAGTCTTTGGCAGAGATCTGTCTACCAGAAAGAGCCAACTGTCACAGCTGAAGACCAACTGTGGCAGCATTGTTTACGGGTCACCTGAGATTTCGAGAGATTGAGAGGTTCTATGGGCAGCTATACTCATAATCGTTCGAGCCAACGCAAGTGTGAGAAACGATTCAAGAGCAAGTTTTATCCGACACTATTCCGATGATATTCAGGACGTGAGTCTGAGCGTGATTAGAATGGCTCACCTTAAAAAGGGGAAGGCCCCAGGCGTAGATGTAATTACAGCGCAGCTTCTGAGAACGGGTAGAAAACCAGTACTTGAAGTCTTTCAGAAGTTTTCTAATACCGTCCTCCATGGTGGGACTACTCCGGAGGTGTGGAGCAGAAGTGCGGTGGTCTTGTTTTTCAAGAAAGGTGGCAACACTCTCTTGAAGAACTACCTACCGATTTCCCTTCTGAGCCACGTTTACTTGCTGTTTTCAAGAGTCATTACGAATCGTATCGCACGCAGACTCGACGACTACCATAGACCACATACATATCCTTCGGCAAATTGTACATTAGACCGAAGAGTACAGTCTGCCACTTTGCTTTGCATATATGAGCGATGAGAAAGCCTTCGATTCCGTTGCTACATTATGCTACAGTACCTTCAGCGGTGTTAAGTTGACTGTCGGTATATCGAAGTGCTGAAGTATTTGTACAGTAGGGCTACGATGGCTAATTGAGTACAGAACCAGAGTACGAAACCTATCCAACTACAGAGAGGTGTAAGACATGATGACGTTATATCCCCGAAACTCTTTGGAAGACTTTTTACTGGAAAGGATACGGTATTAATATTAATGGCGAGTACATCAAGCACCTTCGATTTGCCAACGGTATAGTCCTTATGGCAGAATCGCTGGGGGACCTAAATACTATGCTCAATAACCTCAAAAGTGTCTCCCAACGGAGAGGTCTTAAGATGAACATGGACAAAATAAATATCATGTGTAATGTGCATGTCACACCTATGCCCGTAGTTGTAGGGAGCACTAAGCTTGAAGTTGTTGTTGTTGTTGTTTACCTGGGACAAATAGTCCGACTAGGTAGGTCCAACTTCGACCGAGAGGTCAATCGACAGATTCAACTCAGCTGGGCAGCGTTCGGGAAATTACCACACAACTTCTCGTTAGGTATACCTACCTTGAAAACGAGATATACAACCGGTGCTCGTTGCTAGTGATGACTTATGGATCTGAGACGTGGTCCTTCATTGCTGGCCGTATGAGGATGCTCAAGGTCATTCATCACTCGGAATTTCGAATCTTACGTTTGTTTCGTTCAGGAGACCTTATTATGGCGACCCTGTCGTTTGAGTCGTTTTTATTCCATCATCTGTAGTGCCCATCGGAGGCAGATCCCAGCCATGGGCTGGTCACTCCTATAAAATTGCATCGCGCTATAAGCAGGAGTGCTACCGGGCCTATGCTGAAGCATCCACGAACCGGGATGTAAACTTAAAAATAAGTATAATTCTGCCTCCAGATCCTTCAAAAGAGTCTTTGCCAATTCAAAGTTTGAGAACGTCGAAAAAATTGGCCAGAAACTAGTTTCACTAGTTCGCTTTCCTTCGGGAACTCGTGCATTGTGGTCTCTCGCCAAGGCTGTCGAAGGGAATTTTCTGTTTGCCATCTCTTTCATCTCTACACAGGAAGGACGATTCACTGGTCCATGCCGCAAAGGAGAAAGGCGAACATTTTGGCTCTATTTTCGCGTCTATATTCGCCGTGTTTAATCCTTTTTTCCTTCAAAAATCTACTCGAACCTTACTTGGAACTTTTGTAGTTCCCATTATACTTCTTGTTATTATCTCGTGTTTTTTACCTTAATTGTATAATTTATGAACACCACCCTCCAAGCCCATCGTTGTGAACAATTCTTTGCGTAATAAGGTTGTCTGTAAGAAATCGCTTCCAGAACGATAAAACCGGAAGCCTTATAGTTTCGCCATGCCTGTCCGTCCGTCCGCCCGCAGTTTTGCTCAGAGATCCTAGGTGCTACAAATCTGTAATTTGGCATGGTTATAGATATTAATCACTCCTAGAAAACTGTGAAATAAAATCTTAAAAAACATTTTTATTTAGGTACTTCCCATACAAGTAAATGGAGGATGATTTTTTTTACCTCATTCATCAAGTAGGGTATCGTTAGATAGGTCTTTCAAAAACACTGGGGGTGTGGAACAATATCTTTTTGATTCAGGGGTCCGTTTACGAAATATTTAGCTTTAAAGTGATATTTTTCATTAGAGTCATGTGCCCTCCCCCCCCCTCTAGCAAATAAACCGCTGTTTTTTGAAATGTGAAAAGTATACACTATACTAGCATACATAATGAAGTTAAAAGGAAAACTACGAGCATCACAGCGAAGTAAAATAAAGAAGTTAACGAGTAATAGTCGACCAATTGATAAAATGCACTTGGATTAGTAATAATTTAGTTACAACTCCATAGAAAATGACCTAAAACTAGCTGCATTATAACTTTGTAATGTTATTACAAACTGATAAAAATAAACCTTTTATATGAAGAAAACTACTTATTTTTCATTTGCGGGAGAGGAAGGGAGGATCTTTCTTACTTACTTACTACTTTCACTTACTTTTTAGTTGGCAGTTATTGTAGGCATCATTCAAGGTTGTTTAGTATACAATCGTATAGCCTCACACAATTTCTTTCGTCACACTTTTGGTTTACGCGGGGAACCTCAGGATAATTTAAGGCACTGGTGGTTTAGGTTCGTTACGGTCCTATATGGTCTCAGGGTTGCACTGCCGGAAATATATAGATAGGTAGTCAAATATGATTATCTTTGTACCTTGGCATGTGAATGACTTGATGTAAATTGTATGCCATAAAACATAACTTGTAAAAAAAACCAAGTCTCACAACTCAGTTCTTCTACCGTAAAAAGTTGTGAGATGCATGTAATACCAAGTCGGTTAATTTATTCAGTCGCTACTCAAGGGTCCTTCTCTCTTAAGTTATTACGTAATTAGCTTTTTTTTTCTTTTCGGGGGGAAATCCTCATGGACTACCTCCGCGGTGGAGGGGCGTGCCGGACTCTTACCGGCTAAAACCACCCCGGTGTCTACTCGCACGTGTGCGTGGGGCCGCGGGAATCCAAATTCTTCGGCAGCCCCACACTAGTGCTGACCCGGTCTCTCCGGGCCTCATCTCCTGCACGGGGTAGTGAGATGTTCAACTACCCCGAGTATCGCCTCAGGGGCGCGCGCCGACACCTGCGCACGCCACCGCCTCGGGTCCATCGAAAAGGGAGGGTGGGGGCTTCCCCAAGTCCCCCGCCCCTGGACCCATTCATGGGGGCCGGAAAACGGCGTTGTCCGCCCTACTCCTGCGCCGTTTCCTCCCCGCAATGGACGCAGTGGTAGCACCGAGCGTCCGGCTTCCTGTCTATGCGGTACAGGTACTTGCCGAAGCAGCCGTGCCCCAACAGCACCTGCGTCACCCTAAGCGACAGGGAGCCGTGCCTTCACCCGAGCCAGTCCTCGAGTACTGGCCGAATCGCCTCGATAGTAGCGAGGCCGGCGGTAGGACGCAGAAGCCATTGCCGCCATTCCGCCACCAAGACCTGACGGAGCTCCTTTCGGCGCAGCGCGATCTGCCGCTGCACCGACCTCGAGCCCCGTGCCCGCTCTTCCTCACGCCATCCATATAATGACGCGAGTACTTTCGCCTCTAGGTCCCAGGGCGGGGATCCGGCCAGGATGCAAGTCGCCTCGTAGGAAATCGTGCGATACCCGCGGATGACTCTGACGGCCATCGCCCTTTGCGGTTTGCGCAGAATGGCGAGAGTGCTGGCCGTCATGTCCATCGCCCACACAGGGGCCCCATACAGGGCCATGGACCGCACGATTCCCATGTACAACCGCTTACAGGCGGCGCTCGGGCCCCCCAAGTTAGGAAGCAACGTTGAAAGCGCGCCCGCTGCACCCATCAGCTTTGGCGCCAGCCGCCGGAAGTGAGGTCCGAATTCTCATCGGCACCAATGTCGAGCACCAATCCCAGATACTTCATGGTGGACTCGACAGCTATCCGGGCCCCGCTGACCACGATGTGTGAACCCGGTGGCGGCGCGCGTCGAGGGCCATGGAACACCATGGCCTCCGACTTGTTTAGGGCCACCTCCGGGCCCAGGCGCCGGATGCGGTTCACCACTTGGGACACCGCAACCAACGCTGCTTCCCTATGCGAGCTCCCCCGGGCAGTGACGAGCGTGTCGTCCGCATAACACGTCAAGTCAGCGCCCGACGGGAGTTCACCTCTCAGCACCCAGTCGTAGCCGATGTTCCACAGGAGCGGTCCCAAGACCGATCCCTGCGGAATACCGCACGACATGACGCGTCAATATGTAACGCATCTCTCCTCATGGTAAGCCCCTATTATGCAGCAGAGGTAGGGAGGCACGCGATGGTATTTCAGTGCCTCCCGAATGCAACTCCAGGGTAGGGTGTTGAAGGCGTTGGAGATGTCTAAAGACACCGCCAGCACCACCTCACCCCGGGATATTGTCTCTTCCGCCAGGGTCCTCACGCGCGTAATAGCGTCTATGGTGGAGCGCCCGCGATGAAAACCAAACTGGTTCTCGTTCAGGTCCGGCCCCTCTCTGCACAAGTGGCTGACGAGGTGATCTGCGATGATACGCTCAAAAAGTTTGGCCGCCTCGTCATGTTGCACTATGGGCCGGTACGCGGACGGTGAGTCCGCGGGGCGCCCCTCCTTCCTGAGCAGGACCAGCCTCCCCTCCTTCCATACACTGGGAAACTGACCCTGCTCGAGACATGCCGTGAAGAGCCCCCTCAGCTGGGGCTCTAGCTTCTTCAGAGCCAGGACGAGAGCTCGACTAGGAACTCCGTCGGGTCCGGGCGCTGTGTTCTTAGCCCGGAGTCGCGACACGGCCGCTCACGTCTCTGTTTGCGTCACCTCGGGGACATCGGTGCTCTCCTCTTCTGGAGAGTCTGTGGCTGAGGGCGAAGCCATCGGCGGGGGAACGTGTCCCACTCGCTCTGGGAAGAGAGCCGATACCACCGCCTCTAGCAACTGGGGTTGCATGCTTTGTGTTAGTGGGGGCGCCCAGGGACGCAACTTGCCCCGTACTCAACGGTAGGGGCGCCCCCACGGATCCCGATCTAGGGACCCCAGCAGTTCCTCCCTGGCACGCGACTTTGAGTCGCCGATGGCCAGCCACAGAGTCTCCTTAGACGCGCGGTACACCTCATACAGCGCGTCCTCCTCGGAGGAATCCCATCGACGCCGCCTCCATTACGTAATTAGCTAACCTAACAACATCTTATAGTGACCATATCAATATTAGATTGACTTGGCCATCGCATGAAAACGCAATGTATCTCTCAAGTAATACATATTATATTAAATGAGATTGTTTAGTGCGATTGCCAAGTCAATTTATTTATTCAAAAAATAAAATATTGATATGGTCTAATAATTTTTAATATTGATATGGTCACTATAAGATGTTGTTAGGTTAGCTAATTACGTAATAACTTAAGAGAGAAGGACCCTTAAGTAGGGACTGAATAAATTAACCGACTTGGTATTACATGGATCTCACAACTCTTTACGGTAGAAGAACTGAGTTGCGAGACTTGGTTCTTTTTATAAGTTATGTTTTTGATGGCTTCTCATTTCTTTTTGTAGATAGTTATATCTAAGTACCTATCTACACCTATTATTCCATTATATTATACATAATATATAGGTACACGGATTCATTCACTGCAAATGTAACGTTGTAATCCTATATATTTATATGGAACTAGCTGTTCCCTGCGACTTCGTTCGCGTGTTAGGGTTTTTATGTTTCTGCGCGGAACCCTGATTATTTTTATAAATTAAAAGTAGCCTAAGTTACTCCTTATGAAATCAGCTATCTGCCAGTGAAAGTCCCGTCAAAATCGGTCCAGCCGTTTCGGAGATTACCCGGAACAAACAGACAGACAGACAGACAGACAAAAATTTTAAAAATTGTATTTTAGTTATAGGTATCGTATTTACTTTCATATGCATTTAGTAAAAAACTGTAATTTTGACATTACAAACAGACACTTCAATTTTATTTATTTGTATAGATGTATAGATTACAAAGTTATTTATGCAGTTGGGGTATCTCGAAAACTGGACCGAAATTGCTAAATATTTTAATTTTTCCTTAATTTATATACTAAATAATAGTTGTATTCCAAATTCGAAGCTTCCATGTCTGCTAGAAGTGCCTTAGAGTTTTGATGATCGGTCAGTCAGTGAGTGACAAAATTAAGAAATTTTGACTAGTTCTAATTCTTAAACTACTGGTTCAAATTTGACTAAATTTCAAATATACCGAGTTTATACACTGCCTACTTGGTTACTGAAAATTCAGGCTTCTAATTTTATCCACAACGAAGTTATAGGGTTTCGAAAATGGCCTGAACTGCTTCGAGAAAAGGATGGTACGGCCGTGCGGCTTTTTTGCTAGACTTGGCTGGGGCACTGCCGTGCCCCCAGATTATTTTCATAATCGAAAAGTTTTTTGATCTTTTTTGAATACCACTCCCTAAGAGTGATTTGAAAATAAGTCCTTCAGTTACGATCTTCCTATTTGGACCCAGTTTTAGCCATTATAGCGGTCAAACCGCGCACTCACTTATTATGCTCATTACCAAGAAAGCCCACGTATTGTGACTGGCAACTACGGAACTCTACCTATAAATAGTGCGTGTAGATTAAATAGATTAAAAAAACTGGTGAAGTGCGTGTCGGGCCATTACTATTAATTATTTTTATAAATTAATTTAATATATTGATACTAGTCGGTGCAATATTTTAAATACCTACTTTTGTGGGTGTGGTGTCCATGTTCTATTTTATAAGATAAAGCAGCAGTGATGATAATGATGACTATAGTGACTGAAGATAAGAGAAATTGAAATGCAAGATTCAGATTCATACTTTTTCGTTCATGATTCTTTTGTAAATAAATATTATTTCATAAATTAATATCTGTTTTGATCACCCTGCCTATGCCTATGGCGCCAGGTGTCCTATTCTTATTTGATTCGCATAGTACATGTCACATCAAATGTCTTCCATATTTAAGTTTATGTGGTATTTTCTGTCAATGAATATAATATTGAAATTCATAATACTTATACTTCATTTATTACAGCTTTAGAAAAAAGAAGCTCGTAGAAGCTGGATTGCAAAACATTTGCAAAACAATTCAGTTATGTTTAGATATTTTTAAAGAAAATTTTCATTAAATTGTTTTAACATAACTTTGAGAATGTATTATTATTAAAACATGTTTCTAAATTAAGCTAGGCTGATAGAATTGTTAATTTTTCATAATTATGATAAAATTAGTGGTATGTAAGAGAGAATGTACTAAATACTAAGACTAACGAAATACAGTCAATTTTAATAACAATGATTTTTTAAATTACAACAACAAAGCAAGATCGTCATATTACTTTCAAATATTGTATGATCCCTACCTGCAACGTCTACAGTTTTGTTAATTATATGAGTTTTATAAGGAGTTGTACCTGCAGACCAGGGCTACGAAACTTGCTTAAAAATATTTATGACAGTTTGCTTTTATGAAACAGAAAGTTGAGTTTGGTTTATTCTCTTTTTAAGTATTTTTGTATACTTGGGGAGTGCTTTTAGCCGGGATGAAAGATGTGATTTAGATGTGGACAGGCGTGTCGCTGCCGGGAACAAAGTCAATGGTGCCCTGACTGCGTTAGTCAAAAGGCAAGGCGTAGTGAAGAGTGCACGCCTTGCAATACATAACGCAGTGTTGGTACCGACTTTGTTATAATGGCAGCGAAACCTGGGTATGATGCCAGAAGAAGCATAAAAGTAAGTTGAATGCAGTGGAGATGCGATCTCTTCGTAAAATGTGCGGCGTTACCATGGTCGACCGAAAGCGAAACGAAGAGATTCGCAATATGGCAGGTTTGAAAGATGACCTTATCACAAAAATTGATAAGGGCGTGCTTCGGTGGTTTGGGCACGTTGAGCGAATGAGTGAAGACCGAATGGTGAAGAAAATATATAGCGCGAAAGTTAATATTAAAAGGTGTCGAGGTAGACCGAGACTAACTTTCGAAGACCATGTGAGCAAATTGCTCGAAGAGGGTAGGGTCAAGAGTACTCGGATACCTAGACGTGCATGTATGAAGAAGATAATGAATCTGAAAGAAGCGAAAGAGGTATGTAAGGATCGTGACACTTGGCGATCTGTTCTCTCTGGCTACCCCGTCAGGGATTGTGCGTGAAGATAAGTAAAGTATTTTTTAAGTAATTTAAAATTATGTCATGGTCACCATTGGGGCCACTTTTTGGTCGCCGTTGGCTTTGGTCAGTTTCAGGAATTGCATGTTGTCAGTCACTCGCGCTCGCGCTTAGACTACCTAATTTTTCAACTAAACGTAATGCCTTCCACCAACAACTCAAAATTGGGGATGAAGTTGCTCGCGTCCGTAGGAATTCCTTGAATCTTGATTCCCTACACGTATCCCCTGGGTAGTGTCAAACCAGCAGCACTGGTGGTAGGTTGGTCTTCTACTAGTGAGAGGCCCGGCCGAGGGTTAGTAACCGTCAAAGACATACCGCCAAATGATGCAAATCGCGTTCCGGCATGATGTTAGGTGAAACACATTTCTTAGAGAGAATGGGTCTGGACAGTTGCGTTGCGCATAGGAACCGGTTGCGACGCGGCCGTTTCTTAGTTACAGGTGCTTGTTTATGGAGATTAGCGAGATCCGAAGCACGGTTGCACCACAGGCCGACCGTAGATAGTTGGGGAAGCAATTAATGAGCCAGCCACTCATAAAACGCTGCTCCGCCATCTTACGAAAAATCCTGGGATCGCTCCACCATGCTGGTTGGCGACCAGAGGAGAGGGCCTCGTGGCAATTTCCAGGGGGGTTCAGACGTCCCCGCGATCTCCATGCTAGGAATCATCGATGCTGTGACTCTGTTTGCGTCCCTAGGTTATATGTGTGACGCCTCGTCCAACTGCCATTCTCTCAACCTATTCACTCCCACCATTCATGGAAAAAAGAAAAAAGAACAGTAAGTTTGTATAGCGGCTGCACTCCCTCTCCATCAAAGTGCACCTCACAAACATCCGAGTTCTGCACTGTAATCTCAATGCAGTCCATTACCACCTTGAGGCTGACAAGCCGCACTTACTCTTCTTGACTGAGACGCAGACCAGATGTCCTCTAGATGCGGCGTACCTTGACTACCCTGGGTACACAATAAAGCATAATTTACTGAGTGAACGGTCTCTCCGGGTCGTCGTCGATGGCTGCTCATCCAATACTGTGGCGACTAATGCCAGTATTCCTCGGGGGACGTTCTCTCCGCAACTCTCTTCCAACTACAAGCAGCATATAAATGATCTGCTCATTCCCAGTATCTATGGGTATGCAGACGACAGCACAGTTGTAGAGAGATACCGATCAAGTGCCCGGGCGACTCGGGATCAAATCCATTAAGAAAGAGAGGCTATGGTTGAACGTGTGAATCTCACACTACAGGCAGTCTCCGAATGGGGTGATGCCAATATCGTGAGATTTAACGCCTCCAAAACATAAGCGTATCTTTTCACCGCTAAAAGGAGCCCGCTCACCTTGGCTCCTACTTTCCGGAATGTACCCTTGGAGTACACTGACCGCTTTCAGTTGTTAGGGGTTGAATTTTCTCCGAAATTCAACTATGGGCGGTTCATTGAGTCCAGAGCCAAAGCAGCCGCAAGAAAACTTGGTGTCCTTACAAGGATGCGCCAGTACTTCATGCTGGGGCAGCTTCTTACCTTATATAAAGCGCAAATTCGGTCGTGCATGGTGTACTGCTGTCACATATGGGCTGGTGCTACAAAATGTCACTTGGCAGCGTTGAATTCAGTAGAGAGGCGTGCTAAGAGGCTCATTCGTGACCTTGATTTGGTTGAAACCAATCTTGTCAGCCTCGAGCACAGGCATGGAGTAGCCAGTCTCTCAGTATTCTATAAGATGCATTTCGGTGAGTGTGCGCAGGAATTACACGCTTTAATTCCTCCTTCTCCTTTCCACCATCGGACAACCAGGTGGTCGGCGGGTCTTCATCTCTTTGTTGTCGATATTCCACGCATTGGAACCAAACGGTTTGCTTCGTCTTTTGTAATGCGTACAGCAAAGGAATGGAATAATTTGCCTGCGTCTATCTTTCCGCCCGAATACAATCTGGGCGTCTTCAAGGCAGGAGTGAATAGGCTTTTGTTACGCTAAGACAGTGCGATTTACCATCTAAGGCTGCATCACCACTTACCACCAGGTGGGATTGTGGTCAAACATTGGCTTATAATAAGTAAAAAATAAAAAATAAAAGTAGTAATAACGGTAACAAAACAATAAAAATAAGAAAAAAAGCAGTTAAAATATCATAAAAATAATTCAGAAAATGATGATGAATGATGAAATGATTCTTTCAAATTATTTATGCAAAATAACAGATGAAACTTATTAACCGGCAAAATTAGAAAAACCTTGCCATCACAACAAGGGATTACGTTTTATTTTTAATTTGGTAAATTAATAATGAAATTAAAAACGTTCCCGGTACTGTCCACCCTTGCTTCTTTTAGGTTTTAGCCTTGATTTTGGAATTTTAAATGGTAATATAAAATACTATATCTAAATAATAACTACTTAATTTCATGAGATAAATAATTAAAATGATTACAAATAAGTGTAACAGTTGGTGTATAAATAGATTACAAAAAATTACGAATCAAACTTAACTGTAACATGTTTATTGTAAGTTTTTTACGAATTGTGCGTTATAAAAAAACCTTTTTTAACTTCTGCCTAATGCTAGTTTCTTCGATCAACAATGTTGATCGAAGGCTATTTTAAATAGAGAATAGTGTTACATAGTTTCGTATTTAGGCCAGGTGTTAAAGTCACGTCAGATTATAATATAAGCTCTTGCTATTTATTATGACGGTCGTATATATTAATCTATGAATCTATGATGACGGACAAGAAGCCTGTTGGTAGTAAAAGTAATTACAACTTCGAAACATAAGCTTTACTTTGCAAGAGTAAAGAACCATCTCAAAACTGACAGCATAAGGAATTCCCTCACTACATCACAATAGCTTATGACCTTTTAAAGAAGTCGATATAACCATCTAACATTTATACCAAAAGTTATTTATACCTAAAGAGGAGAGAAGGAGAGGAGGCGAGGAGGAGAAATAAATTAATATTTTTTTTTAACAGAAACATCGTTTTATTCTCGATATGAAATGAAATTAAAAATCGTGATTAGGCATTTATATGTCTACTTAAAACTACATAGAATTCTATAATACTACCTTTATATTTACAGACAAAATTATATATTTGTAGACAATCTATTTTACAAGTAGAATCTAATATTTTTTACATTTAGTGACTACACGGCTCGAGATGTGCGTATAGCCAACGTCCAAAACATCCAAACTTCAAATATTTATTAGTTAAAACGACGAAACCTAAGTATGTACATATACACAGGCTGTTCAATTACAAAAACTAGGTATATGATGAAAGGTTTTTAATGATTATCACTAATGAATTCTGTGAATTATATTGGCTTAACCTTTAGTTTAAATTAAGGGACACATGTGGAAATTAATACAATTAGGATAATATTTATTTATTATACCTATTTTAGGAAGTCTTCTACCTCTTACAATGATAATCGGGATTGCTGTAATACTTAATATCTGTAATATTATTTTAATTTTTTCAACGATAAAATGGTAGCAATAGCGATTGTTATTTTGATATATTGAAATGGGCAATTATACATGAACATTATATAATTGAAATTGTTACGTTATCTTGAAAAATTTCATTTTTGTCTGATATTTACTTTTATTTAATTAATAAGTAAATTAAACATTGGGAAACCCCGGATGGCTTCTGATGGATGGAGGTATAATCATTTCGTTAACGCCAGATTTAAAATATCTACATCGACATCGGCGAGCAGCGTTTGATGTTCGGTAAGACGCCCATTACACGCCTAGGCAAGCGTCAATCAGTTCGATTAATCATGACTGAGGTTTGAATGATGGAATAATTTGGACATTACACGCTCATGCTGACTGATCGTCAGTCAAACCCAAATTTTCGGAGTGAAAGGACGTACCTATAACCTAAGTTCATTTTCGATTCACCATTTAATTATAATTTTATATCTTGAAAAGAAAAAGAAAAAAAACGAATAGGAAAAATTGTAATATTTAATATCATTTTACCCATTTTAATTTAACGCGCGCAAATGTTAGACCTCTTGGAGTGCATAATCGATACGCGGTTTTATTTAAAACGCATTTATGGACGAAAAATAAGCTTAACTTGTACATTTATTCGTATAGGGTGGATGCCCCTATTACCAGCCTTTTAGTGCCAATTTCAATTTCCTTTTGTGTATCTAATGCCAGCATAGCATAGGGCTATGCCTTTTGAGTTTTTGGTAGGTACCTACCTATTGTAGGTAAATTTTAGGGGCACTGAAATAAATTCACAACAACTTTTAATTTTAAATCATGCATGTCACAAGTATGGAATATGTATTAAGATAGACGACAACAATTATTTTATTTTAATGTTTTACTTCTTACCTTACTGTGGTTTAGCTTTAAGCAGTTACATTTTATCTTTTAACACTAAACAATTAATTAAAATAATATTATAATAAAAATTATGTATTATAGTACACCGATTTCTTATAATTTAATCATCCAAGTTTTACAATCTTTATCATCTTTTCAGCCCTTCACAAGTCGACTACAGAACATCATCCTCCATAGACTGCCGCAAAGCATGGTCCTGAACCACTTTCCTTGTTATGATTTTTTCATTTATGTTCTTAAGTTATAATAAAATTAGTATTACTAAGTTGTAGTTAATTACATTTATTGTTTGTTTTTGTCTTTCCCAAAAAATAATTAAATATTGTATGGTGTTCTTAACATATACCAAATGTCTGAAAAGCAAGTACGTATCATTTGTTAAACTTTTAAATCAAACACCAATTTTAAAATATAGACGAATTGACCATAACTTACTTAACTATAAAATAAGTTATGTTTTTTTTATATAGGATAGGGTGACAAACGAGCACACAGTCCACCTGATGGTAAGTGGCTACTATGACCCATAAATATCTACATCTATCCTCAATATAGACTCAAGATGCAGATGCGTTGTCACCCGTGAGGACTAAGATGGAATGCCTCTTTGCCAGTAAAAAGGGTCTCTGGTTCTCTACACTCACCATACGAAACACAGCAGCGTTAAGCTGCTATTCTACGTTGGTTTTCTGTGTGAGTTCAAATTAATGGTATTTATGCTAGTTTATGACAGCCCTGATTTATATTACGTGGTTGAAATAAGGTACTTCTTATTATTTACGTCAAACCAAATAACAGTCGGGCCACTGACATTATGCACTCCATAAATTTCGTATATCTAATTACAGCCCCATTAATTTCCACTAAAATAAAATAAAAAACTTATAAATTTAAACAAAAATAGCTGCATTACTATGTCTATAGTCACATTCATACAAATCAAAAAGCCTAAAGATGAGCTAATGTAAAATATGCTTATGTTTTGATTTTTAATTTAACACTGTTAGGTTAAAACTGTGAGGTAATATTTGAAATATACTTTCCTCTAATTACGAAGAATTTTTAGCCGACCATATTTGTAGTTAAGACTACTAGAAATCTTATTTACGAAGTAAAAAGGCGGAAAGGCTGGAATTAGGGGCGTGGCTGGTATTAGGGGCATCCAACCTACCCGAGGTTTTTCGTGTCCCACAACTCGGGGAGAGCCTCAAAATTTAAAATAAAGTCTTTTTCTGGCTGAAGCACATTTGGCGGGAGTGGCGACGGGCTGCGCGAGCGCGTGAAACCCGCCTCTTCAATATATTCTGCGTCCGCCTCCATTGCTGTCTGAGCGTTGACTGACGCGTGATTGATGAAATGCCATTACACGTTAAATCAAAATTCGTGACTGAATAGTTGATTGACGTAAAAATCAAAATATCCAGATATTTGTCAATCAATTTCATGCAACTGTCAATAACTACATTACACGATAGGTTATTCGTCAATCACAACCGTGATTGTTGTAAAACTGACAGCAAAACCTACCGTGTAATGGACGTCTTATGCAATGGTCAAGCCATCTGTCAAGCATGGGATTACGGCCAGGTGTTCCAAGCGCAACAGGTATTTACATGCGGACACCGCCGACGCGGCGCGGCACCGAAATATAAATATAGGTAACTTACCATATTTCTTTCGTGACTCGCGTAATAATTTGGCACAGGTCTTACCTCGGTAACGTCGCGCAAGACACTAAAATAGGCGTGTGTATCTCTTTACGGAAACGACGCACTGATACGAATCACTGAAGTGACACAAAAGATTGGTTCAGTAACAACGTTTCAAATGTATCATTTGTATCTGGAACAGTGAAACATTACTTTGCTCTTTGCTAATTTCGCGCGACGCGTCGCTTGCGAAGCGACTGAGACATGAGCGAGAGAGACAGACTGAGAGAATGATTAACTTAACTATTGACTCATGAGTGGCGAGTGAGCGGGCGAAATAATTATAATCCACACAAGTCAGATAGAGATAACAAATAAGAAGTGTATCACTACTCGTACGGATTTTCGCTGATGTTATTCATGCACGTAAAAATTACCACTAAGGCGCTTATGTGTCAAATACTATACGGTCGTTTTTTGTATGTAGCGTTTGCATTAACAAGTTGTCATTTTACGTTGATGCGGCACTTGTAAAATTGTTTATATTCATTAGCGCCTGTTTACGAAAACATACTGAGTTATGTTTAGGGTTTCTTTGCGTAGTGATTATTGTGACTTTACTTTCTTCCTTTTCATCATAAAGTTTAGAGTTATGATACTTTACGAGGAAATTCTGTGTACATAGACATTGCTGTTTTGTGTAAATGGACATTTTTGTAAATAATGAATTGACATAGTGACATTTTTGTTAAAGTATGAAGGAGAATCGATTTTAGATACAATCTTATTACGGTACACAATAAATAATCTAAGCACTTATATTATTCAGCATTGTTGCCACATAACATTTCACGGATCAGTCAGTAATAAACGCCCGCGACGCAACTTAATGTACCTATTCGGAACATTCTTTCTTTTATATCTTTTGAGTCGATGATCCAAATGAGCCAAATGAAACATATGAGTGTTTCGGAACATTTCAGTGATCAAGATGCAAATGTTCCAATCACAAAAATGATACACTTTGCCCACCTCCACACAGAAATACTGGCAAGCGACGCGTGGTTCGAAAATCACTTGAAAAATCGATAATTTTTTTTAAATGTCATGAAAAAAACAATTGGGTAGAATCGATTCCAAAAGGAATTACCTATAAATTGATATTATTTATAGAAAAAAAGGAGTATTAGTAGGTACTCGTTTAAAATGAAATATGGCTTGTAAAAAAACTGCAAATCGAACGTGTTTTGGTATTTTTTTCTATCAAGAAAATTGTACTGTATCGTCTATTGACCGGGTGCATAGACCGGGCGTAAGAAGAAAGAAAAATATATGTTTCTTTCAGATTGTAAATGTAATATTTTGCATATCAAAAACCAATTTTAAAACGGAAAGAAACAGGCACAGCCAGCCTTAAGGCAAATCCTTCTAGCTTTTATAGGGTATTTAGGGGTTTTTAGGGGTAGGTGATAGGGTTTGACTATCCAACAGTGGACTTTGGCTGGCTGATGAAGAAAAAAAAATTAAACATTAGTTACTCGGCTTGGTTCGGGCAGGCCGGCTTTAATTCTCAAAGAAATAAAATCCACATACCTACTCACCTCTTTCTAATAAAAACAGGACACAAACAAAATTATAGTTTGAAAATGTGTGTTGATAAGTAAATACAACTACATTTAACGTAAAAAGCGCTCATAATAACTC
Organism: Parnassius mnemosyne; assembly: GCA_963668995.1. Lineage (NCBI taxonomy): Eukaryota > Metazoa > Arthropoda > Insecta > Lepidoptera > Papilionidae > Parnassius > Parnassius mnemosyne. The sequence goes on from CAVLGL010000159.1 coordinate 29,594,402, forward strand.
TTTTTACAAATATTAATTAAAAATTTACGACTACTGATGTCAAGCAGCTTATTTAAATTTAGCTTTCTATTTAAATATTCCGTTGGTAAATAATATTTTCCAATGGTTTTTTTAGGAAGTATAATCCTGGATTTTAAGTGTATACTTTCATTTATGTCTATTATGTCTGTTTACACGAAATCCTCAGTGCTAGGTCAAGCAGTCGAGTTCTTTTATTAAGATATCATTAAGCGATTACGCGCCAAGCTTATATGTTATGCATCGTATATGGCCAAATCAAGATTATGGTAACATTTGCCTTTCAGGCTTTTATTTCTATCGTTATTGGCTAAGTCATATTCACACCGTCTTACTTATACTTGATCTCTTGAGGCCATGTGATGTAGGCATTAAAAAATCTGCTCATTTCTTTCCGATTCTGTTACAGAAGTAATGTATGGGAAAGGCCTGAAAAACTTTATAGCAGCGGTATACCTACAATCTCTTAAGTACCCGATGACACGACTTCTGGTTATTGTTCTAAGTATCGCAATTATGGCAATCTTCCCTTTATGAAAGAGATCCACGCTCATAAGTGGATTGTTAGGGGATAAAAACGAAGAAGACTAATATACACTAGATCACGTTAGAAAAATTACCATTAATCATAGTAATAATACCTATATTACCATTTATTTGCCATATCATGATAAGCTGATAATCCAGGCGAAACACGTAAGTCCGCAAACTTTCAAATTCATCGAACGTCTAGGCGACGGAGAAATTGAATTCTGAGATACCATTACATTCATATACATACTCGTACATACACACAGGTGTATATTCAGCATGTTAAAAAAATAAACTCCATTCTTATTAGGTGTGGAAATAATTTGTAGATGTTTTTAGTAAGTTCACATGTTTAAAAATAAAAATTATTTGTAGTTCCATTTTCGTCCTTATTTGTGGTTTTTAATAGCTTTATTCTTTTTGAAACTTAATCCCAAACCACAAATTTTGGAAATATTTGGATTCTAGTGTGTTATTTGGCGGTGAATATCGTTATTCCTAATTTTATCGAATATTTACGGAGATTGCACAAAATGTCACTGTAACCTTATTTCTAAATAACTATTTAAAACGATAAATTTAAAAAAATACATAACTTACGAGTATTCATTAGCACTTAATTATTGATCATTAATATTGACAATGAATACAGGTACTGCTAGTTGTATCGTTTGTGTTTGTATTTATTCACTATGTAATATTATTGAACTAGACATTAGCATCGAGCATAGGTCCATAGATATATTAAAATAAGGTACTCTAAATAAATAAGGAAACTAAATCACGGTCAATGCGCTGGCGAGCGTGGTGGTAACGCCGATTCTTCGCAGGGCGAATGGCGTCCTTCTTCTATGCTAAATTTATATTCTCTTTCGCCGGATTGTTGTTCTGAACCAGAGGGAGTGTTGCGACCTTCAACACTTTAATTTTTAATTAAAGTTATAAGGGTAGAATAAAATTATCGCATTTAATTTGCTTATGACATTTTGATTGGACTCTATTAAGGAAAGGTTAACTGATATTGGCGAATGATCAAAACCGCCATAATAAAGAAGAAGAAGAAGAAAAGGTTAAATTGGGTTTTATTTCTTAATTATACCCATATTGACGTGTTATTATTGGTGTCTGTGTAATCAAATAGCCTGATAAAATGCATGCTACACCAACGGTAGCTGCCCAAGTTGTAGCTTTACTTGAAGGTGGACATGGACAACTTGAAGTGGCACGCAGACTTCATTTGAGTCTCTCAAAGGTATACCACAGATATTTGGAGACTGGTGCGTTTGTTAGTCGATCTGGAACTGGCAGATCACAGACAACTACAAACCGGCAATTGGCCCAAAATTAACTAACTCACCGCCAATCTCATGACTGTTAGACGGGAAATGAAGCTGCAGTCTTCAACAGATTCGATAGCATACAGGCAACTGAACAGACAGATCTCCAAATGCATGCGGCGAGACTTACGCAACTTCAATACAGCTCGCGTTGAAGACGTGATCGAACAGAACCAGGGCTCCAAAGTCTTTGACTGCCAGAAAGAGGCACCTGTCAAAGTTGAAGACCGAATGTGGCAGCATCATTGCAGGACACCTATGATTTTGAGTGAGATTGAGAGGTTCTATGGGCAGGTGTTATCTGAGATTAGAATGGCTCTCCAGCACGGGAAGGCCCTAGGCGTGGATGTAATTACAGCGGAGCTTCTGAGAATGGGTGGAAAACCGGTACTTGAAGTTCTTCAGAAGCTCTTTAATTCTGTCCTCCATGGTGGGACTACTCCAGAGGCGTGGAACAGAAGTACGGTGGTCTTATTCTTTAAGAAAGGCGGCAACGCTCTCTTGAAGAACTACATACCGATTTCCTTTCTGACCCACGTCTACTTGCTGTTTTCGAGAGTCATTACGAATCGTCTCGCACGCAGACTCTACGACTATATATACTGTATTTGAACGATGAGGAAGCCTTTGATTCCGTTGAAATTTGGGCGGTGCTTCAGTACTAGAGAAAGTAGCAGTGATGATAATGATGACTTCAGTGACTGCAGATGAGCGAAACTGAAATGCTAGATTCAGATTCATACTTATTCGTTCATGGTTCTTTTGTAAATAAATATTATTTCAAAAATATCTGTTTTGATCACCCTGCCTAACTGGTTTCAAAGACGTCACAATATGGCGCCAGGTCAGTCCTATTCTTATTTGAGTCGCACAGTACATGTCACGTCAAATGTCTTCCATATTTATGTTTATGTGGTATTTTCTGTCAATGAATATAATATTAAAATTCACAATACATAAACTTCATTTATTAGCTTTAGAAAAAAGCTCGAAGAAGCAGGAGTGCAAAACATTTGAATTCAAAGTTAAGTTTAGATAATTTGAAAGAAAATTTTCATTAGATCGTTTTAACATAACTTTGATAAATGTATTATTATTAAAACATGTTCTTAATTTACCATTTAAGAGAGAATGTACTATATACTAAGACTAACGAAATAACAGTCATTTTTAATATCAATGATTTTTTCAATTACAAGCACAAAGCAAGATTGCCATATTACTTGCAAATATTGTATGATCCCTACCTACAACGTCTACAGTTTTGTTAATTATATGGGTTTTATAAGGAGGTGTACCTGCAGACCAGGACTCTGAAACTTGTTTAAAATATTTATGACAGTTTGCTTTCATGAAACACAAAGTTGAGTTTGTTTTATTCCATTTTTAAGTAATTTAAAATTTTGTCATGGTCAACATTGAGGCCACTTTTGGTCGCCGATCGCCGTTGGCTTGGTCAATTTCAGGAATCGCATGTTGTGAGTCACTCGCGCTCGCGCTTAGACTACCCAATTTTCAACTAAACGTAACGCTTTGCGCCAACAATTCCAAAAGAAAAGTAGTAATGACGCTAACAAAACAATAACAATAAGAAAAAAAAAAACATTTAAAAATATCATAAAAATAATTCACAAGTGGGTGACAATTTCAAGTTATTTACGTAAAATAATAGATGTCATCATAAACTGGCAAACTTAGAAAAGCCATCACAACTTATCAAGGGATTACGTTTTATTTTTAATTTGGTAAATTAACAATGAAATTAGAAACGTTCCCGGTATCGTCCACCCTTGCTTCTTTTATGTTTTAGCGTTGACTTTGGAATTTTAAATAATATATAATATTATATCTAAATAAATACTACTTAATTTCATGAGATAAATAATTAAAATGATTACAAATAAGTGTAAGATTTGATGTATAGATTACAAAAAATTAATAATTTTCCGATCATTTTATGTCAAATTTCAATTTAAAAAAAAGCTTAGAAAATCCAAAAATACACAACTCATAATGCTCATATGATCGTGAAAAAATTAAAAAAAAAGGAAATTGTAGTTCTATTCGTCAAAGAGTTCCAGTAGCAGTCACCGAAGTACACTTTCAAGTCACTCTATCAAGTCCGGAGGTAAGGTCTCTTCATAACTAACAAAACGAGGCCAGACGCGGCACATCTAGTTCTCCTCGTCGAGGAGTTCCTGTAGCAGTCATTAAAGTACACTTTCAAGTCACTCTATCAAGTCCAGAGGTAAGGTCTCATCATAACTAACAAAACGAGGCCTAACTCGGCACATTTAGTTCTGCTCGTCGAGGAGTTCCAGTAGCAGATACCGAAGTACACTTTCAGGTCTATAAAGTCCAAGACGTATAAGTATATTTATATATAAATCCGGCATGCTTTTAGGGAAACAAAATATTGTAATAAAAATCTGTGATTATAAAAATAATAATAATATTTTACCTTGGTCAAGTATGTATCTAATTTGGTTTTTGGAATATTTTATATTTCTACGGCAATCTTTTTCGCTGCAAACAAGCGATACAATATCCACTCACAATGGTGGCCGAGGCCGGAATGACGAATGACGGAGTGAAACAGTGTATTTATTAAAATAAATTAATACAAGGCTCACAAACCACTGAAAAATTCGCCATAGCCGAAAAAAAATAATTTTAACTAAACAAAACAAAATTAATATTCCATGGCTTCCTACATGATAGATGAAGAGTTTTAAAAATAGGTACATTGAGTTGAACAATTGATATTTTCAAAAGTTATCGTGTGGACTTGATAAATCCACACCATAAGCCACTAAAACCCCTTTTTTATGTAAAAATAGCAATTAATCGAAATAAAAAAAATATTAATAAAGTCAACAATCATTTATCTTTCTGACAATGTACTTTTTATATCATTTATATGTATAATATGATTGCTAGATATAATATGATTTCATGTGACAAAACGTTGGAATCTTAATTTTTAGGCCCTAGCAAAACATACCTGCGTGCTTTGCGCTTACGGCATGCAATAACAACTACGAAACATAAGGGAGAGCAACTATGTTGCCGCCACAAAATAAATAATTAGAGCTGCGTAGATGTTTTACTTTGCAAGAGTAAAGAATAATCTCAAAACTGACGGCATAAGAAATTCCCTCACTACATCACAATAACTTATGACCTTTTAAAGAAGTCGATATAACCATCTAACATTTATACCAAAAGTCAAGAGGAGGAGAGAAGGTGAAATAAATTAATAAAAATATTTTTTTAACAGAAACATCCTTTTATTCTCGATATGAAATGAAATTAGAAATCATGATTAGGCATTTATATGTCTACTTAAAACTACATAGAATTCTATAATACTACCTTTATATTTACAGACAAAATTATATATTTGTAAGACAATCTATTTTACAAGTAGAATATAATATTCTTTACATTTAATGACTACACGGCTCGAGATGTGCGTATAGCCAACATCCAAAACATCCAAATTTCAAATATTTATTAGGTAAAACGACGAAACCTAAGCATGTACATATGCACAGGCTGTTCAATTACAAAAACTAGGTATAGGTCTGATGAAAGTTGTTTAATAATTATCACTTATGAACTCTGTGAATTATATTGACTTAACCTTTAGTTTAAATTAAGGCAGACAGGTGTAAATTATTACAATTAGCATAATAATTAATTAATGATATTTAGGAAGTCTTCTACCTCTTAGAACGATACTCGGGATTTCTGTAATACTTAATATCTGTACTATTATTTTAATTTTTTCAATGATAAAATGGTAATAATAGCAATTGTTATTTTATTATTGAAATGAGCAATTATACTCTCTCCTTGTCCGAGACGTTCTTTACAATATGTAGTACGCGGTATTTTATACCAGTTCATCACAGTAATATCCAAGCTCCTAAAAAAAATTTGGAACGGCAGAACGTATGCACATCACTATCCCCATCCGTCCGTCAAATGCAATGTCATTACGTTTTTTTGTGCCAGCCGTCACGGTGTGTTTTTATACATTTTGTTATTAAAATCAAATATGTTTGGTGTAATATTAAATGTTTTGTATCCAAAACCTACCACAACTGTGTTATACATGCCTGCGTGGTAAGATTGGGTTATACTTTGGAAAAAGAAGATATTCAAAATGGAGCAAACTGATTGAAGGTAAACATGGGTAAACAAGAATCATCTTGTTTCGGAGGTAGGACGTGTAAAAATTTAAAGTTTCTATTAATAAAATCAGATTCACTGTGTATCGAAATATTTAATAACAAGTATGATTAATTATCAATGGAAATCCACTATTAAGCTGTAATAACATAACGTCGTCACTCGTATAATATGGAAATAATAAATAGGTATCCAACCAATAAATGTAGGTTGAGATATATACTAGAGATACGTAGAGAAATTGAAGTGATATATTAAATATGTTTTTCTTACTTCGTGTTCAATTCGTCTTTGAGCATTTAGTTGGGCAGTTGCGATTTATCATAGTCATTGGGAAAAATTGCTCCTACCTTAGATAAGCAGGTGATTGGTACAGTATTGATAAATTAGGAAAAGGAAAATACTCCGGTACACTATCACCATCTTATTGGACAAGATATTATACCATACTGAGATACAAAAACAATCACAATGTGTTTAAAACTGCCGGGGAAAATATCTAACATGAGTTATATATATGCTACAAACAGACCATTAGAACTATTACTTATGATATTAAAATTATTCATATGAATATAATATATTGGTTCATATATATATATAATAAAATAAGAAAGAAAAATACTCAGGCTGAAATGCCATCAACATCTTGGGACAGGATTTTCTGGGACATTAGGCAGTGCAAAGATGCAGCATCAAATTACTGAGGACTTTAAACTGTTGCAAAGAATATATAGCATAAGTTATATAGAACACTACATTAGAGTTATCACTACCATTAGAGTAATCACTTAGAGGATATACATGGTATTAATTACTCGGACCATTAGAGCTATCACTAATGAAGTTAGACATGGTTTACTATTCATACCTTAGAACTATCACTTAAGAGGGCAGACAGGTTTTGAACTGACATATAAAGCGCTACCATTAGAGGAAAGACATGGTGTAGGCCTCGGAAAACATGACTGCAGGCTTTAAACCATTAGAGCTATCACATAGAGGATAGACATGGTTAACTATTCAGACCTTAGAGCTATCACTTAGAGGTTAGACAGGCTTGAATTGATATATAAAGCGCTACCATTAGAGGAAAGACATTAAGATGGTGTAGGCCTCGGAAAATATGACTGCAGGCTTTAAACCATTAGAGCTATTACATAGAGGATAGACATGGTTAACTATTCAGACCTTAGAGCTATCACTTAGAGGATAGACAGGCTTGAATTGATATATAAAGCGCTACCATTAGAGGAAAGACATTAAGATGGTGTAGGCCTCGGAAAACATGACTGCAGGCTTTAAACCATTAGAGCTATCACATAGAGGATAGACATGGTTAACTATTCAGACCTTAGAGCTATCACTTAGAGGGTAGACAGATTTGAATTGACATAAAGCCATACCACTTGAAAGTAAAACATTATGCTTTACTGGGATTTAGAATAAAAATAAATAATGGTATAAATTTTATTACAAAGGGGACTAATATTATGAGTACAACATAATGAAAAAGTGTTACAAATTACAGATGTAAAAATATCAGAAAATCTCAGGGGGGTTCGTTAAAAAGAAGTCCAAAAATTGTCAACATAAGAGAACCCCCACGTGATCATTGGACATGAAGATAACAAATTATATTCCAACATACCAAACATATAAAAGGGGCAGCAGGTCCCGAAGTTATGTACCCTGATGTGCTAAACTTCAATATTTTATCAGAAAAATGGTTTTATTAAGATTATGTAAAACCTTGAGGATCCTGAGAAAAAATTAGCAAAACAAGTAAGAAATAATAACTGAATTCTGGGGCGGAACTACCCTGTTGCTCAAGGTGAGAGTCAGGTTAGTAGTTCTTAAAATTGTAATTCCCAAACAAATTATGAGATTTATAGATACATGTTAAAATTTAAAGACAGTATATTATTATATTATTATGTAGACACTTTAAAAAAAAAAAGTTACATAATATGACATCCCCCTTCTGTGTGGACGGGTGGGGGGAGGCCTATGTTCCGCAGTGGACTTTTATAGGCTGCAACGGAGGAATGGATAATGTGACATGGAAGTAAGAAAAGACATGATATGAGAACCGTTTGCCTTGATATTGAATATCAAGAGGATACAGGTTTAAATAGCTTTAAAAGATTATACCAAATAAGCCATTATTTTAATTATATCAACCACCTTCAGATGGAATTACAATAAATTTCTTACATTATTAAAAGAGATAAAAAGACAACAGATAGCCTTTACATTTTTCATAACCTTAGTTTTATTGTAAATTTTCAAAAACTTGAGCAACTTTCTGCTGTTTGGCATATTCTAGCCATACCATGATTAATGAATTAAATTTAAACAAAGGCACATTTTTGCATCTGAGCTGTATTATGTAGCTTAGTATAACCTAAGTTACAAGGAAGAAAGCAGTGTTCAGCATCATTAGGTTTTAAATAAAATAATGAGGTGCAAAATACATAAATAGCTTACAGCGGTACATAAAATATGTATTTGGGAAAATATAAAACTGACAAAATTTACTACTTTATACAATTGTAAATTGTACAATTAAAAAGAAATTTCAAAATGATTATAGTAAACAATTTTACTATTATAAGGTATTTATAGGTTATGACAAGTTAAAATATAAGTCATATGTTAAGGACATAGTAAAAAATTTATTTTTTTCAGTTATTTTATGTAGGGTTTCATACCTACCAGGTTATTATTACATTATATAGTAAAATAATTATGGTAAACATACAATAGAGTTATGGCTGACAGATGCATTAAAATAGATACCAAAAGATGTTAACAACATAATTAATTTGCTTTAGTAAAGGAAATTATGGAAAAAGACTTATACACATAATTGCAATATGAATAGCTACTCTATATTTTCTCTATATTGATTTGGCATAAGCCATTTAGGTTGCTATCAGTAATACAAGGTTAATAATGTTGTGTTTTTAACTATTATGTACATAATAATATATATGGAAGGTATGTTCAGCTGCAAATTTCTGATCTTAGAGGGTAGTGAATAATATTGCAAGTAATAATACCATTAAAAAGCAAAAAGTTGGTTGAAATAAAGACTGATACTTCTCAACTGGATGGAAAGAAGCCATTGGAACTGAGACAAATTGGTTCTTAGTCCTTCATTGTGAGGAAATTACATATATTATTATTGGATATGAAAGAAGTATATGCTTATAATTTTGAAAATTGTAGACCACAATACAAAATCTTTAAAACAAAACAATAATATAGATATTATGAATAATACTTACTACAAATAAATACTACTTATGGTGTACAAATTCACTCAGAGTTGATAAAACCACTGTTTCATACATTGGCAAGATAGAGAGGGTTCTCTTTCATTAATTATTGAGGATTCAATTCTATCAATTAAATGAAAAATATTGGAAATTATATATAGATCTGAAATTGAGGCAAGTAAACAAAGAGTAGTCATAGGAAGTCTCTCAAGTGTATTCAACAAGATCATAAAGCGGTGTCAAAACTAATAATTGATCAATTAGCACTGAGAAATAATAATACTATTATACAGAACAATTGTTTTCTGTAGGTATGACTCAGAGACCATGGTAGTTATATTAGATTGGGGGTGATTCTTCTATGCATTTCCACTAATTGCTATGCTGTTAATATGCTGTCAAAAAATTAAGTTTATTTTTGTTTGTAAATGTGAATTAAGTGCAAAGGCATGTTAAATTAAAGATTCAAATTATTCATTTGAATAAAACAACAAATTATTAACACCACTTGACAGAGAATCATACACTACTATTGTTATTATCATGTTATAGACAGGTTGTTATCACCTCATAGGCATCTGACGCATATCATAGGTACTATTAGTGAAGCATTTGTAAAAGTATGGCACTCCAAATTCATACTTAAATATTATAATATAAATTATAAAATTATTATTTCTCTATAGTACCAATTTTGCAGTAAGTCTAAGGTAATTCCTGGGCTTTGTGATTTTTTACTAAGGCTTTTGTTATAAACATAGACTTAATAATAAGTTAGTTTAGGTTACTAACATCAAAATTTTGCAATAAAGGTTTAATTTTACAAAACTAGTAAACAGCTTAGCTGTGATGATTCACAGGTCATAAAATTTATTAAATATTGTCCTTCATAAATATTACATTTATTCCAAGGGTAGTTCAGAGGTATAGTTATGATATAAGGTAGAATTTCACTTCAACAGCGATTGCGTGGGGAAAAATAAATGAGAGAAGCTTAAGCCTTTCCTGTGAATATTTAATAGAAAGCATAACACAAGATATGGATAACGTTAACATTAACTCACAAAAACCCATTTAGAGAAGCATTTCTCAAGTTATAAGATGTTAAATTAAAATTTACTTAAATAGAACTGGAACAGATATTCCAGATTATTGTGTTTCTCGCAATCATAGTTCTTCTACGGGCCACTTCTGCTGATATCAAGTTGGCCTTACGTGTATAAGGAGATGTTATAATATAAGGATAATTTATTTTATGTTATTAAATTAAATATGTAATATACATATAATACCTTCAATTTTTCCTTTATAAAATAAGGGAAATTGCAAAATTTTTCCATTCATTGGTATTATAATTCGCAACCCTGTCTTCAAACATCTACATATTGTAAAGAACGTCTCGGACAAGGAGAGAGTATAATTAAATGGTTAAACGAACTTACCTTAAGTGAAGTTCAACCATAATTATACGAAGCTCCTTGTCCGAGACGTTACTCCCACCCAGCCCTCCCTGGTTGAGGGTTGCTCATCTAATTCCTTGCTTTAAACATAATGACATTGCATTTGACGGACGGATGGGGATAGTGATGTGCATACGTTCTGCCGTTCCAAATTTTTTTTAGGAGCTTGGATATTACTGTGATGAACTGGTATAAAATACCGCGTACTACATATTGTAAAGAACGTCTCGGACAAGGAGCTTCGTATAATTATGGTTGAACTTCACTTAAGGTAAGTTCGTTTAACCATTTAATTATACATAGAACAGTATAGAATTGTAATGTTTATTTTATCTTGAAAAGAGTAATTTTTGTCTGATATTTACTTTTATTTAATTAATAAGTAAATTAAACTTTGGGAAACCCTGGATGGCTTCTGATGGATGGAGGTATTAACTCCAGATGTAAAATATCTAGACGGACATCGGGGAGAAGCGTCAAAGGTGCGATGTTGGTATTGTAATCGTCAAGCCGCCTGCCAAGCATGGGATTAAGGCCGGGTGTTCCAAACGCAATAGGTATTTACGTGCGGACACCGCCGGCGCGGCGCGGCTCCGAAAATTATATATAGGTAAGTTACTATATTTCTTTCGCAATTCGCGAAAAAATTTAGCACAGGTCGTACCTCAGTAACATCCCCAAGACACTGAAAATTTCAGTGTCTTACTGAGAATTTCAGTCTGAAGTACTGGCAAGCGACATGCGGATCCAAAATCACTTGAAAAATCGATATTTTTTTAAATAAATGTGATGAAAAAAGCAATCGGCTAGAATCGATTCCAAGACGTATTATCTTCTTATAAAAAGGAGCATTAGTACTCGTTTAAAATGAAATTTGGCTAGTAAAAAAACTCTAAATCGAACGTATTTCGGTATCTTTTTCTATCGAAAAAATTGTATTGTATCGTTTGTTGATACCCGATCATATCGTAAGGAGAAACAATGTATCTAAAATATATATTTGAGTTGATATATATGAGTTCTTAACTCTTTATGAAAATGGACCAGCGCTTTGGAATAGTTCGTCGCCTCAATATAAAGACAAAAAAGGCTTTTGTTGAATGACGACACCCACCAGCGTCGTTTCTTCTGCTTTTTTTATAGGATCGGGTGACAAACGAGCACACAGTCTACCTGATGGTAAGTGGTTACTGTGACCCATAGACATCTACATCTATCCTCAATAAAGACTCAAGATGCAGATGCGTTGTCACCCGTGAGGACTAAGATGGAAGGCCTCTTTGCCAGTAAAAAGGGTCTCCGGTTCTCTACACTCACCATACGAAACACAGCAGCGTTAAGCTGTTATTTTACGCTGGTTTTCTGTGAGAGCGTGGTCCTTCCCCGATCGAGCCGAACCATTCGTGCTACAACCATAATATAGCTGCAGCATGGCTATACCACGTAGATAACGCACGCTTTCTCTTTACTTGGTTTATCAAACGTTCACCAGTGAATAAAACCACAGCGGCTGCACACGCAGACTTGGGCTCCGCATCACTTCACATGTTGGAATGTCAGTCGACAGGCCGCACCACGCCGTTGGAATTCTCAGTAGTTTCTCAGTAGACTATCCAGCATAAATAAAAGAAGAAGAAAAATTAAACATTAGTTACTCGGTTTGGTTCGGGTAGGCCGGCTTTAATTCTCAAAGAAATAAAATCCTCATACTCATCGTTTTCTCATAAAAACAGGATACAAACAAAATTATAGTTTGAAAATGTGTGTGGATAAGTAAATACAACTTGTTTTAACGTAAAAAGCGCTCATAATAACTCTTTTTACAAATACTGATTAATAATTTACGACTACTGATGTCAAGCATCTTACTAAAAAGCTTTCTATTAAATATTCCGTAATAATAATTATCCGTAGGTTCCGTCATAATTATCCGTAATAATATTCCGTAGGTTGTAGCTCATAACCCAATGTTTTTTTTTTAGGAAGTATAATCCTGCATTTTAAGTGTACTTTAATTCATGTCTATAGCCTAGTCATTTCTTCTAAATTCGTCTTTTTATACGGAATCCTCATTGCTAGGTCGAGCAGTCAAGTTCTTTTACTAAGAGATCATTAAGCGATTACGCGACAAGCTTACATATTGTGCATGGTATATGGCCAAATCAAGATTATGGTAACATTCGCCTTTCAGGCTATTATTTCTATCGTAATTGGCTAAGTCATATTCACACCGTCTTACTTATACTTGATCTCTTGAGGCCATGTGGTGTAGGCGTTAAAAAAATCAGCTCATTTCGTTCCGATTCTGTTACAGAAGTAATGTATGGGAAAGGCCTGAAAAACTTTATAGCAGCGGTATACCTACAATCTCTTAAGTACCAGATGGCAAGATACGAGTATCTGGTTGTTGTTTCAAGCATCGCAATTATGGCAATCTTCCCTTTATAAAAGAGATCCACGCTCATAAGTGGATTGTTAGGGGATAAAAACGAAGAAGACTAATATACACTAGATCACGTTAGAAAAATTACCATTAATCATAGTAATAATACCTATATTACCATTTATTTGCCATATCATGATAAGCTGATAATCCAGGCGAAACACGTAAGTCCGCAAACTTTCAAATTCATCGAACGTCTAGGCGACGGAGAAATTGAATTCTGAGATACCATTACATTCATATACATACTCGTACATACACACAGGTGTATATTCAGCATGTTAAAAAAATAAACTCCATTCTTATTAGGTGTGGAAATAATTTGTAGATGTTTTTAGTAAGTTCACATGTTTAAAAATAAAAATTATTTGTAGTTCCATTTTCGTCCTTATTTGTGGTTTTTAATAGCTTTATTCTTTTTGAAACTTAATCCCAAACCACAAATTTTGGAAATATTTGGATTCTAGTGTGTTATTTGGCGGTGAATATCGTTATTCCTAATTGTATCGAAATTTTTATGGAGATTGCACAAAATGTTACTGTAACCTTATTTCTAAATAACTATTTAAAACGATAAATTTAAAAAAATACATAACGTACGAGTATTCATTAGCACTTAATTATTGATCATTAATATTGACAATGAATACAGGTATTGCTAGTTGAATCGTTTGTGTTTGTATTTATTCACTATGTAACATTATTGAACTAGACATTAGTATCCATCATAGGTCCATAGATATATTAAAATAAGGTACTCTAAATAAATAAGGAAACTAAATCACGGTCAATGCGCTGGCGAGCGTGGTGGTAACGCCGATTCTTCGCAGGGCGAATGGCGTCCTTCTTCTATGCTAAATTTATATTCTCTTTCGCCGGATTGTTGTTCTGAACCAGAGGGAGTGTTGCGACCTTCACCACTGGCTGTAGCGGCTTCCAACGGAGGTCCACTTGAACCAAAAGACACACTTTCTGCTCCATAGGATACATCCCCAGCACCAACATACTCTGATGGTTGATAACCATAAGTGTTTAAGCTGAAACAATTATATTATGATAAATAAAAAAAAATACTTTTTAAGATGTAGCAATATGTTTGAAAGTTTGAAAAGATTTTTTCCTTAACTATAAGTCTCTTTGGACGTACTCGTATTCACGTTACTACGAAATACAACTAATTCACAGTAATTCAATATAATAACCTAATATAAGTTTGATAGCGGAGTACAAGGAAACATTACCCCATATAGCCCACACAGGCTAAGAGGCGACTATGGGAAAGACCAGAAAAGTTTTATGGCTTCCGATAGACAGCAGACATAACGTCAAAAAATGGTAGGTAGGGTTCCGTAGTTGCCCGTCACAATACGTGGGCTTTCTTGATATTGAGCATGATAAGTGGGTTCGTGGTTTGACCGCTATAATGGCTAAAACTGGGCCCAAATAGGAAGATCGTAACTGAAGGACTTATTTTCAAATCAGACTTATAGGGAGTGGTATTCAAAAAAGATTAAAATTACTTTTCAATTTTGAAAATAATTCAATTAACATCAAGTGAGTACAAGGATTATCATAGTAGGATCATCAAGGACTATCTATCTATACATTCCTGGCAGTGCAACCCTAAAATATTTTTTTTTATAGGAGAGGGGGCAAACGAGCGTGCGGCTCACCTGATGGTAAGTGACTACCGCCGCCCATGAACAACTGCAACACCAGGGGAATCGCAGATGCGTTGCCGGCCTTTTCAAAAGGAGTACGCTCTTTTCTTGAAGGTCCCTAAGTCGTATCGGTCCGGAAAAATCGCTGATGGTAATCGATTCCACAAGGAGGTCGTGCGAGGAAGAAAACATCTTCTAAATCGCACAGTGGTGGACCGCCAATCATCCAGATGGTGTGGATGGTATCGGGAGTTCTGCCGCGATGTGCGTTCGTGAAATTTGGCGGCTGGGATTAATCCGAACAATTCCTCAGAGCACTCCCCATGGTAGATGCGAAAGAAAATGCAAAGGGATGCGACATCTCTTCGCAGTGCCAATGAATCGAGCCGATCGAAAAGGGCTCGGTCGTCGACGATTCGCGCAGCTCTGCGTTGGATGCGGTCAAGTGGAAGGAGCTGGCACTGGGGAGCCCCTGCCCAGAGATGGGAACAGTATTCCATGTGAGGCCGAACTTGCGCCTTGTAAAGTTGCAGGCGGTGTGCCGGCATGAAATACTGTCCCGCTCTGCTGAGCACGCCAAGCTTTTTAGAGGCCAGTTTGGCCTTCCCTTCCAAGTGACCACGAAACTGCACGTCACTCGATATGTCGACTCCGAGGATACCGATACTGGCTGAGGCAAGAAGGGGAGTGCCTTGAAACTGAGGAGATACGACAAAGGGGTTCTTTTTAGCGGTAAACGCGCAAACTTGTGTCTTCTGAGGATTAAACTGGACTAGATTTAGTCGCCCCCAATCCGAGACTTTGCTCAGCAAAGACTCGACTTCAGACACAAGTTTGTTCCGGTACTCAGCGACGTTTTCCCGAGAAATATTGGCACGGCCGGTGTATAGAGCATCACCAGTGCTGTCATCCGCATAGCAATGAATGTTACCAGTTAGCAACATATCATTGATATGCAGAAGAAACAGCGTTGGTGATAGCACACAGCCTTGTGGAACACCAGCGTTAATAGGCTTGAAGTCAGAGCATGCACCGTCTACAACGACCTTGATGCTTCGATCTGCAAGGAAGCTGGTGATCCAATTGCACAATTTCTCGGGAAGCCCATAGGAAGGGAGCTTCGAAAGAAGCGCTTTGTGCCAAACCCGATCGAAGGCCTTCGCAATGTCCAGACTAACGGCCAACGCCTCCCCCTTGGACTCTACTGCCTCCGCCCATCTATGGGTCAGGTAGACCAGAAGATCACCAGCTGATCGACCCCGACGAAAACCGTATTGGCGGTCACTAATCAGCTGGTGATCCTCAAGGTACCGGATGAGCTGGCAGTTAATAATGGATTCCATTATTTTGGAGAACAAGGAGGTGATCGCGATAGGCCTATAGTTGTATGGGTCTGAGCGGTCGCCTTTTTTAGGGATAAATATACATATATGACCGTAACGAACCTTCACTTAAACAACCGCTGTCCTAAATTATCCTGAGGTCACTCGCGTAAACCAAGAGTGTGACGAATGAAACTGTATGAGGTTATATTATAATTGTACTTTAAATTACAAGTCCTAAAATAACTACCAACTAACAAAAAGGAGGTGGGGGGGAGACTTATGACTCTCATGAAAAATACTGTGTTAAAGGTAAATATTTCGCAAACGGACCCCTGAATTGAAAAGGTGTTTTTCCACACCCCCAGTGTTTTTAAAAGACCTATGCAACGATACACCACACGATGGAATAGACGGGTAAAAAAAATCATCCTCCATTTTCTTGTATGGGAGGTATCCAAAATAACACTTTTAAGATTTTATTTCACAGAATCGTAGGCGTAATTACATCTATAATTATGCCAAATTACAGATTTCTAGCACCTAGGGTCTTTGAGAAAAATGCGGACGGACGGACGGACGGACATGGCGAAACTATAACTGTTGTGTAACTACGGAACTCAAAAATGCGAGACGTCTGGTACTGGAACCGCCAACCTGCCTGCCAAGCATGATTTTTTTTTGTAAATACTCCTTACAGCTGGAGAGATCCATATCTTAACGACGCTTCGCAGTCTAGACGTTACGTTCTTTATATTCTGTTATAATATACAACATGTAACAAAAACCCTGTGGTTCCCGTTAAGTACGTTATCAGGATCATTATTCAAACGTATAGAAATAACTTTTTTTTTAAAACTCGAACAAATTTTTTTTATAATATTTAAATAAAATAATTAAATGCAAATTGTATGTGGTTTAATTACCTCTGCATTGTCTGGGGAGTAAAAGGATTGTCAAAGACCCCGCTTTACTTAGCTTTAGCATCGGCAAATGTCAGTAAGAGGTAATAAAACCACATAAAATTAAAAAAAAATTTAATAAAATTTAAAAAAAATATTGTTCGATTTTAAAAAAGAAAGTTATTTCTATAGGTTTGAATACTGATCCTGATAATGTACTTAACGGGAACCACAGGGTTTTTGTTACATGTTGTATAAGTGGGATTGTTTTATTAGACATTTTAAAAGTATGCACTTAATATTATAATAAAAGTTAGTATATTATGATATGAAGAGTATCTAGACTTTGTTTATCAACCACCCTACCCCGCAGGGTGAGTAGGAAACAGAAACAGAAACTTTTTTATTCAATATAGATATAGAGAATATTTATTGAAAGTCACTCTTTTGTTTAATTACCACTGGTTCGAAATAAAAAACCTCTGTCCTGGGAAGAACCAGCAAGAAACCCAGCGGGACTTTTTTTTTAAATAACAGCTTACAATCGTGTATGTTACACAAATTAACAACACAACAAATTAGACATAAAGCTATTATCGCTACCAAGCGGTAGCGATCACCTCATTTCCAGGGGTTGTTATCATCCATAAATTCTTTAATATTATAATAACCGTTTTTATACTAACTTAGTTTAATAAAGTTTTTAACTTTGAGCAGGTCAAATTTTGTATATTTTCTGGAATTTTGTTGTAAAAGCGTATACAACGCCCCAAGAATGAATTACTGACTCGATGGAGTCGACAGGACAACGCATTCCAGTTCAGTAGTAGAATATGAAGAAGATAATATGTGCATGTACTACTCTATAATGTTTTACTAAGATTTTTTATTAATATCTATAGATACTTAGGTACATGCTGGGCTAAAACTTAGAAGATTGTGATTGTAAAAATGAAACACTACATACCTATTCGGCCAGTACGAAATATCCTCGATTGCATGATGAGCATACGGAGCGTACGGATGTTGGTAATAAGGTGAGTGGTGTTGAGCCGGCGTATCATATTGGAGAGGGTATAACGGCGCAGGTGCTGTTGTGGATGCGGTAGTACTAGTAGGTGGTGCCGGCGCGTACTCGATTGGGGCGGGGTACGCATGCGGCGGCGTGCGGTAAGGAGCCGGTGATGCATTTGACTGGGGAGGACTATTTCCTTGAGTGGAACTCCAGTAACCACTACTTGCCCATGTGTAACTGCCAGTAGTGCCATTTGATGGTCCAGCAGACGACCGCTCACTGGTACTGTATGACGCTGTATTTAAAATAATTGTTTTTTTTAGTTTATTGTTATGTTTTTTTTATTTTAGTAATTGGAACGAAGTTCCTTATCGGACGGTATGGGTTTGGCGGTGGGAGCTAGGCGACAAAAAGTGTAAGATTTTTTCGTCACTACCCCTTATGTCATAGTGTGCAAAAATCTTTTATTTGTGTTATTTATTTGTATTTGTTAATCAATAATATAATGCGTTTATCAATAATAATATACTACGAAAGGAACTTTGTTCCAACCGTGTGTTCCACGACACTCACGCATGTTTTTTCTTCTAATATGTTGGGTAGGTTCACTAGTACTCTCTTCAAATGGAGTTCCACAAAAATTTAACAAAAGATAAGAATAAAATCGCTCCAATATTAATCAACATTGAATCTGCCACATTTTAATTTTCTCTGTATTTCTGATAAGTATTATTTATTATACATAATTAAATAGTCAAAGTATTTTATAACTTACAAGGCGGGGATAAAGTTCTGGGTCTTGAGGGTGGTCGTGGTGGATATGGAGTTGGTCTTCGCGAAGCCGAATTGCTACTGCCATACAGGGACTGAGATGTAACGAACCAGCCTCCAACTGGAATACACAATTTTTTTTACAGTTAAAACCGGGTGTGAGAATTTGGGTGGTAGAGCTCCTTACATGACTACGGTTTCGACTAAATTTGTAGTGCTGGAGTAGTGTTGTTTTGTTTAGGTGTGAATGGTCTCCTTGCACCAGTATAATTACATGCATAAGGCATTCCATCATATTCTGAGGGTTTACTACGCATCTGTAGCTACATTCGTTTAAAATTTACAGATGTCCATTGCCCTGCAGTGACCACTCACCGTCTAGTGCAAAATCATTTGTAACTTTCATGTCACAAAAAACACTTGCAAACATAGAGTAATTACAGTCTACTGTAATTCTATACTCAAAGCCTGCAAACGTCTATAAAAAGAGATGCTATTGCATATATTTTAGTTTAATTTTTTCATTTTCTTATAATTAGTGTTAGATTTTCGTATTGTAATACAATTTGTGATATGATTACAACCTATAGTGTAGTATAATTCTTATGCTCGTAGATCGATTACCTACGTTATATTTCTGGTATAGTAATTATCTAAACAGAAAACTCTATTCTGTATAACTGTTTCCGCTTTTAGCACTGTTATGTATCAATATTTTATTAAATTGAATTTTATAACTATTGATACCATGCAATAGAATTGATATATATGCCTCATTAACTGATACTCGGAATGGTTGATTGTCGATTGAAAATTTATATGCATTTATTCTTTATTAAATTTATTAGGATTATTTAACTCTGAAGTTCTGTGAATTTATTTTTATTCAAAGTTAAGTTATAATAAAAACCAAACGTTTTTTTTAAATTAATTAAAGACAAAAATGTAATAAATATGTATTAAACCAGGTATGTACATGGTATACAAAGTAATAAACTGAGGACAAAAATATTAACAACAGTGCTTTGCAAATCATTGTTGACTACATATAAGTAATAATTTGCAATGCAATTTACTGTGACTGAAACCTATATTCTATCTATAAATATTTTTTATAAGTACAATGAGGGTGACAAGCGAGCACACAGCCCACCTGATGGTAAGTGGATGTTGTGGCCCATAGATATCTACATCTATCGATTAAGAATCAAAATGGAGATGCGTTGACATCCTTGAGGGCTAATATAGAATGTCTACACTCACCATACAGCACAGCAGCATTGAGCTACTATTTCACGTGGGTATTCTGTGAGAGCGGTCTTTCCCTGGTCGAGCCGACCCATTCGTGCTACAATTATAACATAGCTGCAGTATGGCTCTACCACGTTTTAATTAAAGTAGAATCCAAATATGTCCATGAACATACGTCTTACTGCTGGGTTAATTTAGCTGGTAATACATAACACATTCCTTCGTACCACAAGTGTACGCGTACATATCTTTGCGTTCTTTGAAAAAATCTAAAATAAGCTAGGATGCAGTCATACTCACGGGGACAATCGTAACACACCCAGCACCTAAGAACCAAAAAACTGAATTTTTGTACAAATAATAGGTATGAAGTTCCGCTCTCACAAGTTCTCACAACATTTAACCGACGCACTACAATAAAGACGCCATGTGCATTACTTCGTTAATACTGTATTAACAGCTGATCCGCAGCCTCTTAATTTTTTTAATTTAGTAATTAGTTAACATTATAATCTAAAGAAATAATTAAATTCAGCTCAAATTGAACAATATAAAAATAAGAGAATATACTTGTCTTGTGATTAATAAACGTTTACTTACATTGCGGATATTGATGAGGTGAATTACTTTGTTGCGGATAATGCGTTCCGACGAAATCTCTCTGATAATAGCCTTCTGGTCTCTCTTTTGCGTCTAAAAATGCCTTCGCGAAGGGATTATATTTAATCTTGAGTGAAGTAACTTCTTCATTCTGGTAAGCTGTTACTGCAATAAATTGGGTTTCCGGAAAAGGGTACGTCATGATGCGACGTAGGTCGGTTCCGACTTTCACTAGGTGCACACGAGGCTCGTATTTGTGTAGAGAGTTCAGCATTATCTTTAAGGTACAAAATAAAACATCAATTAAATAATAAACAATGATTATTTGACGACGTGTATTGAATACAAACATAATTATATCCATTGTCCCCATAATATGGTGACGGAATAAGAAAATTTATCAGCCCTTCTTTCGCCCCGTGGATATTCAATCAATCTATATCAATCAATATATTCTTTATTGTACACCAATACACATTACGAGACAAAATGAAATAAATATATATAAGGTACAATAGGCAGTTTTATCGATTTCTTCGAAGCGATTTCTTCCAGACAACCTTATTTAGCAAAAACTGTTGCTTACAGCGAATTGCAAATAGGGAAGGTATACATAAAAATGACAATGAAGTAAGTATATAAATACAGAAAAGATGATTACGGTAGAGGACAAGTAACATAGATACAACTAAGGACAGGAATTATGATGGGAAATTTTAGAGTTCTAAGTAATAAGTTTTGAGTAGATTTTTGGAGGAAAAAGAGGACTGAGCACGTCGAATATATAAAGGCAAGGAGTTCCACAAGCGTAAAGCAGTAACCGAAAAAGATTTATTGACGTAGGAGGATGAATGTGCTGGAATACGAAGTAAAACATTGTTAGTGGAACGTAGATGACGATCGTGAGAGGAGAAAACGAATTCAAAGCAATTTTTCCGGTAACATGGAGTAGAGGGATTGAATAGTATGTTGTATAAAGTAGAAAGGATGTGAGTATTCCTTGCGACGAAGAATCGGCAGCCACTTGAGATTTTAACGAAATGCTGACATGTGATCATATTTACGGAGTCCAAATATGAATCGTAGGCATAATTTTTGAATACGCTCAAGTTTATTTACCTGCTCTTCGGTAACGTCCAGATAGCAAACATCAGCATAGTCAAGAATAGGCAGAAGTAGGGATTGAGCAAGCGCAACTTTAGTGGCAGTAGGGAGAAAATTTCTAAGTCTCCGCAGAGAATTTTCTTACTTACTTCATTAATTTGTGGTAACCATGTTAGACAGGAGTCGATATATATTCCTAAATTCTTAACTTTATCACTATAAGGGATCTGAATGCCATTGAGGATCATAGGTGGTATGAGAGAAAAGTCAACCCTAGCAACTAATCTCGAACTACCAATAATTATGGCTTGAGTTTTAGTATGATTAATGGATAATCCATAAGATTTACACCAGTCCAAAATACAAGTCCGATTAGCGTTCGTTGTGTCAATAGCTTTCGGTAAACCATCCAGAGTAGATTGAGTGTAAATTTGGAGATCGTCACCTTACAAGTGGTAAGAAGAAGACAGTTGATTACTTATAGAATTTATAAAAATTGCAAACAAGAGAGGAGATAACACGCCACCTTGTGGGACACCGGCAACAGTAGCAGTCCTTGGACTGCTACTGTTGCGGTACTTGGAAGACACATTCTGTACTTGATTACGCTGTCGGCGCCCAAACAAGTAACTACGAAACCAGTCAACTACAGCCGGAGATATGTTGAGAGAGCGCAATATATTTAACAAGATAAAAGATCAGGCGTTACTTTGCGGAAATCCATTATATAAAAGCTTTTAGAAAAATTTACTTCGCAAATATCCGCGTTATAAAATAAAATGATGTGTCTTACCTAGTATGAAGAGCACCTCCCGCCCTCCCTCAATTGCATGCACTATCCCCGTCACCACTAATCCCAGCACCGCTACACCGGATTAGTGTATTTTATAACGCGGATATTTGCGAAGTAAATTTTTCTAAAAGCTTTTATATAATGGATTTCCGCAAAGTAACGCCTGATTCTATTAATTATTTAACAAGATATCAAAATCGACTGTATTAAATGCATTGCTGAAATCTAAGTTAGTATTGTCAATTTTTGATTTTCCATACCAAAACGAATGTCATCATTCAATTCGTAAAAGTGTTGTAGTCGTACTAAGACCAGGGTTGAAACCGGATTGCAAGGGCTTAAGGAGGTTATGTTCTCGTAGATAAGAGCTTAGTTGCTTGGACACCAGACGTTCTAACACTTTAGATAGGAAAGGAAGTAAATAAATTGGCAGGTAATCAGAAAAACATTTCGGAATGGTCTTTTCAGGAATAGGAATTACGTTTGCTTCTTTCCAAGCAGAGGGAAAAGGAGCAGTTGTCACGGAATTGTTTAAGATGGAAGTAATTACAGGGATAAGAAGATCCAGGAGAGGAATGATAATTTTACGACTAATACAGTCGCCGCCTACTGAATTGGAATGGTTGAAGAGAATGACTCTCTCAACATCACAACTGTCAAATTGACTAAAATGAAAAGCAGAAGAGTCTGTAGTAAGAATATTAGAGAGGACATTCGAAGTATTTTGCTTTGCTTGGTAGTCAATGCAAGACGTAGAGGAGAAGTGCTGATTAAGCTGATCGAGGTCAATATTATGGTGTGTTAGGATTTCACTCCTCTTCCCAACTCCTAAGGACTTAAGGAATTTCCAGATCCTGGCAGTGTCAGGGTCAAGAACCAATTCATGAATATGGCCTCGTTGTGCATTTCTACATACGTTGTTGTAACGATTCCGTATCAATCTATATTTCTCTGTATTTGCATCACTAGGATCTGACTTGTATCTTGCTTTAACTCGATTTTTCCAATCAATTATTTGTTTTATTTCGTCGTTCAACCATGGAGATGGAGTATGCTTAACGCGCACTGGTCGAACAGGAGCATGAGTATCATATAACTGAATGACAAGGGATTGAGTAAGGCTACCTGTTTGTTGACAATAGGAGCATCTACAACCAAATTCCAATCAATCACTAAACTTGCGCTGAAGTAAAGTCCTCGATTTAGCTTTAAGGGATCTTATATTATAAGACAAGAAGATGAGGTCATGATAAGAGAAGGCATCAGCTGCACATTGACCCTGTTTTGCAACATGTCAAGAGAAGATACAGGCATTAAGTCAATAAGGGAAGGGGCACAATTAGGGAAAAAATGTGTTGCAGAAGTAGAAAGAAATTTTAAATTTGCTGCCTCAGTAACAGATTTAAGTTTACGCGTGAAAATCACACATTATTATTGTATGACTATAAACAGGTGTAAGATTCGCTAAGAGATTATCTAAAACAGAAAAGTAGTCCATTGTGAGAGAAGACACAAAATTATAACTTGGAGTATTTTACAGTCTAAAAGACTCCAAGTTATAATTTTGTGTGGCAGAGAAGGATTTCAATGAAGAGGAATTCTGCTCCGCTTCCAATTTGGGATATTAATAACGCTTGAATAATAGAATAAGGTATATGAGATCGTAAGTAAATAACAACACCGCCCCCTCTCCGCTTGGTGCGGTCATTACGAATTAAAGTGAAGTCTAGATGCGAAACTTGACAACATATCAGGGTAATGAGCAGGAATACTTTGAGCATTAACGTGAATAATGTTAAAATTTTTATGAACATTTGCAAAATATGAATCTAACGTAAATTTAAAGGAGGTATGCTTTCAAAACTGCCAATTTGCGTCAAAAACTTAATAATTCTATAGTTACACAATATTATACTAACCGGATCTAGTCCAGAGGGGGGAAATATTTATTTTTATAAATATAGTAAATATGTATGTAAGGTGCGATTTTCTTCGCTTATTTTGTATGATAATTATATGACATTATTAATAATAGATCTTCAAATATCAAAGTTTGATTTCAAAATTAATCAATCACCGTAAATATACATCAAAAATTCGTAACATACAGCGTAATACGGATTTTACTTCAATAAATACGACACCTGTAGCTTAATAAAGATAAAGAAACTATTATCATAAAAAGATAGAAGGGTAAACATAGCGCAGAGACAATAATTATTACAAATGATAGTGCGTACAGGCAACCGCTAAATAGTTAGTAAAGCTACAGATTTCACACCGAGACGTCAACATATGGATCTGGATGTATCTGATATTTGCTTTCATATTCATTCGCACCACATATAAGCGTGAGAAATAACTTCTATGAACTCGCAGTAGCTCCGAAACTGTAGCAGCATCGCACCTCCATCTAACAGGCTTTCTATTATCAAAAATTAGTATGCTGTCAGTTCTGTTGCCTGTTAATTATACGCGGCCTCTGAATAAACGAACAATAAACCGCCCATAAATATGAAACGATCGGTTGTGTTCCTTAAGTACCTACCTCATTAATATACAATTATAAAGACACTTCTATTAATATTATGTTCAATAATTTTTACTATAAAATATTTTGCGCTGGGTTTAATAGGTTCTAAGTACAAATAACTAAATGTTGGTGTTATGTTGTAATATATATATAACACTTAGCAAAAACAAAATCGCTCTTGAGTTAATTTTTCAACAAAAATGTTACAAGCAATGCAAGTAATGAATACCTAATAACTTTTATGCATCTTACCTGACCGTTTCCATTAGTTTTATTCGTTAGTTTTACTTTAGCGAACGAAATTGGCTCTTTCATCCAATGTGCTCCAAAATTCGGGCTCTCCGGATGAATATAGATAGCATTAGACGGTGGAACTTCTGCTTTACCACCAGGTACCTTGTAAAAGAATTTTTTCATATTCATATTGAGAACGATATATTGTTTTATGAAACTACAAAGAACTTGCCTTTTTTATAAAACAAGGATGACATTCGAGAACAGAGTTCACTAATGGTAAGAGGACACTGAGGCCCATAAACACCTCATAGCTCATAAATACCTACTGCATGATCACCCTTGAGGACAAAGACGGAATGCTTTATTTCCAATAATAAGGGTCCCTGATTCTCCACACTCACACTACACACCATACACCATTCGAAATACAGCAGCATTAATCTGCTATTTTACGCTGGTATGTCATGAGAGCGTGCTACTTCTCCGGTCGAGCCGACCTATTCGTGTTATAACCATAATATACCTGCAGCGTGGCTCTTCCATGTATAAAACGTCTTGGCTCTGCGCTAAATTAAAAAAAAAAACAACAGCAAAACGTTAGTGCTAGTTGTATGATGAGTGTCTATAACTGGATGGTGGCAACCACGGAATATATTTTTATATTCCGTGGTGGCAACGATGTAGTGCACTTCGTCTTTTTTGTGTCGGGAATAGTCATAAGTACCTATTAAGAACTACAGATAAATAAAATCCTTCCTTACTATGTAGTAGAAAAAACAGCAATGAGATCTAATATATAACGCGCGTTATGTTGTGATTAAATGTCGACAGTGCCATAAGCTTCTGGGAGCCATATATTATAAATTATATCTACATATTTTGCAAATATAATTATATTATAATTTATAATATAGTTTAGTTGCAAAATAATTAGGACATGTCGAAAGGTAAGCGTGAATGAAAAATGTGAACAGAGAGAGAGAGAGCGATGAAAGATTAATCAAGTAGGCTCGACATCTAAATAAGAATAGTAACTTTTTATTTTATGCAACTACGTATACTTAATTTAATTATTATCGTTTAAAAACTTTCGTGTGCGACCCTTTGTAACTTGCGCTCTTAGGCATGTGCCTAGATTGCCTTAAGAATAATCTGCCACTGGCGTTATGTAAAACAAAAATGCTAATAATGATGTCACCCTGACCAATTTTCGATCTGAGGAATAATTTCCGAATAAGAGGAGGCTATCAATCACATAAGAATTATTAAATGCCATAAGTCTATAGAAAGTTACAGAGTCACTTACTATATATAGATTAGAACCTATGCATACTCAGTATACCGCTTATGCCAAAAGTTCGTAGGCTAGAATACATTGACAGATAAAACGGAGAAAAACTCAACGCATTCAGACTCGAAGACCAATTTTCACAAATGTTGACTCTATTATTATTATTACTTACTCGAAAACTGTAAGGTTTTTTTTTTAAGAATAAAGGTTCACAAACGAGCATACAGTCCACCTAATGGTAAGTGGATACTGTGGCCCATAGACATTTATCCTCGACTAAGAATCAAAATGCAGATGCGTTATCAATCCCGAGGACCAAGATGAAATGCCTCCTTTCCAATAAAAAAGGTCTTCGGTTCTCTATACACACCAAACGAAACACAGTGTGTTCCTACCCCGGTTGAGCCGACCTCATTGCTGACATTGTACTACAACCATAACATAGCTGCAGCATGGCTCTTCCACATTTAAAGTTAGTGTGCAAGTCCTCGATGGTGAAGGAAAATATCGTGAGATAACCTATGTATACATCTGTGAAAAACTTGCACACACTTTACTAAGAGGCTTAATTTAGCTCGTGTCTTACCCATTCACCGTTAACATATTTCCAACGATGCGTATCTACTTGAACAAATTCAAGCAGTACTGTGTACATTGCAGTCGGATCAAGCCCACTGGCAGTGACTTTTACTACAGGAAACATTCGTCTGAAACAAAGAATATATGTTTTAATAACATTATAGTGATTATTAAATACCGCCTACCGTGTTGTTGCTGCCAATGAAATTTCATTCAGACTGTTTCGGAAGCGACTAACTATAGAAAATGCCAGAAAGATCTGATGGCCTCCGGTACATGACGTTTTGGCGATATTACTATCTCGTATAATAATAATAATAATAATAAACCAGATGAGAAAACTTTATAGATACCCCAAAAAAATAATAATAATTATAAGCCTTTTATTTCATGCATCGTTCATTATATCTCGTATAGGGCTGATATAAATTACCCTGACCATCAACGAAAAGCAAGCATTTTATGTTTTTGTTGTAGTTTTTTATAAGTCATGCTGCAGCTATATTACTGCTGTAGTTGTGGCACGAATGGGTCGGCTCGACCGGGGAAGGACCACGCTTTCACAGAATACCAGCGTAAAATAGCAGCTTAACACTGCTGTGTTTCGTATGGTGAGTGTAGAGAACCGGAGACCCGTTTTACTGGAAACGAAGCATTCTATGTTAGTCCTCACGGGTGACAATGCATCTGCATTTTGATTCGTCATCGAGGATAGATGTAGATGTCTATGGGCCACAGCAACCACTTACCATCAGGTAGACCGTGTGCTCTTTTGTCACCCTTATCCTATAAAAAAAGAGCAGTGTATAATTGACTGCCTCGGTAGTCTAGTGGTAGTAAACACGATTGCCGATCTTGAGGTCCCGTGTTCAAATCCTAGGTACCAGGCCAAAATCAGTTTATATAAGAAATCCTCAGTAGCTGCCTGGAGTCAAGAATTTGGCGGTGTTTCACACCGAAAGCACGTAAAGCCGTTGTTCCTACGCCTGATCTCTCTCCGGTCGTGTCGGATTACCGTCCCATCGGACTATAAGATTGAGGCAATAGAGAGTGCACCAGTGCTAATTGCATTTATGCATAAACCATTTATGTATAATCCTGTCCCTGTTGAACGATTGTCTCCGTTGAAACTGGTCGCCGAGACCGAAATCGTTCTAAAGGACGTTATTATAGCAGTTTAAGCAGTTGAGTAAATACTTACTTTCATCAAAATGATTAATTAACTTACTAAAATGCATAAATTATAGATAATGTAAGCACCGAACATTATTCTAACGAAAATATAAGTCAGAAGTTGCAGGACAAACATACATCATACATATGAAAGGTTTTTCGGATTTTCTAGTTTTGATTTTTTGATGTTGTAAACTTGCGAGTATCAAAATATGTGACATAATGGCCGTATCTTTTGATTGCGTAAAAGTTTGAATCTTTTACACATCCAAGGAACCGTAGACGTTATTAATTGGTATTATTTTTAACTTAGATACATCTATCCGTTCCTAAGAAAAAGAGTATTGATAGATGAACACACACACACACACACAGACAGGCGTAGAACTAAGTTATCCTATACGGGTTTCCTTTATTACAACGTTTTTTGTAGTGGAATCGACTACACCACAGATTTTTCCGGACCGATACGACTTAGGGACCTTCATGAATAGAGCCTATTCGTTTATAAAAGGCCGGTAACGCATCTGCAATTCCACTGGTGTTGTTCTCTCTGTTCGGTACAAATTATCCAATTGATTTTAAATTAACTTCAAGATGAACTAGATACCTTAAATTTTAAATATAACTCAGGAATAGAGACGTGATGAAAATGGTTAACCTAATTATTCCCTTCTATTCTACTATATTCGACAGGATTTCCATAAGTTACACTGTGATAATGCAATCGAACATTATGTAAACTCTGTTAGGTTCAAGAGTTTGCAATTTAGTTTGGAGTTTACTTTCTGTTGAATTATACTTAGTTAATTTTAATCGCGTATTCCATATAAATACTTTACTAACCATTGAAAAAGAAAAGAATATTACATCTATGTTTGTCTCAAATAGACAACAAACATCGATTCAAATTACTCGATTATACTAAGCTTATTTTACTTCTATTACCATACTATAGTAAAAGAGCCTAAGAGTCTTTTTACATAATATATTCGGGAGAAATACATCGATTTTATTTAGTAGCACCGTGAAAGTAATAGAATAAGATAACATAATAATAAGTAAATTTTTAAAAACGTTAAATTTGCATATCTCATGCTCTATCAAGAAGGCTGATTTAAATTAAATAAGAAGTAAAAGTTACCTTATGTTTTAAAAAGTCTTCATTCGCATCGGATACGCAGTTTTTACGTGGCTAAACAAACAGATAAATATTGAAAATGCTTACTTTACATTCAATCACTTTCCCTTTATACAACCAACTATTATGTTTACAAATAAAATCAAAGTGCATGAAGGTGCGCAAAGTTTGCAATTTTATGAACTACTACAATAACTTGTAGGTTTCGCGTAATAATGTGTCCTTTTGTAACATTTCAGTTATTTAACAAAGATACAGGATCTTATTTACTCAACGTTTCATAAAAAAATTATCATCAGTTTGTTCTTACGAAGTCATCTTTCAAGGGCGCTAGGTAGAGTCATGACTGATCGGGCGGTACTGTTTAGACTCCCTGTGTTAATTGGTAAGACCTACCTTGTTAATAGCTGAAAAGTAGCCGCCCGTCCGCACGCGGTTAGCACTAGTGAAAATGTTACTGTATTATTGGATCACAACGTATTATATACATACCCAAAGCTAACGTACTATTATAATCTCTATCGGGGCTTTCATCATCATCATCTCTCTACAGTTAGATAGGTTTCGTACTCTGGTTTTATACTCGGATAGCTATCGTAGCCCTACTGTACAAACTCTTCAGCATTTCGATATACCGATAGTCAACTTGAATTTCGGTAACGCAAGATAAAGTGGCATCTTCTGAAGGACTTTAAGTACCGGTTTTCTACCCTCTTTCAGAAGCTCGGCTGTAATTCCATCGTCGCCCGGGGACTTACCGTTTTTAAGGTGCTGGAGAGCCATTCAAATCTCGCTCAGACTGATATCATTGGAATAGTGTCGGATAAGGCTTGCTCTTGGATCGTTACTCACACTTTCGTGTGGCTCCAACAATGACGTATACACCTGCCCATAGAACCTCTCAATCTCACTCAAAATCTCAGGTGTCCTGTAATGATGCTGCCACATTCGGTCTTCAACATCGACATTTGGCTCTTTCTGGCAGACAAAGGCGACTTTCTGGCAAATACTTTGGTGCCCTGGTTCTGCTCGATCGCGTCTTCAATACGAGCGGTATTGAAGTTGCGTAAGTCCCGCCGCATGCATTTGGAGATCTGTCTGTTCATTGGCTGTACGCTGTCAAATCTCCTGAAAACTGCAACTTCATTTCCAGTCTAACAGACATGAGATTAAGAGTGTAATCGGAGAGTTTTTGTGTTCTTCTGCGGCGGGTTTTGCAGAACTTAGCTCCGACCGCACGGACAGTTTTCACAAGCTTGTCATTCATATCGTCCACTGCACTGCAATTTTCTAGGCACTAAAAACGGTTTTGTAGCTCGAGCTGAAAGGTTTCGGGACTTTGGATTAGAGCATGAGGGCAACGGAGCGTTGATTTCATTAGACGAGACCTCTCCTACTTAACATTTAGGTTCAGTGTATCGCTAACCATTCGGTAATCGCTACCAGTTTTCACCCTCGCGATCACAGAGACATCACTGAACAGTTGTCGTCTGGTCGTCATAATGAAGTCAATCTCATTTTTTGTCGAACCGTCGCTCGACCAGGTCCACTTTCTGTGGGGCCGCTTCTGGAAGAAAGAGTTCATATAAAGATCCCTCTTTCTCCATGAAGTCGGCCAGCTGCTGGCCCCTTAGGTTGCGTTACCTTATTCCAAATTGCCCTACCTTCAGCTCGTCGTTTGCTCTCTTGTGTCTAGTTTTGCGATATCCTCATACAGGCTTTAGAGATATCCTCATACATTTCCTTCACCTCCTCATCGGGATGTGCCGAGGTTGGCGCATAAACCTGTATGACCTTCAACGAATACCGTTTGGTGATAATGAGTATAGTAAGGTACGCAATCCTCATCGACATACTCACAATCTTTACCACGTTGTTAACGAGAGACTTGTGGACGATAAATCCGACACCTCCTTGGGACAGATGGTCGCCCTCCTAGTGACAGAACAACTTGCCGGATTCGAGGATTACCTGGAAGAAAAGATAGGCAAGATGCGCTGGGATATTATAGCAACTTGCCTATTTCTTCTTCCAGGTCTAGGATCTTCTTGTCTGTCTTAAGGGTGCGTGCGTTGTATGTTGTCAGGTCGAGTCGTCTTAAGTGGCAACCGAACATCTACCGGAGATTCTTAGCACCCCCTTCCCCGCCGGTAGGCTCAGCCCGATAACAACAACGTTTCCAGACTTCCAAAACAGGAAAGCTGCCATCAGATCAAAGTTAACTGATTTTTTATTTATTTTGTTACTCTCTGCAGTATAGGTACACCTTTGTTACTGATTACAAACCGTTGACTTAATTCCTTTTAGCATTGATAAGACTAAGTGAGCGCCTCTTTATTGTCACCAATACTTCCTGCTTAATATGCATCGATCACTATTAAAATACTTTAGTTTTTTATTAGTGATCCATGTTAATATGTTTCACATTTAGAATAGTAATGTAAATTAACTATTAATATGGAAGAAATAGCGTAATAGACTAAAGTTCAATAAGCTAAAGTTGCTTTAGGCCGATGAAAAACTTTCTCGGTTCTCGAGCAAAAGCCTCTTACCGGTAAATGAAGTAATGCAGGTGGCTTAGGAACATGTTTTAAGGTATTATTTGGGTGAGGCCTTTGTCCAGCTGTTTAGAAGACTATTTTTTGTGAGAATTAATTAATATCTGTAAGTCAGTTTTAATGCCCTGTGGTGGCGGAGTGAGAGAATACATCGGCACATTCCGTCCCGTGAATGTCGTAAGAGATGTCGATAATGCGGTATGAGATATGCCAAAAATATCGTATGTCTTTCCATAGATGGCGGTATGATCATCTAGTTTACACGTTTTTTGTGTTGTTGTTTTGTGTAATGTTGTGGTTTGACAAACGAAAACTAAAGTACCAACGCACGAAGTAGTGTCAGAGGTGCGAAATTTCTGGTAACTGACACGGCTACTGCGATCGTTAATTCGCCTGCCAAGCGTGACGTACAAGGTGAATCCTTTCTTCAATGTAAGAGGTCCAATGGTTCCATGTCAGCAATGAACTATTACAGGCTGATGCAGAAGAAGAAATCAGTTTTATTTTTTGTCCTTCCATAATATATCAACCTACTACTTTATAGATTTATGAAACTTCTTACAATATTAACTGATTTATTTCCAACCAGAAGTAAGAAATATATTAATTACTGTTTCGAGATCTCAAAGAATATCCTTGATATTTATTATTGTTGTAAAACCTGTAACAAACACGGTAGGGAGGAAATCATATACAATAAAAATTAGTACTGACTAAGCACTTCGTTTTAAGTATAATATAATAAATATCTGACCTTTATGTTTAATTCTCCATAAAATACTATGCGAGATGATTAGTTTGCGAAGGTTTAGTTACTTAAAAGTCAAGCTTCAAGCACACAGCGACGACACTTGCGCTATAAACAATATTGTAAGTGGTATTGTACTACATTATTCCCTACTCTTTTACTTGTTGTGCTACAATGTTGCTTGTTTCGCATTCTTTTAAATGTCCACTGACTCACCATAAACCAGTGCTTAGTTAGTAACGACTCAATATGTACCTATATATTTGGTTTTAAGACCAAAATTTTATACAATCTTACTTGCACTATTCGCAATATACTCATCAAATCAACACTTAAAGTTGCTATTTATAATTTTCATTTGTGTAATTTATAAATAGCAACAAGGTATGTAATTTTTAACCAAACCAAAATTAAGTACTTTTATAAATATAATATAAAAGTAAAAATTTAATGTGAACATAATTTTATCAGCCCTCACTATATCTTCCGATTTGGAGACTAACTGTAAAATTTATTGTTTTGATGAAAACATAGAGCAACGGAAGGTAGTAGCCATATCGTTTTTTCTCGATACAGGCAAAACTGTCTGTCATTTTTTGGGAGGGGAAATCTGTGACAATGACAACTCGGATACAAACTTGGATTAGTCGCTCGACCACTCCGCATAGTGGCAAGCGATCTGTGTTGGTAAACAAATCCAAAACAACACGACCGCTATTATTGTAATTTTTAAGTTAAAAAAAGAGTTAAATGGCAAAAATGTGATTAAAAATTACTCATATATGTACGAAAAGTAACGTCATCTTTTTTGTAAGTTTGCAGATCTCTTTTTGCAGCAAAAAAACTGATAAATTCAGCATTTTTGTGGGACGTCGTTTCAGCCGCGCAACTAGATTCAGTCTAGTAAGCAGTGCGGCTGCAACTAGTTTTATTGTACGTATGTCCATACGTATAATAAAACGCGTGGATTGACGGACAGGGGACAAGAAGATGGATTTGTGTATTTGGGATGTGTATTTAGCAGGGATGGTAGATATGATAGAACGACGAGTGAATGCAGAATATAGAGTAAATCGGGCTCTTAACTCTATTGTGGAAAGCCAAAATATGTCAAAAAGGCACGTATGGCAATTCACAATACTGTGTTACTTCCTCCATTAATGTATGGTGGTGAAAGTTGGGTGTGGCAGAATAAGCACGACAGTAGAATAAATGCTGTAGAAATACGGTCATTAAGGAGTATGTTAGGGCTGAATCTGAATGACAGGATAAGAAATTGTGTGATAATAGAATAGTGTGGATTGTAAGATGTTGTTGTGACCAGGATTAAAAAAGGAATACTTCGGTGGTTTGGACATGAAGAAAGAATGAACGAAGAAAGAGTAACAAAGTGAAGTGAACGGCAGAGCTGGGAAGGGACGCGCTACGCGAAA
The DNA here is from genome assembly GCA_963668995.1 of Parnassius mnemosyne. Classification (NCBI taxonomy): domain Eukaryota; kingdom Metazoa; phylum Arthropoda; class Insecta; order Lepidoptera; family Papilionidae; genus Parnassius; species Parnassius mnemosyne. The sequence goes on from CAVLGL010000159.1 coordinate 29,628,784, forward strand.
GTTCGTCGACCAAATTGGCAATATATTGAAAATGGGCCAAATTAAGAGTACCCTTAACCGATGAGTATGTATGCGTACGTATATGGATATGAAGGAGGTGTGAGAGGTGAATGAAAGTCCGTAGTCTCTGCCTACTCCTCTGGATGAGTGGTTATATATGTATGTACATACATGCATATTTTATAATTCTTCTGTACATGTGTATGTGACTGAACTCCTCCTAAACGGCTTTGATTTTCATGAAATTTTGTGTGTGTAATTAAGTTGATTAGAAAATGGTTGAGATTCACTATTGGATCCGGTAGGTGGCATTATTGTCGAGATCCAGAAATCAACCGTGTGAACCCGGTGCGGATCGCTAGTCATTTGTAAAACTAACTTTAAGGATTTTATCACGTCTAACTTGCCATTCCAAAATAATTTCCAATTTTTCTTTGTGACAAACGCTTTGCGGCAACAAATTTGCTTTATATCTCATAAAATTATACGTAATAATATTTTTGAGAAATCTACATTCAGTTATATTTTTTTTTCATCTAGCCGTAATTAGTCATTGAAGTTAAAGGGATAGTATATTCTTTTCAATTTGGAATCTCAAGCTAAATTAAAAGTAAAGCAAGTTACGCCATCTTTTAACAACCTTGTGAGAAGAGGCGCAAGAAAGATGCTAGAAGGTCGGCTCGAGCGGGGAAGGACTACACTCTCACGGAATACCAGCGTAAATTCCAGGTTAATCCTACTGAGTTTCGTTTGGTAAGTGTAGAAAACCGGAGACCCTTTTTACTGGAAAAGAGGCATTCCATCTTAGTCCTCACGGCTGACAACGCATCTGCATTTTATTTGCAAACGAGGATAGATGTAGATGTCTATGGGCCACAGCAATCAGTTACCATCAGGTGGACTGTGTGCTTGCTGGTCATCCTTATCCCATACAAAAAAAAATAAAAAAATAAACTCACAACTAGACTATATAATCCAAGAATTACCGAAGTCAGAATTATCAAGAGAAGACTTCGATTCTATATTTTTTAGGCATTAGAATTACATAAAGATATACAATATTTATTAGCATCAAAAAAAGAAAACGAAAACTAAAAACTCAAATTATTATACAGTCCTACTCCAAGCGGTATGGTGCCAAGTACGCTGACCGATTTTCCTCACTGAATGACTATATTTATCCTTTGAACAATGGCAACGGCAAATTACGGGTACAGTCTTTTCATTTATGGGGCTATGTATACGCTTTTACAACAAAATCCCAGAACATGTTCAAAGTTTGTCAATAAACAAGTTTAAAAGTTTTAGTAAAGAAAGACTGTATAAAAAGGGTTATTATAATATCAAGGAATACATGAATGAAAATAACCCCTGGGAATAAGGTGATCGCCACCATGCTGGTTCTATGCTTCGACATATTCGCCGTGCTCGGCTACTTAGCTATGATAGTTTTCCTTTTCACTTCAACATAATATATGCTATTATTGTGTATTCTTTTCACATTTGCAAAAACAGCGGTTTAGTTTTCAGAGGGGGCGACACATGACTCTAATGAAAAATACAACTTTAAAGCTAAATATTTCGAAAACGGACCCCTGAATCGAAAAGATGTTGTTCCACACCCTCAATGTTTTTCAAAGACCTATCCAGCGATACCCCACATGATGGAATAGACGGGTGAAAAAAATCATCCTCCATTTACTTGTATGGAAAGTACCTAAAATATAAATATATTTTTTAAGATTTTATTTCACAGTTTTCTAGGCGTGATTAATATCTATAGCTATGTTAAATTACAGATTTGTAGCACCTAGGGTCTCTGAGTAAAACCGCGGATGGACGGACGCACGGACGCACGGACGGACGAATGGACGGACATGGCGAAACTATAAGGGTTCCTTGTTGTGTAACTACGGAACCCTAAAAAGTAAGTTGTATACAGTGGCGTAGCTACCCAGGGGCTAAGCGGGGCAGTGCCCCGGGGCCCCCAAGCTAAAGGGGCCTCTCGGCCTCCAAGAACAAAATTCGAAAAATTATGTACTATCCTAGTTTTATAAAGAATTTTCGAGTTTAAAATTTTTGCCCCCTGACCGCGAACGGCTCGAATTTAAATCACAAAAATTACTCACACGTCTAGAACATAAATACAAAATTGTTAAAGATAATTGTCTACTTCGTCTTATTGTCTTTTTTATATAGAAGAGAGGGACAAACGAGCATGCGGCTCACCTGATGGCAAGTGATGACCACCGCCTATTAACAAATACAACACCAGGGGAATTGCGGCCGCGTTGCTGATTTTTTAAAAAGGAGTAAACTCGTTTCTTGAAACTCCCTAAGTCGTAACGGTCCGATAGTAGTAAACCGCCAAACATCCCAATGATGAGGATTTGTGAAATGTGTTGATGAAATTTTGTGGCTAGAATTAATCCGAACAATTCCTCTGAACACTCCCCGTGGTAAATGCGATAGAAAATGCAAAGGGATGCAACATCTCTTCGTCTCGTCTTTCGTCTTCGTCGAGCGTCGACGATTCGAGCCGCTCAGCGTTGGATACGGTCAAGTGGAAGGAGCTGGTACTCGGGAGCCCCGGCCCAGGGATGAGAACAGTATTTCATGTTAGGCCGAACCTGCCCCTTGTAAAGTTGCAAGCAATGTGCCGGCATAAAATACTGTACCGATCTGCTGAGCTTTTTAGAGGCTAATTCAGCACGATATTCGATATGACTGAATGAGGTAACTAGGGAAATGCCCGGAAATTGAGGAGTTACGACAAAGGGGTTCTATTTAGTGGTAAGCGCGCACACTTTTTAGTCGCCCCAATCCCAGACCTTATCCGGCAAAAACTTGACTTTAGACACAAGTTTGTTCCGGTAACGTTTTCCCGAGAAATATGTCTATATTATATTTATACAGCCGGTGTATAAAGCATCACAAGTGCACATTACTGGTTTGCAACATATTATTGATAAGCACAAGAAACAGCGTAGGTGACACTTAGCCTTGTGAAACACCAGCATAAATATGCTTGTAAATGGAGCATGCACCTTCTACTACGACTTTGTTGCTCAAATCTGCAAAAAAACTGCTGATCCAGTTGCACAAATTCTCGGGAAGCCCATAGGAAGGGAGCTCCGAAAGAAGTGCTTTGTGCCAAACCCGATCGAAGGCCTTCGCTATGTCCAAATTAATGCCTAGGGTCTCCCTCTCTGCCTCTGCTGATTTATGAGTCAGGTAACCCAAAACATCACCAGCAGAGCAACCCCGACGGAAATAGTAGATGCAGTCTTTTTTCAGTTGGTGATTCTAAATCTCATGAGCTGGCAATTCACAATGGTTATCATTATTTTAGAGAACAAGTTGGATAGGTCTGAGCGGTCGATTTTCAGTTATTTTTTAGGGATCTGGTGGTCTTTGAGTTTGAAACTACGTCTAGGGAGAAAGAGTTTTAGAAAAGACACGTTACGACCAGTGCCAACTAGTGAGCACACGTCTTCAACATAATGGGAGGAACTCCATCAGGCTCACTAGACTTCACGTCTAGGGAGAGCGCATCGAGCGCTGTGTAAACCGTATCGTACCGACTTGAAGACGAAATTATACATCTTTTTTACAGCGCTGGTGAAGCACTCATATTATTGCACATTGCGCGATGCAATTTTACAGGAGCGACCAAACAAGGCACCACAGATGATAGAATATAGAGTCCCATTCCCTGAAGTACCACATCAGCGCCATAAGCACGTTGGGATCATCCGGCGAGAAGCATACCCGCCCCTGTCCTCAAGGGAAGGATGCAAAAAAAGACCGCATCCTGTCCCAATCGTCCGACCTATAGTGCCAAACACGGCGGCGATCTGCAGAACGCAACCGTTATAAGAGTTTGAGTAGCACTATAGTTCGGATCAGACAATGGTCCAATGGGCCAAGAGGGGCGTCGACGGAGAGCTGATATCCGTCCGTATAAGAGGTCAGCAGAAGGTCCAACATAGAAGGTGCACAATCCTCCACATCTAGAATTCACGTAGGTGAAGTAACCATTTGTTTCGGACCATATGCCAAGGCAAAATCATAAGCAGATCTTCTTACATCATCGGTTAAACGAAAACCAAGCCATTCAGCTTGATAGCCGTTAAAATCACCAAGGATCACGATCTCTGCAGACGGGACCTGTTATAGCACGGAGTCTCCAGCGATTTCGACGTGATCGATGAGTTCGTTTGTGTTGGCATTAACTATAGAGGCACCCGTAGACGCGAGGATGGTCGTCACTGAACTTCAAGACTGCCGAGGCGTCGAGAACAGATGTGCTCTCTAACGTATACGTATACTCCAGCCCGAGGCACAAAGGTGTTATAATTTGTACACCGGATAGGAGAGAAGTATCAACTGGAGAGGACGCCTGCGCCTCGGTTAGAAAGAGCAAGGTCGACTTCGCCGTCTTCAGATGGTACCTAATGAAATTCGTTAACGTTTGAATAAAATCCTCTGATGTTGCAGAAATTCACGGACAGCGTGGCAGGGATAACCTTTGTCTTATTGCTCTACTTACCACGAGCAGTATTTGTCTTGAGCGGAATTTCGCCCCCTCCCCATCCCCAGGATACGCGAGGCAGCCTGAGCACCCGCTCTAAAGAAGGTTAGGATAGCTTGGGCGTGAATGCTTAGCAAGGGATTCTCCAATTCCAGGGGTGCTGGTACCCTCCTTGGATGGTTTCTTATTTAATTACACTACTTACTTCGACCACCTGTACTTAACAGGCAAGTAAACTTCTACTTCACGCTGGTTAACACCTCTGTAAGTTCGTGGGTCTCGGTTCGAGCCGGTCCACCCAATCATTACATTCATTCTTTACAGCTCGTCATTTCATATCTTACCAGGGCATCACTCTATCTAGTTTGGCCCATCCGTGCGACAGCAAAAGCTGCCGTGTGGCTCTTCCCCTGTTATGTTGTCTGCCTATATTACTAACTGTAATCTACTTTGTGATTATTTATGCGTTACACATAATACTTAGTAGAAAGTAGCTTTGCTTTATTATGCCCTGCAGTGGGCGACAAGGAGCTGATGATGAAGTAGTTTTGCACCTTTAAAGTATTTAGTTTAGTTGAAATAGGGCCCCAATTTTATTTTTGCCCCGGGGTCCTTGGTTACATAGCTACGCCACTGGTTGTATACAGATAAATATAGACTTAAAAAATCAATAAAAAAATGAACATTCACAATTAACAAATTAACTACTAGATATTACTTCTATTTATTCTGTACTACTCGTATTACTAAGTATACGAGTATAATATGAGGCAACGGGAACAGACTCAGTATACCTACGCTGGACATTATGCTCAGCACTGGTTTTCAGCCAGTCCCTATTGTTTTGGGTGTAATATTTTGGGTCGCACGCACATTGTACTTAATTATGTTTTAGTGGTAAACCTCATTACAGTTTGTACGTGTTAAATAAAATAATCTTAAATTAAAATATTATCATACAATAGACATACAATTATTCGGCCTAAAAAGACTTTGGTTTATGAAATAACTCCTTTTTAACCTTTTTTTTAAATGTTGCAAATTTAATATTAAAATTTTCTTTTAAGGGCGGTGGGTGGATAGGTCAATATTATATACAAGTATATAACCGTTAATTACCCGTAAGACATGCAGGAAGCCGATGGGTGCACGTGGCTCAGGTTGGTTGTTTTTAGCATTCCGCGGAGGAGCGGTAGGCTTGTGATTGTGATGATGATAATAATATTTATTTATTATTTTATATAACATTTGGAAAAAGTATAATGAACTTACCGTCCATTCTTAGTGACGATCATCTCGTTAGTGAGGGTTTGGAAGCGAACCCACAGTTCCCGGTCGTCGAGAGCTACATTCACCTCGCGCTCCCGGCCGGCACGAGAGCCGCCGCCGCCAACCGTCGGCTCTACCGCGCTTAGTATGTGCGACGCCGCCATGGTTATTACTAGAAAGAAATAATTAAGTATAACTAAAATTAAATATAATGTAGATTGTCTGCAGCTATAAACAAAAACTTAAAATAATTTATAAGTATGACCTTAGTAATATGCTTTTTAACTGGAAAAGACGTAAGTTAATATAGGCGCCTTACCCTACTAGGTTTTGAAACTGGTACCATATATATATATATATATATATATATATATAATAATCGGTTGGATTGCGTTAGCTGGTCCCCAAACGAATGCTCCATAAATTTTGGGCCCTGTTTACCCTTTTTACCCGACTGTGTAATGTGTTTATCAGCCTATATATAAAAGTACGTATGTATGTATATATGTTTGCTCTTTTGTGGTGCTCTAGAGACCAAACGCTTGGACCGATTTTGATGGTTCTTACGTCAATTGATTTAAATAATCTTGTGAGTGTCTTTAAAAACGTGTATTTAACTATTAGGCTTGTTAAGTGTGTTTTTCTCATTATTTTTGTTTAGTTACTGTAATAATTATATTTTTTATCATAAACATTTACTAACACTAAACATAAAACTAAATACTTTTAACTTTTGCGTGTTTTCTGAATAAATGAAGGTGAAAATAAGTTTTGATAAGTTTTGCCATATATCACATTATTCACTCATTATATTACATAAGTATATTATACTGCGAAATAGCTATTTCATAGACTTGACAGAGATCAAGTCAAGGTTGTTTTAAATAGTCAGTGAATATTATAATTTATTTCCAAAGTACACTTTTGCGTTGCATTAACTAATTATCACATTTCAAAAGTGATATATTTCGATGATTTTTAAATTCTTTGTATTTTTAATACTTAATAAAAATACTGATTAGTTGATAAATAAAACAAAAGATAAAAAGCTTACCTCAACCTAGCAAGAAAATCACTTGCACTAATACGTATTTGTGATTAAATTTGAAGTGTAGTAATGTAATGATAACACGTTACAGTGTCAAGTGTTGTCACAAAATTTAATTTTACATTAAAACTACAAATAAGTAAGTACTATTAGACTGTAATATTAAAAATTAACTTAATTTTAGAAATTATTATCTAAGAGCAATTTTTACACAACAATTAAAACAAGAAGTGTCCATAAACGAGGTTAAGTATGTATAGTGTTTTGATAATTAATGTAGTAGCCATTTTGTTTTCTTAATTGAATAAACCTAGCAAGCTAACAGCATAGCAAAGTGGCGAAGCATTCAGCTTTGTAGCGGTTTCTAACGGTTGCCGTTGAGCAATCAGTTTCAAAATAGGAGGTTCAGATGAGTAATCGATTGCTGAAAACAGAATTTGAAAATTCGAAACCGTTCTCGAGATAATCGTGGGACAGACGGACAGACGGACAGACATCGTGAAATCAATAAGTGACTTCGCAAGCTTCGCCACTTAATAATGAGACAATTTCATAATGTACCGTATGTGATGACCGTGTAGTATTAGTGACAGTGTAAGAATCTCCAATAACTCCATATAATCCCGTGGGTGAAGAGGTGACAGAATGAAACAAACCAGGAGACTGGCAGCAGCGTCTTCCTAATCCAAACAAATAAATAAAATTGAAGTGTCTGTTTGTAGTGTCAAAATAACAGCTTTTTGCTAAATTCATATGAAAGTACATAATAAAAATACAATTTGTTTAAATTTTAGTCTGTCTGTCTGTCTGTTTGTTCCCGCTAATCTCCGAAATGGCTAGACCAAATATGACGAGACTTTTACTGGCAGCTAGCTAATGTTATAAGGAGTAACTAAGGAGTAACCGCGCAAAAAAAATTAAAACCCTAAATTATATGCGGGTGAAGTCGCGGGGAACAGCTAGTAACAAATAAAAATAAAAAGCTGCCATTGCCAACTCACCTGCTACGCGTGGCAACTATGGCAAATATTCCCTAGGCCTATGTTCAGCAGTGGACTTTTAATAGACTGTAACAGTATAATACAGGTGCATTAATATACTATTACAGCCCATTAAAACTAGACAATAAATATTCAAGGCACATTACTCATCTAAAAAGATTAAAATTTAAAAAACGATTAAACTAAAAGTAAATTAATGAAATTGATTTTTTAACAACTTGTATTATTCTTCCCAACTTTTTCCATTTGCATTTTATACACACGGAATTAGGAATCACATACACCAGAATAAGGATTTTACATCGGGATTAGATGCTTTAGAACTATTTTCAAATTTATTTAATTTTAAATATAAATCAAGATCGAATAGTCAATCCTTTAGACTATTTCAAGAGTAAAAAACAATAGTTCTTGATGAAATTACCAAGCCTTCAGAAAGGTACAATAAGTATTTATTTTTGATTTTTTTTAATCAGGTTAAAATATCGCAGAAATAGGTGCGTTTAACTTATTTTCTTTGAGTTTCTCTATATATACAAAATTAAATTATACGAAAACTAATGAAATACCATTTAATGTTTTAATTTATTTTTAATTTTTTAATATAAAATAATTAACGTTATTTACGATAAAGCAACCCATGAATAATATAATTCCAAACCAATATTAAACCAGTATTTAAGAACAAGCAATAAGTTTAAACGTATGTATAGTAAGTTGAAAAGTGTCTATTAGTTAGAAGAGTAAACTTAATAACGGAACTTTTATTGGTTTATTGCAATCTATTTAAAGCGTGGAGCACATATCACAAAGTGTAAGTCGTCAGCAAAACAGTTAACTACTGTGTGCCACGCGTTCAATATAGAGTTGAAGTAATTTTGGGGACCCTAAGAATCTACTTATATAGATTTTCTAGCGTTTTATTTACTTATATTTACTTTTCCAACGTTTAAAAATAATATAAATAGATCTTTTTAAGGGCTTATTTTTCAGTCATCAGATAAAAGTTATCCATCGAATAAATAATAATCTGACTGAATATAAAAGTGAAACAATTGGACTATTTTACTCATGTAGATGCAGTTTTTAATATATTTATGTTTCTATGAGAAAATGTATGAGTAATAAATCAATGGTTCCATGACATTATAGACTTGCGAGTGTCTCGCAAACGCAAAAAAATAACATAACTTGGTGTTAGCAAGCGTCAACATCAACATGGACAGTGAAAATTATTGACTTTTCGTTCTTGTTGCTCTATGTAGCAATCGAATTTTAGAGAACAACCAAAAGTCTCTACTAATATATCGAAAGCCCACGTCAAGATAAATTTTAGAAAGTAATTGAAATTATTGTCAAAAATAACTACAGCCTAGTGATGCTGATAGAGGTATCATAAAATCGTGATGTCGCAAATATTGTATTAATTTAACAAAACCTCAGACTGAAAAATACTATGTGTCATTTTATAACGAAATCAATCATGTAGACTTATTATTTCATTTAGAGTTTTAACGTTTTGTGCATTTATTTTTGTCCTTGATTGGCAAAAAATGTATATGCAAACAAGGTTTTTTTACAACTTCACACATTCTAAGTTTTATAATATTACTCAAGGATGATACTCAGAAGAATTATTATATAGTACAAGACCCAAAAAATAACGATACAATCGGATATATCTAAAAGAATTATACCGTGTTGTTACCGTGTAAGGGAATCCACTATATCCGATATCATCCTGTAGTACCTGTCCTGTATAAATGAAACAGTAGGGGATGGGCGGCAGCATCTTCTTATTAACTACTTAAAACAATAATAAAACTGCGCTTGCCAAGCGTTAGTTGCCTGCTAAGCGTGACAAAAAAGGAATTTCATTATAGAGCATATCATAGACTTAGACAAAAACATCGGACTAAGATTTTGTCTTAAAATTTGCATCGCTAATGGAATTTCTTGTTCGGAGTCACTGAAAATGTTACAGAAGGCTTACGTTGAGTCGACTTTATTAAAAATAGGTGCTTATGAGTGGTACAAAGCGTTCAAAGCGGTAGAGATGTGATGGAAGATTTGCCTCGCTCTGGTAGGACATCAACGTCTGAAGTAATACATGGCAAAAGTGAAGGAAATAGTGACTGAAAATCCTCATTCAAGTTTGATAGAGATAGCCACCGAACTTTCTGTGTCTCACTTGAGTATGAAACATTTTGCCGCTGGGCTAGTCCCTAAAGACCTCAATTTTCTCCAAAAACTCAATTGCATAAGAGTCGCTAAGGACATGTTAGAACGAGTCAATTTCAACCCAACATTCATGAAACGTATTGTTACTGGTGATGAGACGCGGGTTTACGAGTTTGACATGCAAATTAGTCAACAAGCTTCAGAGTGGCGTCTGCCAACTGAACCGAAACCGAAAAAAATCATGCTAAAGTCGATCAAAAGTCAAAGACATGTTGACCGTTTTCTTTGACTATCGCGGTGTTGTGCACTCGGAATTCTTGCCGAGAGCTCAAACGGTAAACATATAAAAATACTATCTGAGCGTTATGCGGCGCTTAAGACAGCAAATTAGATGAAAAAGGCCAGATTTGTGGAAAGAAAATTCTTGGATATCGCACAAGGCCATCGTTGTGAACGAATTTTTGACCATAAACTCAACAAATACGATCGAGCACCCACCCTATTCACCAGATATGGCTCTAACCGACTTCTTTCTTTTTCCTAAACTCAAATTACCACTTCGTGGCACCCGTTTTCATTCGGTAGTGTCTTATTAAGGAGAATTCGCAGCGAGAACTGAACTCAATTTCGGAAAAACCATTTAAAAAATATTTTGATAATTGGATTATTCGTTGAAGAAAGTGATAAAATAAACTTGGATGAATAGCTGACATTTTGTGTATTACCGATCTTTTCCTGGTGCTTTCTTGAAGAGTAGTATATATGCCTATAGATATTTTTTCGCATTTCAGTTTTAAAAAATATATACAAAAATGAAAAGTTGCTAACCTATGATGATCTAAATCTAAAAAAGTCATTTTTATCTAGTTTGATCTATAATATTAAGAGAATTTTTGGATCACCCGTATTTATACCTTAATATCTATTCCAAATACGTTAGCATTTATATTATTTCTCATTTGTAGCATAATTTTTGACTGTCATCGATTAATTTATATTACTAGGCTTACCAGTTAGACCACTTTTTAAAAGTCTTTGAAAGTATTATTAGAGTACTCTCAAAAACGAACAATTAGCAAAAAAGTCAATAAAAAATTGTACCGTAAAATCATTCCACCCCATTCATTATAAATATTATTGAAGCCACAAAGAGGTATAACATTTTATATTACATGAGATATATTACATTTTACATTTAATATATTACATTTTACATTTAATAAATAATGTTACCTTATCATAAACCATAGAATTTTCATCCAAATTGTTCGCTATTGTATATCGTCACTTTAAAATTAAGTAATTAAAAATAGTATAAAATTTATTATGCACTTATTACAAATTAAATAGAAGCGACAAATTCTGTTTCTATTTTACATTCACATGTGGAATAGCAAAGAGAAGGGAGAACAGTTTTGAGAGATATAACGAAGAAACACTCTCTCTTTTATTTGCAACTCTGGTGGTACTATATTAATGATGCCGAAGTGGTGGTTGGTGATAACACAAGCGGAGAGTGGTATCAATATATATATATATATATATATATATATATATATATATATATATATATATATATATATATATATATGGTAAAACGGAGAAGGAAAAGTCGAAAATTGTTGTCTTTAGAAGACGGACTGTCATTTATTGACCGACGCTCATGGAAAACTGTTAGTTGGTATATGTCCAATGTAACTATAGAACCCCCCCCCCTCCCCATATTCTCGTAAAGCGTAAACTATTTCCTTTCAGAAACAGCATCTCTGATGTATTTGCTGAAAAACTTAATTTAAGGACTGTGTGACTTCCTGGTGAGTATACCTGACTGCACAGTCAAATTTTGAAGTGCTACTAACTACACGTGCAAGGTGGTCAAGTCCATATTTATTGTGTATATATATTTCAATATGTTTTATTGAGGGAGCCTGTAAAAAAATGTATCACTGGTCATCACGGACAACACACACTTGGTGTATATTTTTTAACCTTTAGGTATGGTGATAGAGAAAAATGTCAATAACTTCTCAACGGCTATCCATATCCAGTTGAGTTCACTTCGTTCGTCGTTACAATATATAGCCGAACATAATCGGATATGTTGTCCTAACTATCCAAATTCGTTAACTACTTAAATTGCAGTTTTTGTTTTCTTCGCACCTTTGGTACGCTGATGTCATTCGCACAAGTTTATTTTTGATCATTGAGTAAAATCAAAAAAACCTTTAGCTTCGTCTGAACCTCGGTCTGATTTTGGTCAAATACAGAATCTAATGGTTGGACTCTATTTATTTATTTATACTTTAAAAACTGATGCCCCATGTCTGCAATATATTATATAATTTATATACGTATATAAGATGTTACTTTACACACTACGAACTACGAGTATTATACATATTATATACGAGTAAGTAAATAAGAACGAATTAAAACTTAATCTGTTAAATTTGTTTTATGTTTGAGTAGTTTTTAGTTCGGTTGTAGGTTGTAGTTGTGGGGGTTGGAATTATTTTTTTTTTGTTGGAGGGCTTGAATTAAGCATCGAATTTTATAAATTATATTATGTAATACAATGTTAAAAGAAAACTAAAACTAAAAACTGAACTTCCTAAAGAAATTCTATCCACTACTGGTCGTTGCGACTGGTTATAAGAGGGCTGGTTCTTTTCTCACTCAAAGGCTAAGTATAGCCATTCAGCGAGGTAACGCAGCCAGCGTTCTTGGCAGGATCCACGAGGAGTAGGACTGTATGATAATTAAGTTAATAGTTTTATTTTTTTATTATAGTTTTTTAATAGTGTATATAATAAAATATTTTATATTTTAAGATTATTATTAAGATCTTTTAGAATATCCGAACATTTCCGGACTGGACTCGAGCGAGGTAAGTATGTAAATTTAGGTACAAGAAGCAATTTGGGGGTTAATATATACAATTTATCAACGTGGTTTAAAAACAGGTCAATTTTTTTCTAACAACAGCTTTAATACTATAAAAAAAGAACGGGGCACCTAGCAGGTATAGCAATTTCGCACTGACAGCTTTTATTCCTGAATTATGTAAACAGATCTTTATAGAACTCAAAAGTCTCTATATTATATAACTTTCATATTGCCGAGGAATATGTGTGCATCTTTCCTGTTCAAAACTAACTTATCTGTTTTCATATATATTCTCTAACTTTTATTAATATTCTAGTCTCATCATTTTGTTCAGAAAGTTGACTGAGCAGTGAGTCCACAGTCCATACAGTATCATCAGTATCTGACTCAAATCGAAGAACGTATGACATACGCACTTCAATTACTCTTTATATGCCTTCAGTTCAGCCACTGATATCTCCACCCACTTCAGCTAAAGTGTTAACTGTTCCAGCATCTTTTTGTTCAGCATTAGGGGGTATTGATATTTCCTTTTCTAAGATATCTTGGAAATCATCCAAGTCTGGTATAGTAGGAATATCGTCTATAGAGTCAGGTGAATTCTTTAGTATAACTAGCTCCTGTGATTCTAGTTCCTGTGAGTTCCCTCCGCGCAGGAACCTACTTTCTTAGGTTTTATTGTTGCTTGTGTCCTTGTATTGTAGTCGAAGGTTATTTGCTGGGTCAAGTTTTAGTCAAGATCTCTTAATTAAAAGACAAAACTTCCAATTACTTTACCAGGGCAGAGCGAGGACCAGACATGAATATTTTATATTTTTAAGAATAAATATTTCATTGAGGGCAGTTAATCTTATTTAATATATAATATACTACAAAACAATGTTCTAAAATACTTGGTGCTAAATTATTATACAGCATTATTATGGTAATATTTGCTGCGGAAGAATTCAATGCTTCTAAAAAGAAATTCTTGTAATATATTTCATATGCGCTATAAATATAAGTTTGTTACTAAATCTTGATAATTATAGTAAACCAAATTAATTTTTCTAGCAAATTGTAAGTAGAGACATTTTTGCATATAAATTCATAATCCATTTTATTTAAATTACACCATTGAAGGAGATTGCCGAAAATACACCAGAGTTTACGCACATCATGGTTTAAATTATTCTGAAAAAATTTATGTCATCGGTGTCCATATAAGATACAGATAATTTTAGACAGAAAGGCAGGTCATTAACATAAAAACTTTAGTTTCTATCAAAGAGCTTTAATTTCTCGTTTCTATTTTAAATATCTAAGACTTAAACGTGTAAGACTTACTTCTAGTTATAACATATAATATATATATGAATATATATATATATATATATATATAGAGAGAGAGAGAGAGAGAGAAAGAGAGAGAGAGAGAGAAAGAGAGAGAGCTGGTCTTTTAAATTTGAATTTGAAACGATTGTATAATCAGCGTCGCTAGTAAATATTCGCTATTGGGAGAACTGATAACCGTGAGTACTGAGCTCACGGTTAGAGTTGTGACCGTGAAATTTACCTTATAAATATTGGTAATCACAAAATTGCAAATTTCGTTGAAAATACACCTAGTTATGTACATTTATAACTAAAAGCATCACGAAATCTTGGTAGCAAATATGAGCCGGACATTTATTGTAAGTTTGGCTCACGAACTTCTCTCCGATGTTTAATGTTCTCATTATCGCCGACTGACTCCGTCGGTTCAACGTACCAGGAACCCTCAAACCTGGTTATATTTTGAAAATATTACCAGATTCGATTTCTATTTCAGTATAAAAATGTGACGATAAATTCCTATAATAATTTGGTTTATTTTTGTTTTTCTTTTAATTATTATAAGCTAGTGCTTATATATTATGTGTATTTTTTATTATAACATATTCTATATAATCTTTATATATAAAAATTACGTGTCACGATGTTTGTCCGCGATGGACGCATATACTACTGAACTGATTTCAATGAAATTTTGCACACTCTGTGCAGTTTCGTCCAACTTGAGAGATAGGATAGTTTTATCCTGATAAGTGACGCTCAATATTTTTTAATTACGAATTTGAGGATTTTTTATATGAAGGGTCGTCGAAAAGGGCAGAACAACGTCTGCCTGGTCAGCTAGTATAATATATTATATAGGTTTTTAATATAGTTTTTTTAATATTGTACATATTTCTTTAGATATAAATACAAAATAACTTTATTGCCATAAAAAAAGTAAAAATTTTATGATAGCTTATAAAACCAATGCCAAAAATGAAATAAATCTTTTTTCAAAATATTACGCTATTACCGGAAAAATAAAGCACTTCGTTAGTTGTAGTGGGACAAGCCTAAAGGGCTAAAATAAAATATAAGTAAGCATATAATATGTATGGATGAATCTGAATGACAGAGTGAGAAATTGTTTGATAAGATAAGAATGTTGTGACCAGGATTAAGAAAGGAATGCTTCGGTGGTTTGATCATGTAGAAAGAATGAATGAGGAAAGAGTGACAAAGCAAATTTATGTTGCAGAGGTGAAAAGCAGAGTCGGGAAGGGACGCCCTAGGCGAAAGTTTATGGATCGAATTGGCGATATATTGAAAATGGGCCAAATCAAGAGTACCTTTAACCGACGGGCGTGTATGCGTAGGTATATGGATGTGGAGGAAGCGAGAGAGATGTGTCAGGATCGTGCCAAATGGAAGTCCATAGTCTCTGCCTACCCCTCTGGGTGACAGGCGTGAGTGTTTATGTATGTATAATATGTAAAGATCATCATATATATGTACCATAGTACTTCCTGCATGACTTACACAGGAATTAATAGTCAAGGAAGAGGCTCCCCTAGGGTACGATTCAGGCGCTATAGTATATAGCGAATTCAATTGCTCAGTAGCGCAAAAAAATTCTACGTGGTAGAGACATGCTGCAGCTATATTAATAGTGTAGTTGTAGCACGAATGGGTCGGCTCGACCGGGGAAGGACCACGCTCTCTCAGAATACCAGCGTAAAATAGCAGCTTAACACTGCTGTGTTTCGTATGGTGAGTGTAGAGAACCGGCGACCCTTTTTTACTGGAAAAGAGGCATTCCATCTTAGTCCTCACGGGTGATAACGCATCTGCATTTTGATTATTTATTGAGGATATAGATGTAGATGTCTATGGGTCACAGCAACCACTTACCATCATGTGGACTGTGTGCTCGTTTGTCAATATATCCTATAAAAATAAATTCAGTAAAGTTTTAAATACCGAGAACATAAATTGTATACAATATATTTTTGAATCCATACATAATGAGGACTTTAAATAAATGAAACATATAAAATATTTTCGTGACTTTTCCTGTTGGTTATTCGAATATTATTAAAAAGATAAATTTAAAAAACCTACGCAGAGGAAATAGGTTTTTCTGCTCTTTTTTTAATGTCTGTTCTAATTTAGAGGTACGAGATTTATGAAATCTATAGATTTAACATTAGTTTAGTTTTTCGGTATTGTCCTTGCCTAAATTAGGATATTATATAATTGGCGGACTTGCCTTCTTCTAGGCAATATAAATCCATAACTTATTAATATATCTCATTTCACACATTTTTAATTGGCAAAAGATTATAAGTGACTGGTGGTAAGTGTCGACCGTCGCCCATGAATAACTTCAACATCAGGGGAATTGCAGATACGTTGCCGGCCTTTTAATAATGAGTAAGCTCGTTTCTTGAAGGTATCGAGGTCGTATCGATCAAAAAGTCACAGGTGGTAAACGAATCCACAAAGAAGTCATGCGAGGAAGAAAACTCTTAGTAAAATCACAGTGGTGGACCGTCAAGCATTCAAATGCTGTGGATAGTATCGTTTAAATTATGGCAATATTAAAATAATGAAAAAAGAAACATTTTAAGTCAACTAAGGCGTCGCCCTAATACAACGCGATTACGCGTTAGCGCGTATTAATTAATAAACCATAGAATAGAATAAAATAATTTTTATTCAATAAACATTTCATGTAATTCTTATTGAAAGTATTTTTTTTATATTTACTACTGGTTTGGAAAATACCTCTCTCATGGGAAGAACCAGCGAGAAATCCAGCGTGACTTGTTTTTTTAAATAAAATTAATTTACAATTAGTATGAAACATTTAATAATAGTATGGTAGCAAATACCTTATTCCCAGGAGTTATTATCAATCATATATGTACTTTTTAGTAGTATGATGCCCGTTATTAGACAATTTTTCAAAATAATTTTGTTTTATTTTTTTGGTTGATAAGCTCTGCATATTTTCTGGGACTTGTTGTAAAAGTGTATATATTTCACCATAAAGGAATTACTGACTATTTTGAGACGAGTAACTGGTGTAACTAACTTGTGCTTGTTCCTAATATTTACAGAATGTACATCATTATTTTTAATAAAACTATTTTTGCTTTTGTGTAAATTAAATTTTCGTAAATATACTGGGAGGCCAAAGTTAATATATTTGTTTATTAAAATTTTTCTCTGAGGGAGTTTTTCAGATCTAGGGTTTGCTCTTATGGCTCTCTTCTGCAATATAAAGATAGTTTCAATGTCAGTCGCATTACTCCATAGCATAGCAAGATTCCATATGACATTATGCTATAGAAATAACGTTTCACAGCCCATGCTGCAGAACTAAGTTTGCTAGCTAGTTTAGATATACGAAGCCTCACGTCATCTGTAATTCCGAGAAAAACAGTGGATTCAACAAGGCTCAGCTCCTCCCCATTTAAAAGCACCTGTTTAACATTAGGTGTGGTGAATTGAATACAATTAGTTTTATTACCATTTAAAATTAAATTATTGACGTTAAACCAGTGTACTACTTTTGGTATAACATTATTCACTTCGTCTTATACGTCATTGCCTTTTGAGTCAGAAAATCAACAAAGTATCTTAGTTATCATAATTATTATTTAAACTAAATCATAGTTATTGCCTACCAAGTAAGGTAAGTCATTAATATAAACTAAGAACAGGAAGGGGCCAAGAATTGACCCCTGCGGAACACCCATAGATCTTTACTACCGATCCGGAAGAACTACTCCCATTAATCACAAATGTTTGTGGTCTTTTATTTAAATATGATGTAATAAGTTTGAGTGGTATGATTTTTGGACCATAATTTATACTTTTTTATATTATGTAATAGATACGTATGATCTATACGCTACTTCACAATAAAATAATTCTAACGCTGTTATTTTTTATAAATATAACAATACATGCCGTTGAAACAATAAACTTTACGCACACTTATGTTCATAAGTTTTATTTGTTATACAATTTAACTTGATATTTTGTAAAATTACAAATGTCTTTATTGTATAGTCTATGTTACTAGCAAAGTGTAGTATGTACGTAAGAGAGAGAAAATAAGCAAAGAATTCTTCGAAAATCTCGTGGGAATGCTGGAAGTAGGACTGTTTGATAATTTTAATTTGTTGTTGCATAAAATTTGGTATATAGGTGAGTAAGGGTTCTTTAAAAACTGTATGCCTTCTGGAATATTCAGCTTCACCCAATTCGGGTTCTATACATGTTATGTTCAATTAACTTTTTTTAAGTAGATATATTATTATGTAATGCTTGGATAGACGGGCGGACGAACGGGTCGGTGGGCGGGCACACGGAGAGATAGTCAGACAGACAGACAGACAGACGGAGTAAGGGACATACAGACAGCAGAGTGTAATAATATGGCTCTGATTTACACTTTTGGTACGGTACCCTAAACACAGAAGAATGCAAGTCCGCCCAATATAAATCTTAATTTAGGCGACTACAATAAATAATAATTATCTCACATCCTCATAATTTAAAAGATGCTTTAATATGGATAATTATACAATTTTAAATTTCATTATTTAATCTGGTCATAGCGCCATAGATCAAAAGATTAAATAATTAAGTTGTTTTTCGCTTATGTACTTTGATTCGGTGCATTGGATTCAGTATAGTGATTTGGATTTATTTTAACAAAAGAGTGACTTTCAATAAGTATTGACTGGCAATGGGAGAAATGTAAGGACCTAATTATTAGTTCATTTTGCATGTGGTCCAAACCCAATTATTCATCTTAAGTGATATAATTATATAAGATGTTACTAAATATTAATCGCGAAGCATATAACATAATACCAAAATTGTCAGACTACAAATATCCAGACCGCCGGCCGTTACGCCACGAACGGCGGGAGATCAGGTGCAGGACTTATAGCTTTACATGCGTTCACTCTATAGAATGGGAACCGCCATTCGCTTCGCTTATCGGTTCGAGGCTGCTACTAGAGAATTTATCTTCCCCATAAGTTGTCGGTTCTTTGACTCGATATGAAATACTACTACTACTCAGACCAACTAAGAAAGAAAGACGGAGCGCTGCGTACATTTCACGTGATGCAAAAATAAAGCCAAAACCATCCTCAAATTATTGTACGAACGCGCACTCACGTATACATATGCATCTAAAATCATTTGCAACATAGTTTTACGTGCATATGTGTTCGCCAGCAGTGAACTTTTACGGGCTGATATGCGCGTGACGTGTGTGTTAGTGCGTGTCAAGAAGTTGAGCATGATTTCGGCATCATTTGAAATGTTCGGAACGCTCCGTCTATCTATTTTTGTTGGTCTAAGAGGGTACTAAAGTGAAATTAGTGATTTTTAGATTTATTATCCAAACATCAGTATAAGAAATGAGTGTTATGTTTTTATTTAGAAACAATATATTAAAAATAATTTTGTTTTTATAATACCCATTCAATAAAAGTCAAATAAAGGTTTTTTTTTTACAAAAAATAGGTATTATTAGCTACTTTGTACTCCATGTAATTAAAAGTCACGTAGTCCCTAATTTTCCGTACATAATACGACGTCGATATAATTACATTTATACTTAGGTCTGTAATATTTTTCTTTTATGAATCTTTTATCGTTGCGTTTGTTTGAACGCCTCTCGTATGAACGTGGATGTTTACATGCTGGGCAAAAAGCATGTATCATTATTTAACTTTCATTGGAATTCAAGACGCATAGTTAAATTTTTCGTAGAAACGCAATATTAAATTACTGAATTAAATTAATTACGCATTTTATCCCTTAATTAATAATATATACTTAACAAAAAATTATTTTTATTCTTGTGGGTTTGGGTGCTGTTCTGATGTCATAGTTACTTAATTTTTAATCGTATCTTTTTTACGTGTTCGAGCCATATTGCTATATTGTGGTTGCAGTACGAATGGGTCGGCTCGGCCGGGGTAGGACGACGCTCTCACAGAATACCAGCTTAAAATAGCAGCTTAATGCTGCTATTTTACGCAAGTATTCTGTGAGAGTTTAGAGAACCGGAGATCGTTTTTACTGGAAACAAGGCATTCCATCTCAGTCCTCAGGGGTGACAACGCATCAACATTTTGATTCTTAATTGAGGATAAATGTAGATGTCTATAGGCCATAGCATCCACTTACCATCAGGAGGATTGTGTGCTCGTTTGTTGCCCTTATTCTATATAAAAAGATCTACGCAGAAAGAACTTACAGCATCTCAAAGTTTTGCAATACTATACTTGTATTTTACTTCCTTAATACGTACCCAGCCACGTTCTCTATGAAATTAGTTTTTTTTTTTTTTATTTCAATCGCCTCACGAATCATTCCTGATGGGGATCGGCGTCAAAGCATATCAAAAATTTACATTATTATTATAATATATTTATTATAGTCTTAAGTGTTAGAAATGAAATAACCGAATATTTACAAGCTTTAGGCTCATGTTATGTTCTGTAATGCCAGGGATCGAACCCAGGCTAGATCGCGGACTGTGAAAGTTACGGCAAAAACCTAGTGCCTGAACTACCACGTCTTCGTCCAATAAGTTCATACAAATAAATAAATACTTAACAACTGTTATCCCCGAGGGGTAGGGAGAGAACAGCAAGCTACTCGGATCACGATTAAATAAAAACATATGAAAGTGTTAGGTCCCATTAGTTGCCTAATCCGACATGCTCGGCAAGTAACAGTTTGCACATTCTTTTTGTCCTTTGTTGTGATAAGTCACACAAATGATTATATTTACTAAATTAATAAATTGCCCTTTTTAAAAAAAATATATTACTTTTGCACAATATATTCATTGCAATAATTACCAAGCAAAATTTAGTTTTAATTTTAGAATATAAATTACACGGTGTCGTAATCTTTTTGACCATTCTACGTAAATACGTAAAAATGGAATTATTTTAACGTATTTTGAAGATTGTTCAGGCAATAATTCTAATCCCATTCCGGACCAATTTTTTATAGAATTACCATAAACTTTTTCCAAACGTCAATATCAATATCAGCTGTACCAGGTGTACTTAACACCATACTGTTTGATGGATGAGCTTTGACAACCCACTGATAACGAAAAATCCATCCAAAGATCTTAACTGAACTGAAATACCATAAGAGTCGCTTGGGAGGCAAGTTGTCAAACATAACACGTGTCTCTTCTTGCTTACTAAGCCCAATGTAATCAAATCTTTCTACCTTTACCTAGCCTCAATAAATTCTGTATTATCTATGGACAAGTATGGTCACTATGATTGAAAAAGGGTAAGTGTAGCACCCACAAACAAAGAAATTGGATCTTTAAATTCAACGAAAAATTCAAAAATATAATAGACTATAAATGTTTTTATTTGATGTTAAGATCTCGATAAAAATAGGTGTTGACTCGTTATTTGTTTTATGTCCAAGTATTAAGAATGACTATGAAGGTTTCTATCTTATTCTTACAACAGTTAAGCTTTAAACAAAAAAAAACATCCAACGTTGAGTCCAAGTACCTATGTATAAAAGCAAAGTAATTACAGCACTAGCCCACTCGTCTGCATCGTCATTATTCATCGTTTTACGACTCCATGAGGTATAAATATTAAAGTTGAGTCGTATAGATGAATTGCGAACATTTTCTTTTTAATGGTGAAGTTAAATATGGTGTGCGAGTAGAGGTCTCAACCTCATATCTAACTCTGTATGCAGATCTCAACAAAATGTACAAAAGCAAGCAGGCGCACTCGTAAATATTTATCGCCTTTTAATTAGGGACGTGAAATTACGTTGGCATACGATCGACAGCCCGACGCATCACTATACTAAACATCGAAAAGAACTCAACATGTCGACGGACACGAAGAATGTCGCTTAATCGCTTTGCAGTGCCGTCGTTTTACTGATCCCTATAAAATATTAAAGATAACAACGAGTGACTCGGATTGTATCGAAAGGAGCAGAGATCGGTGATTGGAGGTTTATGGCACAGGCATCGATAAATGTGAGCGTTATGTGCGCGGTATTGAGCCGCAATTGTCCGCGAGGCAATAGTTACCACCGAAGTGAGGCGAGAGGTGCTAATTATCAAATGCAAGACCGACTCGGCCGAAATTGAAATCAATGAAACAATATAGCTCGTGTTGGCTTTTCCAATTTTCTAAGTTTGCAGAACGGCTGCGTAATGAAGGCCGAGGAGGCTATGCAAATGGAATGATGCCGAAAACTTAAGTAAGTATTTTTAATGGTCTTGCGTCATCGACGTTTCAAACTTGAATTTTTATTATCACTTGACAAGTATACAACCGTCAGCCTTGATATGTTAATCAAACAATAGGCTAAAATCAAACAACCACTACACATAATCAATAAAACTGGTCTTTAGAAATAAAAATAATTTTTACATTTTCTGATGGTGACATCTTACAAGTGAGTACCAATGTGTGTGTGAGTACAAACAACAATAGGTACAATTGTTATTTCAACAGAGGATTTTCATAACTGTATCCGGAAAATTATAAGATGACGACGAATAAGTGTGCATATCTCATTAACTTTTGTTCTCGAGGCAACCCGAGTGTCATATAAAATGAATACTAAAAGGACATCACACGACTAATTACTCAGCTACTCAAATGCACACACCCTACTTGTTAATACAATAGACATCAACGCGTTCGAATCTAATTAAATAAATTCTATCCTGTTTGAAATATTTAATGTAAATATTCAAATTCGGAAGCTGATAACCGCAATCAAACTTTTTTTCGGGTCTACATTTCAATTAAATTTTATTCCTCAATTCTGAGGTTGTCATAAAACTTTAGAGTTTGACGAGTAAAGCCCATTGAGAAACTCCGAATTGATATTAATTCAAATAACTCGGGTTAAAAAGTCAGGGTTTTATGTGAGTTGTAAAAGTTTATTGTAGGGCTTTGTGGCGAAGCGGACGCGCCGATAGGCCTTCGTTGGCCGATGACGGAACCTCCGCCGCCGCTTTGTGAGACTTTGCGCCGGCGCGCGCTTACTTTGTCTTATCTACTGCACAATGCCCGGTTGTAGGCACAATCTACTACGTGATAACTTCCTTTAATACTGTAATAACTTTTATAACTAACTAATACTTTAATACTTTTAAACTTAACTTTATTTATAAAAAGAGACTAAAAGGAAAAAATTATCGCTATATTATTTCTAAATATGTTGATGATTTTATAGAAACATTACGGACTAAAAAGTACTCACGCATCATACTATAATACAACTAAATATAGTACAACGTAACTTTTAGCATGTAGCGTAGTGTTAGCTTAAATACTGTTGCAGTATACAAAATAATAATTGTAATTAATAATGGTGGTATTGATTGATAATGGTTTGTATCGCAATATTCTTCATTTCATTCTAATCATGAAAAGGAAATAGGATTTATCTTTATTATTATTACTTGTACACATATTTGGATAGAGCTATAAAGTTTACTAGTTGTTACAATTTTAGTGCGAAAGTATGTATAGTAATAGCTATTTTTATAGATGGGGGAAGCATAATGTGTAGATACAAGACATTTAATTTATTATATAGGTACACAGTAAAATCCTTAGCAGCTATGATTCGTAAGGTCAGCCAGACGGAAAAAAGAGTTTCATACTCTTGAAAATCTTTTTGAGGAACTCTATCCTTCTTTAAAATTCATAAAAAAATACATAGAGTTGATTGATAACTTGTATTGAAAAATTATTTTATATTTGTTAAAATTCTTAGAACTATACTTGAAAGTACTTACCACTTTAAATATTCTAATTATATCCTTAATACTGTCCACACACATGTAAGCACACTACACTAAATAATTTGGTACATTCTACTAGAAATAAATAATTATGTTGGATTAGAACAATTTCATTATTTTTAATTCCTCTTACGTTAAATTATATTTATATAGTTTTAATTTGACACAAAGCAGAAATATCTACACTCTACGTCGTGCCAACTGCATGGGCAACTAACACAAACTCGACCGCACTACACTTCATTAGCATATACACAGAATAACATACCCACTATCGTTAAATCGTGTCATTAGAAAAACGTACGTATTTTCATTGTATAGAGTTGAAACATTAACATCAAGTAAAATCCCCTGGCAATAACAATGCAGATAATAATAAACTCTATATCATTTTACCACAAGGCCTATTTTCCAGACTGCTGTAGAATATAAGACATTTACGGGCACGTCAAGTAGACTCCGCCTCTAGCGTATTGACAAAGAAACTGATTGGCGGCTACTTCGGGGCGCTATTGCGACAATCCTGCGCAACTTGGTAACGGATTGATAGATTCACGGATGATAATTTCAATGATACCTTAATTTTATATTCCAAAGACTTTTGTTTTAATACGTAGCACAGTTTAAAAAAAATGTTATTACGATTTTGTAAGAAATAAATTTTATATCCGAGTAATTGCAATTAATTCTACAACTCAAGTAGGTATACGTATTCAAATATTGTGAAAATTTTAAAGATAAGTATATAATTATAGTTTTAAGGCTTTGAATGAAATTTTTGTTTTACTACATTAAAAGCATGAATTCTAATAATATGCCATTAAAATAGTTTACATCGTTTAAGTTTTTTTCTTAAATCTGCTTAATTTTTATGTCATTCGAGTGACAAACAGCCCACATAATGTTCAACGGCTGCCGCAGCCCATGAACACCTACAATGACTTCAAATAACATACAATACAGATGCCTTATCATACCTTGTCACACTTACAATATATCCTGACGTTCCATGGTTTACATTATTTCGCAGTTCCCCGCTTCTTCATAGAAATATTAGGTAAGATGGTGGTGCCAACCCAGATAAAAGCCTAAGCAGAACGAGTTACAATCCACCACTACCTATCTGTTTATATTAGCCTTGTATAAGAACATTCGTCCTATATTTAATCAAACACCACGATTATTTAAAAGATAGAGGAGGCTCAATCACACAGCTTCGGCGGAAACATAACTGTAGCCACTAATCTGACAAGAGCACACAAGACATAAAATATTAGATATACTGTCTCACAAATCGCTGTAATTCCCAAAGACCTTCTATTCTAATTAAGAAGGCCGTAATATCTTCTGAGCCTCCATTTTTCAAACATTTAAATGGTCAAGCAGGCCTGTAGGTATCAAGCAGCACAGTTTATCCAAGTGCCTGAACTTGGAAAAACTATGCTGATCTCATGACCGCCCGAGCTCTTGTCTAACTCTTATGGAAATGGTGGTTGGTTAAGCTTTTAACTTTGGTAACATTATGTAAATGTATTAACTATAAAATAAAATAATTTATCTAATAAAATGTGTCCTTTATTATAAGCCGATGGTTTTTATATTTAATATTTTATTTTAGGTTGCAAATTATAATAATAAAAAACATTACGTGGAGTGATTTCCAGTTAGCAAACAATGCCCACCAGAGTTACATAATCGCACTGCGCCATTATTTTATATGTTGGCATTTGCCAAGATGCTACGTTCTAATTTTATAGTATTTTGTAATGCTGTGTCACCTGTAAGGGTGCACACAGCTGTCCCTAGATTAAGCCCACTTTCAATAAAATGTAATAATGTGTGCACTGCTGGTGCCCTATGAATAAATAAATAAATAAATGCCAGTAAAAATGGCTTACATCATCGACTAAGGATGAAAATACCCAGACCGACGACGAAGAGCAGCTTCAAACCGGCAAAACGTCTTCTACTGCGATCGTCAATCCGGCTTCCAAGCGTGACGAACAAGATATATCCTACCTGCAACGGGATAGGCCTATATCCAGCATTTGACTTTTACGGGTTGATAATGATAATGCTGAATTTTATTTTTTGTTAGCTTCGCCCGAATGTATGTAGTTTGTATATATGTATGAATGTGATGGAATTTTATAATTCCGTTTTCACCCACTTCCGTTTATCTGAATAATCTAAAATTTTCTAGACTTATATTAAGAACGGATGCGATACCTTCAATAATTTCCTAATTATCATCTCCTTTTTAACTCTAACTTAATATTATTACAGTGATATTCTGAAAGTGGGATTTTGTCTGGTCGAGCAGACCCATTTGTGATGCAGATTATACAGTTGCAGCGTAGATCTACCATTTCAAATGATTTTTGATGCGTTACAAACCAGGTACTTTGAATTTAAAAAGATAAATACTGGGTAGTAAAGAATAATATTAAAAATATAACTAAAAAAACAAACTCATTATTTTTTATATAAAAATCCTTCGGTCACGGTTTATTGTAACTTGTTGGCGGAAGGGAGAAAAAATGGACGATGCGCTGTTTTAAAATATATATACATATATGTATGTGCTTGAAAAATTTCACTACGGAAAAAGTCAATTAACATTTAAGGAATACATTAGGGGAGTTCTACGATTGCAAGTTTTAGCATCGAGATTAGACTTGTAAGAACATCCAGCAAAGGTAAGGTGTCTTTATTTTTAATTTACACGGGAAAATGCCCATGCATAGCCGCACAAGGGGGTAAGGACAGGTTATGTCAACGTCTAAAACCGCATAGTGGTCCTTCGCCGCACATTGGCAGGGCCACTAGAACACTTTCACACACATCCGCAGCCCCTCCATCGCCGACCACCTCATGATAGCCCTTCCTTGGGAGAAGAAGTCTGCTCCTCTTTTTCTTTCTCAAGTAAGGTGCCAGAAACACAAGGCACGTTTTCCCTCTAGCTCCTGTGCAACGGACTCCTCCGAGCCCGATACGCAGAGGCCATGGGGCCAGGACAAAACGAGCACTCGGAAGCACCAGCTTTCCTGACGCCAATGGTGGATGTGCTCTGTGGTTCAACCGCCAATCAAGTATCGGCTGCGGAGGCGATCGATCACGTAGGGAATCTAAGGTGCCGCACGACGGCAATGACCGAAAAAGTTAAAAAAGTCGAAAATACTGTTTTAGCAGATCATACTATACTAATGATAAATTTAGCTGTAAAAACCGATTTCGACAGGTGTAAATAATATTTTACATGAACGCTTAGGGATGAAAATGAAAGTAGAAAAAAAAGTATTGGGTACACAGAATGAATCAAAGAAAGAAATCAGACTAAATATTTCCCAACACAATCGTCCCAACAAGATTCTTGTCGTTTTTTAAGTTGATTTAGTCATTACGATATCAAAACTAAATTACAGCCTATTATTTTGAAAGGAGCACCGACTACTTTAGAAATACGACCTTAAAAATTCAAGGCGAGTTTTCCGGCGGTAAGCTCATGGAATAATTAAGGAATAATAATGTAAAAGGGGTAGTAAAGTAGTAAAAGGCAAACTCGATTTTTTTTGTTTTACCAAGATAACACCCCGGCTCATAATTTCACAGTTGCGACGGCTGCAATTCGAGATGCTGGCTTAAGGCTTTGGTATATTTCAGTATCCATATTTATTTATACTTCAATGTTCCATTCAGTGACCGTGCGCATAGTGAATTATCTCTTTTTTTTTAATTAAAAGAGTATCTAAGAGCATTAGATGATGACAAAGAAGTAGTTGCTGCAGTTCAGGAATTTCAGGTGCTCAAATTAAGATTGGCTTAAACTTGAAAGATAAACATTCTAAGCGTATTACACTACAGTGACTATAACAAAAAATGAAATGTTATTAGAATAGAATGGAATCATTTTTAAATAAAAGTTACCAGTAATATACTCATTATCACCTTTTAATGAACGTCTTCACTATGGGAGAAGCCAGTGTCCAGGATTGCACTGATAACAGCCTGATGAAGAAGCAGAAAGAAAATAAAAAATATTCAATACTCATCTCAAACGAATTACATAAGTTTGAAAAAAGCTTTATCATTTTTTTACCTAAAAAACCTACATATTGATAATCTTTATGAGTATGAAAAATTTAGTGAAAGAAAAAAGTGAAATAAGTTTTTTTTTAAATTAATCAATACTTATAATTTTAGTTTCATATAATAAAGTACGGTCCACATTTTTTTTATCTTTAAAAAAGTCGAGACTATTATGTATCGGTATTCAATGAACTTCTAATTCGCCGATAGAAAAACTTACTTTCACAAAATCATCACTTGCATGACGCATGATCGTATCTCCAAGGAACTGTTCATAGGCACCTAGTCAGCATTCCAATGCATCGAGCCCGCCTCACCCAGTTACGGTCTGCCGGTCGGCCGAGTGCTAATTGGAAAAGGAAACCTCAAACAACGACTGGGCTCAATGCTCTCCACAGAAACGTTTCATTTTTAAACACACGACCGTTATAACCGATCGTTACAGTCGTAGCTAGTACCTAACATACTGTTTGTACCTAGGCTGGGCTAAAATATTTATTCCAAAGAATGTTCTTAACCCAATCAACGATATTAACAAAGAAGAAATAACTTAATATCACAAAAGACAATATATACTTAAACAAATGTAAAGGTCTGTCTTCGATTCTTTTTATTTTGTTTTAACTAGATTAAAACAAAATATTGAAATTAAACAACTCTACATCTACGTGTAGCAGGTATTTGCTATTTAAAAAAAATTAAATGGAACAACTTTTTGAAAATTAAATAACTTGTGCAAACCTCTCGGACTTGGTTATTTAAACTTCCCCGTCCTTTCTAAGAAACTACTGGACCCCAATTTCATTTAATTCGTTTGTTTGTTCAAAACATTACACTAGATAAACATAAGACCTACGTTACTGATGCTGTTAGAAATGTAAAATATTCCTACTTTTATGTTACGATTTAATAAAGAGAAATACTTTTTAGTATATTTCAAAATACGTTCAGATTTTTTAGTATTTAGTTGAATAGTTACTAAAAAAAAATATTTTCCTTCAAACGCTGGCACGTTTCCGCACACTATAAAATTTAGAAAACATAGAATATTGTATGTGCAAATCTAACTCTTTCACAAGAGAAAATTGCGCGCTTTTGACAATAACATCTGGTGAGACGAAGCACGCGTGTACATACACGTACAAACTCCGTCGCAACTCTGTTTATTCGGAGCCCCGTGCTAACTCCACCGTTTAAACACTACGTGCTAGCAGGGTATGAATTAACTTTTCATATAAATAAAATTCACGCTACTCTAAACTCCTGAAATTAACACCTTAGCGTAAATACTATTTAAGCCTCGTTATCTCACACCATATCTGTCTTCTGTGGATTGAATGACTAGGTACCAAGGAGTATATAAATCACTACTTTTACTAGGTAGGTAATAATTGGGTAAGAAGATTATGAGCAAACATAATAAGTTAAGATTTGTATATAATTGCAGTGAAGTCAAAAACATATAGCAAAATATCAAATCTAATGCAGTAAATGTAGAAAAATAAAAATTTAATTTGCCTGATAATATGACATAAATCAAATAAGCATACGAATAGTTCTGTGATTATTCAAACTTTAGCAAAACAGATTTTATTCTATTACAAAATAAATAAAATATGTATTATAAAAATATAGCGAAAATTTATGTAAGTAGTCAAGTTCAATTAAGTAAAAAGATTAACCAAACTGTGAGTAAACACTTGCAAATTTTTTTTAGAATCAGGATACAAGCGAGCAAACATCCCATCGAATGGTAAGTGGATGCTGTGACATCTACATCTATTCTCGATTAAGAATCAAAATCCAGATGCATTGTCACTTTTGAGGACTAAGGTGAAATGCTTCGTATCCAGTAAAAGGGGCCTCCGGTTGTCTACACTCACAGTATGAAACACAGCAGCATAAAGCTGCTATTTCACGCTGGTATTCTGTGAGAGCGTGGTCCTACCGCGATCAAGCCGACTCATTCATGCTGCAGCCATAATTTTATAGCTGCACCATGCCTCTACTACGTAAAACCTTTTTTCTGCTAACGGCCTCTTAGGAAGATTTCTTCCGTGCATTAGATAATACATATAACTATAACAAAGCCATATATAAAGTCACAAACGAATAAGAATTACTAGCAAATAATATTTTACTAAACATTTAAGAGCATTTTGTTTTGTTTCCTTTTTGTAAGGGGGTAAGGGACTGAATCTCCTTAATACAGGCTATTTTATAGTCTAGCAAGGAGAACAGAACGTCACCCTCACTAGTATTTTTAACTAATTTATTATTATTTCATGTAAGACATTATTTTTTCTCTGTATGTACTACATATTTAAAGTTTTTAATAAAGTTATTATTATTATTATACGAGTATTATTTTAATATGTAATCATCTAATAATAATACTATTTTTAATTATTAATATTAATTCTAAACAATTGAATTTTTTACAGCGATAACAACGATGATAATTAATAAGAACACAAAGACCGATTTATTACTACACCAGAGTGGTGTAGTATTAGGTCGATCTTTGTGTTACACGGTTATATACTGGATTTACATAAATTAAATACTTACTAACAACAAAGGTGATGAGCAAAGAATAAGCTCTTAACCAATGAGCTGACTTGTAATAAAGTTTTCTTTTTTTAGGTCAAATGTATTTCAATTAATAACTTGATGATTTCGTATACGAAAATTTTCTTAGTCCTTAAATCTGGCGTTGCACTGCACTTTTGAAGAACTCACTAAGCAAGTCGAGAGCACTCATCGCTGCAATGCTGATAACCTAACACTGATGATACTGTTACCCATCTCCTTATCTCTTAATGCTGATGTGTTTCGTATGGTGAGTGCAGAGCAACGGAGACCCTTATTACAGGAAATGAGCCATTCTATCTTAAGTCCTGAGGGGTGACAACGCATCTGTATTTCCATTCTTAAAGGCCACGGGTAAACTGTGTGCTCGTTTTTCACCGTTTTCTATAAACAAAAATGTTTGGAATGTATGAATGGGTCTTCGTCAACAGCTGGGCGCTATAATCTCGTTTATGACTTACCAAGGTTTATTATGTACAGTTGTTGATGTAAGCAATTGAATAAATTGGTATATTTTTCCCTGATGTTGGTATCTCCAGAGAGTTAGATTTAATTTAAGTTTTTCTTTAGCAGCACTATAATTTTCTTTGATCACTCTCTCTCTCTGTGACCACTAACGGTTGTGTGTATTGGGTAATGTCTCATTTCAATGAAAAGTTTTTTAGGGGACGAGATTCCCTTACACGTGTCCCTCGCCCCACCCCCCAGATAGTGCAAAACTTGTAGTCCAAGTCCCCAGGGACACCAAACGTCACTTATTTCTGACGAAAGAAATATCTAAGATTGAGTAGTGTTAGTATGTACTATAATCGCATGCCTGTAAGCTGTAAGAGAGAGAGCGAGAGAGAGAGAGAGAGAGAGGTCAGTATAGTATTAACACATGTCTCACTCACGCTCATGCGCGCGAATAATGCCTCATATCCACAAATGCATTAAAATTGTGTCTAAGGGATGATTGACCCCTTGAATCGGTCTGCCTTCTTGTAAAAAGTTTTAAAATAGTTGTCTGGCTAACATATATAAAAATGGAGCTTCAGAATGTAAGTCAAATTGAGTAACTTTTTTGAGAATTTTAAAGCGTCTACAAAGCGATACATACTATAGTATACTCGTACTGCCTACGGAGACGGTCTGGGAG
This sequence comes from Parnassius mnemosyne, assembly GCA_963668995.1. Taxonomy (NCBI): domain Eukaryota; kingdom Metazoa; phylum Arthropoda; class Insecta; order Lepidoptera; family Papilionidae; genus Parnassius; species Parnassius mnemosyne. The sequence continues at coordinate 29,660,680 of CAVLGL010000159.1, forward strand.
TATTGATGAATGATTTTTAGCAATATTAGCTAACATTTACATAAAAATCAGCTGGGATAATTAACGTGAGCTGAGTAATATTTTTACGTACCTGGATTACCTGACACCTGGAAAATGGCGTGCGATCACAGTACATACTAACACTACTCAATCTTACATATTGCGTTCGTCAGAAAATAAGTGACGTCTGGTGGTCCTGGGATCTTGCTCCATTGTAGCACCATTTTTTAGTTCTGCTGGCTTTTTAGATTATCATCCACTAATGCAAAACCATGTCGTCAAATGACAATGTCGTATTCCGACATGTTACTTGTTAAAGCCATAATGTAGGGGTGGATCTGAACAGTAGCATTTAGTTGTTGATGTGTTGGATGCTTTTTCGAACAAGGTAGCGAAATCAGAAATACGGCCCACTTAGCGAACCATCTAACGAAAGTCTGACATGTTAGATTTCAGCGTAAGGCTTATCCCCTGGTCTGATCAGCTGCGTAAAGGACTCATTGAACGACCTCTCCGAGTTTAGATGACTTCAATTTCGGGCCTATAACACCTAATGCCGGAGTTCGTTTGGGGTATGTTCTTTATTATAAAGGAGATATTCAATTCGACTGTATGTTTTTTATGTGTGTTACCTCATAATTTTTTTCTGGGTGAATCGATTTCGATGATTCTTCTTTTGATCAAGGTCTAAACAGTAGTTTTTGAGTTATTCTTAATAATTAATATTGAAATCGATTGTACAAAATTTTTAATTTTTAATTATTTCACAACTCTCTTCCTATTGCATATCAATGACCTGCTTATGGTATCTATGGGCAGGCAATTGTGCAGAAAAATAAGCTAAGTGCTTTGACCAGTCGGAATTAAATCCAGTCAGAAAAACAAATCTGTCAATGCAGTCCCTCAATGAGATGATGCCAAACTTGTGAAAATCAACGCCTCCAAAGCACAAGTAAGTCTCTTCACCATTAAAAAGAGCCAGCTCTCGTTGACGTTTAAGGCACAGGCCTCCTTAATGAGAACGCATTGCCGCCGAAATAATTTTAAACCCTGTCGATTTAACATGGGTACGTACCTACCCATGAAAAATGAAACTAAATTAATAGGTATTAATTTAGTTTCATTTTTGGGTGTAAGGGGCTCCGCTAAGATCTTGGAGCCCAAGCCAACCCCGCCTGCTCGTGGCGCACCTGCTGTACAACCGAAAGGGCTCTGGCGATGCCATTCCTCTGGGATTTGTCCTAGGGGTTCGGGGGTCAGACGGCAGTCGCCCCGGTAATTGGCACTAAGCCACTCAAAAATGGAAAGTAAAAGAAAGAGATATACGTTTAGGACTAGGGCGTCGCCGCATAACGACGCGCATGGGGATCGCCTTAACCCTGCGACAAGTATGCGAGGGCTACCGGGCCCCGTGCGAGCCCGGCTAAAGACGTTAGCACCAACTACGAAGATTCGCTTTGCAAACTGGAACATTGGCACGCTTACGGGACGCTCCGCAAAACTTGCGGCCATACTTGCCAGGCGTAAAGTGGCAGTGGCATTCCTGCAGGAGACACGGTGGAAGGCCAACAGAAGCCGGAATATTGGGCACGGCTACAAGCTGATCTATACAGGCTCTTCTGGTGGGGAGAACGGTGTGGCAGTGGTGCTCTCCGAGCATTTCCACGATAGCGTCTTGGAAGTTAGACGCATATGCGACCGACTTATGGTAGTAAGGTTGCTTATTGAGGGGGTCGTGACCCACTTAGTAAGTGTCTACGCCTCACAGGTCGGCTGCAGCGACGCGGATAAGACGCTGTTTTGGGATCGGCTCGGAGATAAACTACGCGGCATACCGTTGTCCCACGATGTCGTTTTGGGTGGCGACCTGAACGGTCATGTGGGCGTGGTGCAGGGGTAGTATGAACGTGTCCACGGCGACTATGGTTACGGCCGAAGAAACGCTGAGGGGGAAACCATTTTCAGAACCTGCACTGCAGCTGACCTGGCCGTGGTGAACACGTTCTTCAAAAAGAAAACCGAGCACCTGATTACCTACAGGAGCGGTCGGAACGCCACTCAAATCGACTATCTACTGACCAGGAGAAGTCATATCAGTCGCGTGGCCAACTGTAAGGTCATACCCGGTGAGTGTCTCACTGCCTAACATCGACTTCTTGTCATGGACCTCTGCGTAAAACCCCGTCGCAGACACGCCGAACGTTGCTGCCGTCAAATCAAGTGGTGGCTGCTAGTTCAAACCAGATACTCAGAGTTTGACTCTGTCGCTGGGGATATTAGTCTCGACACAGCAGGCAATCCCGTCCAAGAGTGCTGGAAAACCATTCAGACAGCAATCACAAAGACGGCAAAGCATGTTCTCGGCGTGGTGAAAGGGGGTCGCAAAATCGACAAGGAGACCTGATGGTGGGACGCCACAGTCCAGGGTTCATTACGGGAGAAGAAAGTGCTCTTCAAGACGTAGCAAGCCACCAAATCTCCTGAAGATCGCGCATCTTACAAGACAGCGTAAAGAGCTGCCAAGAAAGCTGTATCCACAGCCAGGCGTGACCACTTGCAACCATTATATGCTAAGTTGGACACTCCTGAGGGGCATAAGCTCATATATAAACTGGCGCGCTGTAGGGCCAAAGCAGCGCAAGATATTACTCGCTGCTGCAGCGTCAACGGCCCTAATAGCGAGCTCCTGTACGATGATCGTGCGGTGAAGGGGAGATGGCGCTCTTATTTCCACGTTTTGCTGAATACTCAGTACCGGGAAGTGCACCCTCCCGAACAACTCCCGAACCATGGACTTGTGCCACCGATTACACCTGACGAAGTCCTCGCATCTCTTCGTCACATGGAGAATCGGAAAGCTGTCGGACCGGACGAGGTGCCAATTGAAGCGTGGAAAGCGCTGTGGGATCGTGGTGTGTGCATTCTTACTAACCTTTATAATAGAATCCTGAGCGACCGAATAATGCCCGATCAGCGGCGGCTTAGTATAATAACGCCGGTCCACAAGGGTAAAGCGTCCGTTCAGGATTGCGGTAATTACCGCGGTATAAAGGTGATGTCACACACCATGAAACTCTTCGAGCGCATTATTGATACCAGGATCCGACAGGAGTGTACAGAGTCGGACTCCCAGTACGGTTTCCAACCAGGACGCGGTACCATGGACCCTATATTCGCCCTAAGGATCCTCATGGAGAAGCACAGGGAAAAGAATATGCCTCTGAATTTTTTATTCCTAGACCTGCAAAAGGCCTTTGACTGTGTTCCTAGGGAGATGATCTGGTGGGCGTTGCGGTCGAAGTTGGTACCAGAGACCTACGTGGAAAACGTACGTGACATGTACCGCAACTACGATTCAATAGTCAGGACCGCTGTTGGTGATACCACCCCCTTCCCCATAACCGTAGGCGTGCATCAGGGCTCCGTCTTAAGCCCCTATCTCTTCAGTGTGATATTAGACGAACTGTCAGCCAGCGTACAGAAACTACCGCAGCCTTGGCTGCTTATGTACGCTGATGATATCGCACTGGTAGATGGGGACAAAGGACGGCTCACCAGACGCGTGCACGCATGGAGGGAGGTGCTTGAGAACGGCGGGCTGAAGCTAAACGTGGCGAAGACGGAGTATATGGCCTACAACAGCACAGATCTGACGTCTCTCCGTATAGGCGACGACACCGTCGAGCGCACGGACAACTTCAGGTACCTCGGATCTGTGCTTGATGCGTCCGGGGACATCGATCGCGACATCAAGGCCCGTATATCAGCGGCTTGGGCGAAATGGCGCGAGGTGACGGGTATCATTTGTGACCCCAAAATGCTGGTCAAGCTGAAGGGACAGGTCTATAAGACCATCATAAGGCCTGTCCTTACGTACGGCAGTGAGGCGTGGCCGGTGCAGGAGCGACACCGGCAGTTGTTGCATGTCACGGAGATGAACATGCTGCGGTGGATGTGTGGCGTCACGCGGAAAGACCGTGTACAGAATACATACATCCGCGGCAGCCTCCATGTCCGTGACATTGCTGACAAGCTGCAGGAAAGTCGGCTCCGCTGGTACGGCCACGTCTTACGACGACCGGCAAGCTACGTGGGAAACAAATGCTTGACATGACCCTACCTGGTACCGGGAGTAGAGGACGGCCCAAGAGACGCTGGCTTGATGTCGTGCAGGATGACATGCGCGCCAATGGGCTAGTTGTGAGGGACGCCGAAGACCAGGCAAAGTGGAGGAGGAAGTGTAGGAAAGCGGACTCTGGGTTCTCCCGCGCTGGGCGGGATGAGCAACCGGGACAAACGCTAGGTAGAAGAAGAAGAAGAAGAATTTAGTTTCATTTTTCACTAGCTGTCCCCGCGACTTCGCCTGCGTGGAATTTATTATGATTGTTCATAGGTTTTAAATATTTACTTTGAATGCTGAAGTGACCTGAGATACAAGCCAGAGCCACCTGTGATCCTTTTTGATGACATTGGAATAAAATTCTTTATAAAATAAAATTTTATAAAGGATTATTCCTCATATAAATTTTTATAATTTTATACTAAATTTCGAGCGGATAATTTAAAGACAACTCAAAGAATCTGAGAGAATTAATGTTTAACTTAAGTTATTGAATCTTATAATGAGTATAGAATAGCCTCAAGAATAGCCAAAGGTACTCGTAAAAATGGATGCATTGTGAGGACATTTGTAACTTAAGACTACACTATCAGCGAAGTCAACACAAACCTGATCAGATAATTTTGATGAATCTATGTACATCATCAAGTAGTCAGACCACCTTTCAGACATAATTTGTTTTAGCTTATTATTAGCCTCAAGTGTTTTTATTAATACTTTAGTCTAGAATTATATGGGGTTGGAGATCAAAGCATTAAAGGGAGTTATGTAGAGGGAGTTTTTGGTGGTTTGAGAAATTGAAGAGAGGAGAATCATCATCAATTTTAGATAACTCTCCAATAAGCAAGGTATATTTTTATGAGTAGCATTAACAAGGTTCTTCAACATATTGAGCGATAATTAAAAAAGTTGAAGGTACCCGGAGTACCTTCAACTTTTTTAATTAACTCTGACATCGGGACGTCAATCACCTCAGTCTCCCGTGACCATGGGTGCTGTAAAGCACCCGAAACGTCGGGAATTAATAAAAAAATAAGTTAATTAAACGCGATAGAACCCGTAAAAGTAGTTTTATTCAATATTGAGCGAGTTCTTGGAGTTGTGATAAAAGTGTATGAAATGAGAGTTGTACAGCTTTACACAAAATCTATGAGTCAAGTATGCTGCGAAAAAGAAGGGGAGGTTCCGAACATTCAATTTGAAGTGCATTTAAAGGGGTTCATGTTCATGACTTCATGTTAGTTTTTATTCCACCGCTCTCACTTTCGTTTTGGCCATTCCTGTACACTAATACATCTTGCAAACTCAACTTTGAGCAGGGGTTTGCGAATGCGGGCTTGATAAGGGGACATCGGACCATTTATTTTTTTCTTGTCTTGAACTTAAATTCTCCTTATATGATATCCCTGTTATCATTAGTATTTACACCTTTCAAATTGTTTTTTGTGATTTCATACACACTAATAACCTATAATACTGATTATAATGTCTAACAGAGGTGATGGTTTCTTTATAATGGTTTTGTCTTTTGTTTTAGATTTGAGACACTCAATCAAAGAGTTAGTATATATGTACAAAATAATTTTGTTGTTCTGTCTGTTAGCAGAATTCTTTTTAGGGTAGCCGTTATTATTTTGGCAACAAATGGTTATTTATTCAAAATATAGTTTAGATTCTATGTTTACTTTAAGACAAAAAAAAAAACAAAATACTAGTGGTATATGTACAATAACAAACCATATTTATATTAAAAGACAATAATTATTATAGTCGGGCAACTGCAATGAAAAAAACGTATTAGACGTAGGGGAGACAGTTTGCAAATCAGTACTGCGATTATGGAGAATATGATTAACGAATGCTGTGCGTTTTAGTGTAAAATTTTTACTTAAAGAATATATCACGAGGAAAACCGAACACTAAGTTAAATAAACATGTATTAAATGTAATGTTGGAAGCCGATCTTATGAAACAACCAAGGAATATTGGCTCAAAAATTGAGAAATGGGTACCTCATGAATTAACTGATGAGCATAGTGTAGCACGCGTTGAAGCTTGTCTTGCTTTGATGAGGAGGTACGGAAATAAAGGAATTCTGGACAGGATTGTAACGGGTGATATAAAGTGCACGATAATGTCGAACTAACGACTAATGTCGGCACGACAGGGGTAGGAGGTAGGACTACGCTCTCACAGAATACCAGCTTAAAATAGTAGCTTAATGCTGCTGTGTTTTATATGGTGAATGTAGATAATCGGATAGTCTTTATACCGGAAACGAAGCTCACTTTTGCTTCTTTTTTATATCAAGTACCCCTTTGTAGTACCATTACTTAAAAATGCTTTCTACGTGGTAGAGCAATGCTGCAGCTATACGTACTATGGTTATTGAATGGGTCAGCTCCACCGGGAAAAGACCACGCTCTCACAGAATACCAGCAGCTCAGTGCTGTTGTGTTTTGTACGGTGAGTGTAGAAAACCAGATACCCTTTTTACTGGTAACGATACATTCCATCTTAGTCCTCAGGGATGACAACGTATCTGTATTTTGATTCTTAATCGAGGTTAGATGCAGATGTCTATGGGCCGCAGCATCTACTTACCATTAGGTGTGCTCGTTTGGTACACTTATTCTATAAAAAAGGATTTTCTAAGATAATTTAAAATTACAATACAGGAACAATGCCTTAAACCGAAGCTACCCTTAGAAAAATTATGGTAAATATTTGCTGGTTACTTCATGGTGTAATTCGCTATATCTTTTCGAGATCCAGTATATCAATGCACCAGCACATATCTATTGTGAAGAACAATGATAGCGAAACTCTCAAGGAAGCAACCTTCACTCGTCAATCGACCTTTACCAATAGTAATCGCAAACCGTTTTAACATTATAAGGTATGTTTATACGTGGTAGAGCCATACTGCAGTATAATTGTAGCACGTATTGGTCGGCTCGACCGGGCAGGGACCACGCTCTCACAGAATACCAGCGAAAACAGCAGCTCAACACTGCTGTGTTTCGTATGGTGAGTGTAGAGAACCGGAGACCATTTTTACTGGAAAAGAGACATTCCATCTCAGTATATCATCGTGAGGACGAGTGACAACGCATCTGCATTTTGATTATTTATTGAGGATAGATGTAGATGTCTATGGGTCACAGCAACCACTTAACATCAGTTGGACTGTGTGTTCGTTTATCACCCTATCCTATAAAAAAATGTAATTAGAAATTATACGTCATCCTTCTTACTCGCCAGACTATAAGCCCCAACCGAATACAATTTTTCCGCAATTTGGACGATATCTTACAAAAAGATTTTTTTCTGTTCCATCGCAAAGATCTTTTCTCGAAATGGCAAAAATGAGATAATGAGGGAAATTGCTCAGATTAATTAAATACACACAGCACCTCATCGTCACCGTCGAATTTTATATCACGCAAGTGCTTCTTCAATTTAATAAAAAGGTGAAAATAACTAGGAACTAGGTCTGCAATATCAGGGCACATTTTTAAATGAAAGCTTTAGAAACTCAGCTAAATAACGGATGGTTACAGATCGTTATACCTTAACAATTTCTTCGATTTTTTTTTACGTTTTCTTGCGTAGCCGCCATTCTTGATCGCTCGAAGCAAAATGTCGTTATTGCTGGCAATTCTGCCAAGTTTAAATTCAACACCCCAGTATGCCACTGTAAAATAAGACGGAGCATTGTCTGCTAAAGTAATAAAAATGGAAAAATATAGAACGTATTTCTATAACTCATTATTATGTGTCCTATTCCGAAAACTTATTGATCAACCTGGTAACAAGCAGCAGAACTTACAAGCTAATTTACTAATCGTAAATTTTAGTAAGTATCTTAAAAACAAAAACTTTAAAAATATTTTAAATTTAAGTGATGTATGTATAAGAATCATAATATTATATCAATGACATCAAAATATAAATTAAATGTCCCAGTAGAGAGTAACACGAGTATCGTGTGGATTAAATGCCATTTTTTTTTGTTTATTCAATGATGTTTATAAAATGGCAGTCAATATTTTTACACACTTAAAACTAACAATAATCTTGTATTGTAACGTTACCAAATCTATTGCTGAATCACGTTCCATCATTTACTCAAAAATGATTCAACGCATTTCTTTCTCACCTACATGTTAAGAAATACAGAAAATTTACCAGAACTAGATACGACATTATCAGCGTGTTCATTAGATTTTAACAAATTACCGTTATGTTAAACATCGATGTGTTTCACACTGGGTAGTTAACAGTAAATTACATGTGAGAAAAAGTAAGTGTGTAAGTGCTTTTACGAGTATAACAAAACTTAAAACTTTGTTTATCGTAACGACATTATACTCAAATTGCACTAAAATGTTTTATTGCCATTTGTTAGTGTTAACTGTTAACGACGAGCTAAAGACAGCGGCTATAAAATTTACTTGATTGGAAATCAGCAAATTTGTAATTTTTTTTAATTGTTTAGATTTAGAGACACTTTAATAATAGGTCTTTACCAGTGAAATTGCCGTTCTTCAGTACGAATGCTAAGAATTCTAATTTCAAATTTATTTTATTTTAATAACAAGGAATTCTTTGTTCAAAATTAGTCATTTGTTTATTCACTATTCTTATGTTTTCATCGCATTTGAATCTTTTTTGGTCATCATGGATACGTTAAAAATTAGAGTAATTATGGAATATGAGTACCGGTGTGGCAGCAACACGGCACAAGCGGCACGCAACATCAGCGATGTTTATGGAGCGAATACTACAAACGAACGCACCACCTGTTATTGGTTTGCCCGGTTCCGTTTTGGAAATTTCGCCCTGTAAAATGAACCCCTTGGTCGTCCGAAAACTTTGATCGACAATAACGAATTAAAGATGATTGTGGAAGCTGATGATACTCAATCTACGGCTGAATTAACAGCAGCTTTTGACGTTATACATCAAATAATCTTCAACTTCATCGTTAGTATCAAATAATAATCAACTTGGCAATCGCACTAAACAATCTAATTTAATATAATATGTATTACTTGAGAGATACATTGTGTTTTCATGCGATGGCCAAGTCAATCTATTTATTTAAAATATAAAAGACTTTTAGTATTGATGTGGTCACTATAAGATGTTGTTAGGTTAACTAATTACGTAATAACTTAAGACAGAAGGACCCTTAAGTAGTCTAAGTAGTAAGTCACTTTTAGAGTCACCTCGGTGTCTGTGTCTCTATGTCTGTCAAAGATTTTTTTTAATGCTAAAAGACTATTAGACGTAGATGATTGGTATTTGGCATAGCTATAATATGCTACAGGAACACGTGAATATATATGTCTAGAACCACCTACCGTTTTTTTTATCGGGCGTGTCTTCTGATGTATGCATAAGAAAGGTAAATTGTCTTGGAATCAAAATTTATTATTATTATTCACATTTTACTCTTTACATTCATTCATAATTAAAATTAATTTAGTTTTAACAAAATATTGAGGAATTTCACGGTCTTCTATCAATTTACGGTATAATGTATATTTGAGATATTTCATTCATATCATTGGTCCTACTCGTATTTAATATTGATTGGCAACATAAAATAAATGTAGATATTATTTTTACGTTCGAGTAGAATTGAAAATTTCATAAATACAGTACTATAATGCTGTATACTCCACATGGAATAAAACTAATGTTTTTTTTATATAGGATAAGGGTAACGAACGAGCACACAGTCCACCTGATGGTAAGTGGTTGCTGCGGCCCATAGACATCTACATCTATCCTCTATTACAAATCAAAATTTAGATGCGTTGTCACCCGTGAGGACTAAGATGGAATGCCTCATTTCCAGTTAAAAGGGCCTCCGGCCACCTGCACTCACCAGGCGAAACGCAGAGGTAAACCTCTACTTCACGCTGGTTTTCTGTGAGGTCGTGGTACCACCCCGGTTCGAGCCGGCCCATCCGTGCGACAGCAAAAGCTGCCGCGTGGCTCTACCACTGTTAATGTTAATGTTACGGATTTTATCACGTTTAATTTTAACTTTTTTACGTGGGGTTTTTTACGCATCTTTGGATGAAAGTTCCATAAAAACCCACGTAAAAGAACATAATATCGTTGATGTGAAGCACAGACGCTCCGGGAAATCTAAAGTATGTCAACATGTTTAGTATCGTCCCAACCATTATATCTGATAGACAACAAATCCTATTTTGATTTCAATTCGATTCCTACCAATGATGATTCGCGAGGCTACTGAAATTATAAACATCCTAATTTTAATAGGGAAGATGGCTGAGTGCTATCATTTGCTAAGGACCCCAACAATTAATAAAATTAAATTCAAACCCAAGCATACTACTGCATTTATTCTATTCTATTCTATTCTAACTATGACATCAGGTCGTCAAACACCTCAGTCATCCCGTGACTATGTGTGCTGTAAGTGCCCAAAACATCGGGAATTAAAAAAGTTTTTTTTTTTTTATAGAATAGGGGGCAAACGAGCATGCGGCTCACCTGATGGTAAGTGACTACCGCCGCCCATGAACAACCGCAACACCAGGGGAATTGCAGATGCGTTGCCGGCCTTTTAGAAAGGTGTAGGCTCTTTTCTTGAAGGTTCCTAAGTCGTATCAGTTTTATTTAAACGCGTTAAAAATCCTTAAAATTAGTTTTATTCCTTATAAATTGTATTCACAGTGAACGTGGGAAGCACTACTGTCATGGCGGTGAGAGAATCCGCCACCTCATATCGTGCCGTCGTAAGAAGCGACATAGAAAAACAAACAGGAGACGGGCAGCATCATCTTCCTGACAACAGATCAAAATAATAATAGCTGCGATTGCCAACCAGCCTATTGGTGGCCACACACGGTCAGTTAAACTGATCAGTTTAACTGACGTACATCCAAAAACTGACCGTGAATGTGAAATCTTAAGTTGAAATTTTTAACTGACGGCAACACACGGATTTTATTCGGGCGTGCTGTCAGTTAAACTGCTCCGTTGAACTGACGTACATCCGAAAACTGATCGTGAATGTGAAATCTTAAGTTAAAATTTTTAACTGACGGGAACCCACGTATTTTTCCGGGTGCACCGTAATCCGCTGGCTTCAGTTCGTTTCCATTATTGGTAAGTACATACTTTCTTAGTAGCTTTTATTTATATTTTATAATTTTTTATAACATTATTTGTATGCTGTTTAGATTTTATATTATTTTATATATATTTTTTTTTAAAAAAGGTTACCCCCACACTAGGATTGTGGAGGCAGTTTACAAACACAAATTGCACAAGGACAAACATCCAGACCCGGAACAATTATTTGTAAGCCATACAAATACTTGTTCCGTGCGGGATTCGGACCCGCGCCCCCCAGCGCAGCAATTCATTGCTAAGCCACTGCGCCACGGAGCCGTCATATATATTTAGAGAAGATGGTTTGACAGAGAATGGAGACCAAGGTGATTGTAATGATGTCACCTTCCTTATGGTGGACTCAGAAGGTGGGTAAAGGATCTCAGTGATGCTACTACGTAGAATCATCGTGTTTGGACTCATTTTCAAATAGGTAAATGGAGACCTAGATGACTGTAATAATATCACCTTTATGTTGGTGCAATCCGAAGGTGGGTATAGGATCTCAGTGACAACACTAGATAGAAAGACCGCGTTTGAACTCATTTGAATGGGCTCATAAAGACATAGGTGACTGTTATGACCTCACCTTTTTGATGGTGCAATCCGAAGGTGGGTATAGGATCTCAATGACGGCACTAGATAGAAGGATCGTGTTAGAACTCATTTGAAAGGGCTCATAAAGACCTAGGTGACTGTTATAACCTCACCTTTTTGATGGTGCAATCCGAAGGTGGATATAGGATCTCAGTGGCGGCACTAGATAGAACGATCGTGTTTGAGCTCATTTGAAAGGGCTCATAAAGACCTAGGTGACTGTTATGACCTCACTTTTCTGATGGTGCAATCCGAAAGTGGATATAGGATCTCAGTGGCGGCACTAGATAGAACGGTCGTGTTTAGACTCATTTGAAAGGGCTCATAAAGACCTAGGTGACTGTTATGACCTCACCTTTCTGATGGTGCAATCCGATGGTGAATATGAGATCTCAGTGGCGGCACTAGATAAAACGCTCATAAAGACCTAGGTGACTGTTATGACCTCACCTTTCTGATGGTGTAATCCGAAGGTGGATATAGGATCTCAGTGGCGACACTAGGTAGAACGATCGTGTTTGAACTCATTTGAAAGGGTTTATAAAGACCTAGTTCAATGTGATTATATTACTTTCATGATGATGGACAAAGAAGGTGGGGTAAAAGATCTCAGTAATGCCACCATTGTGTTTGGGCTCATTTGAAAGGGCTCAAAAAGTAACTACATGAATAATATAAATATAATAAATAGTACAAACAATATTATTACTTACTTTATAATGTATTCAAGCAATTAAAAAAGCAGCAAAACTACCAAGTAGGTACAAAATTAGAAATCGACCATATATTTTACAGGCAATAAACAACAAGTCAGAACGGAAAAAGCATAACCAACTACAACCAGAAGACGAAAATATCTGCGTACTTCAAGAAAACCTACAAGAACCATTAATATCAATTCCTATAAATGACCAAGTTACCTGCACGCAGTATTTAGAATTCAATGATTGTTGAATGATTTATTATACGAATACTACACATTTAATAAAACAAACTTTACGGATTTTATTTTATTTAACTCATTTTAATTCGTGACGTTTGGGTGCTTCAACTTTATTTTAGTATGTAACACGTCTAGAGGTCAATTAGATAAACATAGAAAGCTAGGCCATCCTAACTATTTCCGTTACTGGAAACCGATAAGCATTATCTGGTCATCATAAGACCTTCAGAATGTGCCCATGCCCACGGATTTTTTTGGGTCACCGTAACCGGAGTGCAAGTTAGTATCAGTGAGGTGTCGCCCGCTCTACAGATAGGTAATTTAATAAACAGATAAAAAGAAATAACACATTTATTAAATAAATAAAATTTACCATAATGAATACAATTATCATAATATCTGACCCATTTCTTAAAAGTGTCTTAATACTGACCTTATCATGAATAAAAATATCTGTTGAAGTGTTAATATATAGGAAACTTTATTTATATATATAATACGGAACGGATTTCATTTCTCGATCGATGGAGCCGCAGCCTTGCGCATTTAGTTGACGTGACTCCTATAAATTAAAAATATCTTTTCCTATCATTAACTAGTAGTTCCCCGCGACTTCGCCCGCGTGTAATTTATTACGATTGGATTTCATTGGTTTTAATTTTTTTGCAGGGAACCCTAATTCTTTTTCTAAATTAAAAGTAGCCTAAGTTCCTCCATATAGATCAATTATATCTGCCACTGAAAGTCTTGTCAAAATCGGTTCAGCCAATTCCAAGATTAGCCGGAACAAACAGACAGACAAACAGAAAGATAGACAAAGATTTTAAAAATTGTGTTTTTGTTATAAGTACCGTAAGTACTTTCATATGAATTTTGTAAAAAACTGTTATTTTGACATTACAAATAGACACTTCACTTCAAACAAAATTTATTTATATAGATATATATTAATAGAAAGGAAATGATATTAAATAAAATTTAGATATTATTGAATATCATTTAATTTATCTATATATATCATATTTTATAGGAGTCACGCAAACCAAACGCCCATGGCCACGCCCCCCGTTTGAACTAGGACTGTTGATAAAATATGGATATATCGAAAAATCTATTTTATTATTTAGAAATATCGATATTTATTTTTAATATTTTTAGACGACACGATAAGTTGCATCACGTTATTAGTTAGAAATTATTTGTATACACGCTATATTTTAATGCAAATTTTAGGAAAAAAGTTAGCAGATATTTTGTTGCTGGCTCTATATATATTAAATCTTCCGTATAGACAGCATGTACCCATTTATTTGTAACTTATTACTTGATACATCTTTTCGACCGATTTTATGATATTGTAGGCTGTCTGGGAGTTATTGATCTATTTAATAATTAGCAGCATAATTTTCATTATTTGGAACTTCAGAATCAGTATTAAAACATAAATTGATTTTTATTATTTTTGATGTTTTTTTTAAATCTTTAGTTTTTTTTATTTTAATTTTTTTAAATATTTTTTTGCATTATATGTCAGCAACTAATTAGGAACAAATTATCCCGTTTTATCCGCTACGGCGGGGTTGTTTGAAAGTTTTTACTGCTATCTTAATGTAAAGATAGCAGTAATTCAATTTACTCAAAACCGGTTGGAGCAACAAAATCGCGATTTTGGTAACTAATTAGCAACAAATTAGCTACAAATTCCTGGATACAATTTTTATGTTTCTGCTGACTTTTCACTGCTATCTTTATAGAGCTCTCTCCTAATTTCTGAAAGGGTTTTTGGGCAACGTCCGCCGCGCTGCCCTAATGCGTGTTGGCGAACTTCACGTTTTTCGAAATTTTTATTTTATTTCTCAGACATGCAGGTTTCCTCGCGATGTTTTCCTTCATCGCCGAGCACATGGTAAATCAGCACTTAAAATTGCCATTAACAATTTCATTGGTGCCGACGGGGATCGAACCCGGGTTGCTCGCGTACTGTGAAATTTATAGCGAGCGCTAACCATCTGAGCTACCACGGCTCATTAATAATTACTAAGAACTATAACCTAACATTTTCATACATTTATAATTTAATTTGTTTAATAAATATACTAGATTATAAACAGTGTAAATCATTTTTAAGCAATAAGCATCGATATATCGCTTATGTTTTCGATAAATAAAACTCCGATAATGATATATTTATAATTATCGATATATTGAAAATCCGATATTTTAAAAATATCAACAGTCCTAGTTTGAACTGATCAGTTGGAATGATCAGTTGAACTGATCGTGTGTGTCGAATTTGTTTTGGATTAAATCCGTTTGAAATGATCAGTTGAACTGATGTCAGTTTAACTGACCGTGTGTGGGGACCATATCAAACATGGCAACTATGGCCAATATCTAGGTACTTGACAATTTATGGGGGAGGTCTGTGTACATTTCAGTGAACTTTTGATAGGCTGACGATAATAAGTTCTACTCATCTTTGCACCCTTAATATTTACGTTATAGTGAAAACAAAAAGGTAACATACCCGAAAACATGAATGAAATAAAAACTGCATAAACCCCAAGAAAAGTAAAAAAATAACAACTTACATACATGTTACTACTGGACACAGGCCGCAGAGAGTTTTTGGTAAAAAAAGTGTTCGCTGCGCGGATTCCTACGCGGGATGATCTTAACTGGGAAACTTCTCAGATATGCAGGTTTTTCTTCACCGCTGAGAACGTTTTTATTTACGAAAGTTATATTTTTTTACGTGGTAGAGCCATGCTGCACCTATATTAATAGTATAGTTGTAGCACGAATGGGTCGGCTCGACCGGGGAAGGACCACACTCTCACAGAGTACCAGCGTAAAATAGCAGCTTAATGCTGCTGTGTTTCGTATGGTCAGTGTAGAAAACCGAAGACCCTTTTTATTGGAAAAGAGGCATTCTATCTTGGTCCTCACGGCTGACAACGCATCTGAATTTTAATTCGCAAACGAAGATAGATGTATATCTCTATGGGCCACAGCAACCACTTAACATCAGGTGGACTGTGTGCTCGTTTGTCATCCTTATTCTATAAAAAACTTAGTAAATCGACACTTTAAATTGCACACTACACTGTCTACACAAATTAACCTACGTAAGAAATAAGAATCACTGTCCGAGTACATGACTCTAGTCATATGTACTCGGACAGCGATCAAGCAGGAACTTCAGAATTCAGAACAGTGAAAATAAAATTGTGGATCAAAACGCGTAGCAAAGGCATGATGTCTTTCATACACTTAGATTCATTATTAAATAGTTTATGTTTATGTTTAGTAGTTTTACATTATTTCATTTATGGGCGAATTTAGATCAATTTTACAAATAATTTTAAATGACGTAAGTCATCTTTCAAATTAATCAAGTTGCTAAATAAATATCTCAAGAATGTACATCACAAATGAATCAAGTCACGAAATAAATATCACAAGAATGTATACTGAACCCTATCATTTTCATTGCGTACTAAAATTCCTTTCGCATCGCTTAAACGTTTCTCTCTGTTGTCTCGGGTTTTCTGTTAGCTCTACCTACTGCCTACGTCTGCTTTACGATTCTGTACGTAAACTTGTAAACAACAGCTTCGCCGCGTCTCAGCCATGCTCGTCCACTTTTGTGTTTAAACATATGCTTAAACATGGTGACATGAAACATGTTCGATAATTATTGGAAGGATCAATAACGCTACGCCAACTATTCGTGGTTAGCAAACAATTACACTTTACGACTGTCGCCTTTCGGGCTTTACGTTTCTATTTGAATCTAAATTTCAAACGCAGTTTACTTTACATGATCACCATTTAAATTTTAAACGTTAAACTATTGTATACCTTTTACAAAATATAACGTCATTTTACTAGCCGTCATTTATGTAACGATTAGTTTTTAATATGTGTACTTGTAAATGTATCAACTGGATTGTTGACATCATCATAAACAACAAAATCACTACATCATAATATAACTTGGATTTTACTACTTTAAATAGTTTTAAATCTTAAAAATATTTTAGAATCAGCTGCACACAAACAGCTATCCAGGTACATATATAAAAATAAACTTCTTACTCCCTTAAAATCTGGTTTTCGTCCTGGACATAGTACAACCACAGCTCTCCTTAAAGTTCTCGAGGACGTACGAGAGGGTATGGAGGAGTCAAAATTAGTAGTCCTCTAATGCTTTCTGTACAGTCGATCATGACATTCTTCTTGCTATCTGTAAATATGTACATGGGTCTCTCTTCGTGAGTTTTTGATTGGTTATCAACTTATCTTCGTGGTCGCCAGAAGAGTTAGTCAATCAACAGTCTTTCTCTGACTGGTCTGATCTTGCTACTGGCGTTCGACAATCCGGAATTCTTTCTCCTTTATTATTTTCTATTTTTATATATCTCATAACTTTAAATTTCAAATTCTCCTACCATCTGTATGCTGATAATTTACAGCTGTACACTCGGATTGATCCAGCAGAGGTAAACTCTGCGATCGAAATTTTAAATCTAGATCTTCAGGTTATCTGCGACTGGTGTACAAGTTATGGAATTGCTGTCAATCCTGCTAAATGTCAAGCCATAATTCTCGAAAGCCTACGTCGTCTAGCTAAATTAGATTTCAATTCACTGGAGCCTATTGTTTACAATAGCACAAATATTCTTCTTAGACATGTAGTTAAAGACCTTGGGTCAATGATTGATGCTAATTTAAGTTGGCAATCTCAGGTAGCTGAAATAAGGTGGAGAGTGACAATCACCCTGCGTGGGCGTTATCGTTTCAAGAATTTTCTTCCAACCGAGACTAAGGCTATGTTGGTGCGAACACTTGTTTTGCCGGTCATTGATTATGCTGACGTGTGTTACCCTGATGTGAGTCAAGTACTTCTGTGCAAATTGGATCGTTTGTTAAATAATTGCTTAAATGGCTCCCTATCCATCAGCGTAGATGCATCAGAATTCTTCGCACGCTATTTTCAATCCTATATGATACGACGGAACTACCTTATGTGTTTTCAGTTTTTCGCCGCTGAGGCCATAAGGCTATGGAATAAATTACCTCCTCATATCAGGAAACCGACTTCTATTGCAGCCTTTAAAAGAATGGTGACTGATCACTACCTTTCTTCTTGCAGCAACTAACTTTCGTATTTAAATGTTTTTGCTTAAGTGTATTGTAAATTATTAAAGTTGTTTTTGTATAAATGTTTGTTTGTAAGTATGCTAATAATGTATGTATTATGTATCATTTAAAAATTATGTATGTTATGTATCAGGTATAAAGTATATTATTTAGGTTATTTGTAGTTATATATGGTATGGTACGTATATTTTTATATTTATATTCACATATAGATATTCTCAAGTTTTTATGGAACCTGCTTAAGTTTTTCTGCTTAGCTCGTGGTTGATTGTTAGAGAATACCTAAAATCTTTAATTCCGCCAATTGTACATTTTAAGTGCAATAAAGAATTTAAATAAATAAATAAATAAATCTTGGTCGAATATCCATTTTAGTTTCAATAAAAAATATTTGCATTAAAAATGAACAAAAAACTTTATTTGACTATAACAACTATGACGCTACTACACTCAAACATTCTCATACAATTTCTATAGAAGAGCTTGTTTTAACAACTAATAAGTAGTAAAATTGAAAATTTTGTACAACCGACTTCAATATAAATAAAATGAGAACATCATTAATGTAGTCGAAGTCAATTAAATACGCATTACTAAGAATAACTCACAACTACTGGTCGGATCTTAATCAAATTTATATGTGACCACGTGAGATGCACCAGCTTTCAAATAAAGTAATCATCAAAATCGATTCACCTAGAAAAAAGTTCTGAGTCGAATTGAGATCCTCCTTCTTTTTTTGAATTCAGATGAAAAAAGCATTTCAATTGCCTAAGTAAGAAATATGTGACCATTACAATGATATCCACCACGTCATTCTGAGTGAGATCATAACGTGTCTTCCGCAACTTTAGAACGGTAAAGCATTGGAGTTTCAGCAGAGCTTCTGAAAAAGAATGGTAAACTTATACTTAAAGTTCTCCAGAACCTACTTAACACTGTTCTTTAAGGTGTTACCACGCCAGAGACGTGGAGCAGAAATGTGATAGTTTTATTTTTCAAGAAAGGTGATATGAAGATTGATTTCAAGAACTTCAGCTTAGCTTAGCTTGTATATGGCCAGCATATCCAAAATCTACAAATTATGTAGCAAAATCCAGTTTCTGTCGTTAGTTGAACTTGATTCAGCAGGGTCAATTCTGATTTATGTTCTCTTGCCCCATTCATTATTGTCGGAGAGAGTTAAAATTAGCTGTGAAAACGCTTAACGGTAGAGTCGCTAATATTTTTCATATGCCTGATCTCAGGAGGTGGTAATGTTTTATGTAGCTGACCTTACGATTTGACACAGTGCATAAGTTTCTGTTGTAATATTTGACGAATTACTTTAAAGTAAAGCTTTGCTTGCTTCAAAATTTTCACCATTAACTTCCATTAGGACACATGAACTACAATAGAAATATATAAAACCTGTTTAGATATAGATGTAACCTGATAACATATATTATCATCGTATAGCTGATATCATCATACTGGTACATCACAAAATGCAATTTTTTATAGGATAGGGTGACAAACGAGCACACAGTCCACCTGATGGTAAGTGATTGCTGTGACCCATCGACATCTACATCTATCCTTAATAAAGAATCAAAATGCAGATACGTTGTCACCCGTGAGGACTTAGATGAAATGCCTCTTTTCCAGTAAAAAGGGTCTCCGGTTCTCTACACTCACCATACGAAACATTGCAGCATTAAGCTGCTATTTTACGCTGGCATTCTGTGAGAGCATGGTCCTTCCCCAATCGAGCCGACCCATTCGTGCTACAATTATGCCACTAATATAGCTGCAGCATGACTCTACCACGTATAAATGCTAGCCAGGACTTAGCAGTTTTGTAGTAAAATAGCTTCTGACAGATTTTTTGTACTAAGAGATTTTTCATTCTTAATGGACTTACAACGGTAAATGCGTTGTAAATGCGAAAGAAACGTAAGTTTTATTTCCACAATTCAACCCAGTGTTTCACATCTGTGCATCAAGAGCAAGAGATTAAGAGTGAAATAGCTCCAAGTTTGTTGACCATAAAAATATCTTAATAACGCTAAAAAATCATCGTGGGAGGCATTATGCAAATTGCTTTACCTGTAACCCTAGCAGCGACCAAGACAAATACACCTTGTCCTGGCTGTCTCCAGTTTACTTAGGTTTACGACACGTGTGTAAAGCACCATTATTTCTGTAACCATTAAAGGTGCCGAATGGCGACAAGTATCGGCAACAGAGGCTATACCGCCGAATACTTTAATAATACTAATACAGTGTAGTAATGAGTACAATATTTATTTAACATGTTCTAAAAAAATATTATTAAATTTTGTTATGTTATAATTGAAATATGCATATTTTATAAAAATAATCTAATTTAACATTTTCAAATATTAATTTCATAAATTATAAATACATATAATAGATGATGTCCTGAGTGACTGACTCATCTATCAACGCACAGCATATTTTATACGTGGTAGAGCCATGCTGCAATATAGTTGTAGCAAGTATGGGTCAGCTCGACCGGGGAAGGACCAGGCTCTCACAGAATACCAGCGTAAAATAGCAGCTTAACACTGCTGTGCAGTGTTAAGCTGCTATCCTATAAAAAAAGATGCGTTGTCACCCGTGAGGACAAAGATGGAATGCCTCTTTGCCAGTAAAAAGGGTCTCCGGTTCTCTACACTCACCATACGAAACACAGCAGCGTTAAGTTTTCTGTAAGTGCGTGGTCCTTTCCCGGTCGAGCCGACCCATTCATGCTACAACTATACTACTAATATAGCTGCAGTATGGCTCTACCACGTAAAAATCTGCATTTTGATTCACAAACTAGGATAGAAGTAGATGTCTTTGGGCTACAGCAACCACTACCATCAGGTGGACTGTGTGCTCGCTTGTCCCCCTTATCGTATAAAAAAACCCACAAAAAAAACAGCCCAAACCGCTAGACGTAGTAAACTGAAATTTTTAAAGTAGCTGCTTTTTATAAGAAATAGATGCAGTTTTTAATCAATCAATATACTCTTAATTTTACACCAATACACATTTAAACAAAAACAAAATCAAATAAATAAAGTAGTTACACAATAGGCGGTCTTATTGCGCTGGAAACAACACCGAAGACAACCTCATTATAATAATTATTCACAACGAATGTAGTGTGTATGACATCTGCTGTAAGTGTAGTGTAGTGAGTTGTACATTGATTATAATTATATAATTAATAATAGAATTAAATTTTAAAAATTATAAATTAAATCACAATATGAAGACAGTTGAGGAAAGTATGATAGATACAAGAAAGTATGAGTATGTTGCTATAATATCTTGACATTTTTAGTGACTACAAAGACTTAAAATTTAACATATTACCTTTATGTTTGGGCAAAAAACTGAAAATAGTATGCTATATTCTTTATTGTGGGTTATGAAGATGCTCGCGTCCGTGGTAATTACTTGAATCCTGATTCCATACATGTATCCCTTAGGTAGTGCTAAACACAAGCAGCACCACATGACATTGATGTGAGACTACTCCTCTATTAGTGTTAGGCCCGGCCAGGCGCTAGTTAGAACCTGCCGAGCAAAGACATACCGCGAAATAATGGAAGTCGTGATCAGGTACAATTTTAGGTGTAACTATTTTTGGAAGAATGGGTCTAAACAGTTGCAATGCATATAAGAATCGGTTGCAGATTGTAAAGGAGCCGAAGCATGGTTGAACCGCTAGTCGACCGTCAATAGTTGGAATGGGAGACCCAACCATCTTACGAAAAATCCTGGGATGGATCCACCATGCCAGTAAGCGACCGGAAAAGAGTGCCTGTTGGCGATTTACAGGGGGAGTCGGGAGTTCCCGCGGTCTCCACGCTGACCGCCATCGACTCTATGATTATGTATGCATCCCCAGGATAAGTGTGTGACATCTCCTCATTCAACTGCAAAAAAAGGAAAAAAAAGAATATGTTTTTACAGCCATTGCACTCCCTCTCCATTAAAATGGACCTCACAAATATTCGAGGTCGGCTCTGTATTATCAAAGCAGTCTACTACCACTTTGAGACTGAAAAGCCGCACTTACTCTTCTTGACTGCGACGAAGACAAGATGCTCTTTTTATAAGACGTACCGTGGCTACCCCGGGTACACATTAAGCATAATTTTCACCAGCGTGACCGACTCTGTGTGTATGTTATCTGCTGTAAACGTCTCCTACACCTTGAAGACCTCACTTTCCCCACGTAGGTATTTAGACAAGCATCAGACTTTAATAAGTAAAAAAATAATTGTTGAAATTAAGCTATTGGTGCGATCTAGAAATGTTCGTTGATCATATGTAAAATCATATATAAATTACTGTTTATTTTTATAGATTCTATATTTTAAATTCTATTCTTAAACATTTGCAAATAGACAGACAGTTTGAGAAACTTGCCGCCGTGATCGAAATGGTTAGGTAACTTACTTATAATGATAAGTACCTACTTATTAGATAGATATAAGGAAAATCTAAAATATAGTATTTATAAAAATAAACAGTAATTTATATAGAAATACATCAGATGTGTTTGAGCACTTATGGAGCATGTGGGGAAATCGCGAATTTAACTACCAAGAATTTAGTAGTACCTAGACTGTACACCTCAACGTTAAGTTGGAGAGGTCACGTCTAATTAAGTCAACGCTTCGTACCCCTCGTGCTCTAATCCAAAGTCCCGAAAACTTCCAGCTCGAGTTACAAAATCGTTTTCAGTGCCTAGTAGACTGAAACGCGGTGGACGGTTTGAATGACAAGCTCGTGGAAACCGTTCATGCGGTCGGAGCTAAATTTTGCAAGACCCGTCGAACCGAACACAATAACTCTTCGATCACACTCTTGTTAGACGGAGAATAACGCTGCAGTCTTTTCCAGATTTGACAGCATACAGGCAACTGAACAGGCAGATCTCCAAATACATGCGGACTTACGCAACTTCAATACAGCTCGTATTAAAGACGCGATCGAGCGAAACCAGCTCTCCAAAATCTTTGCCAGATATCTGTCTGCCAGAAAGAGCCAACTGTAGAAGCATCGCTTACGGGACACCTGAGATTTTAAGTAAGATTGAGAGGTTCTATGGGCAGCTGTTCACGTCATCGTTGGAGCTACACACTATTCCGATGATATCCCGGACTTCAGTCTGAGCGAAATTAGACTGGCTCTCCAGCACCTTAAAAACAGCAAGACCCGGACGAGAATGGAATTACAGCGAAGCTTCTGAAAGCTTACTCGAAGTCCTTCAGAATCGCTTTAATTCCGTCCTCCATAGTGCCACTACTCCGGAAACGTGGAACGGAAGTGCGGTGGTCTTGTTCTTCAAGAAAGGCGAAAACGCTCTCTTAAAGAACTATAGACCTATTTCCCTTCTAAGCCACGTCTATGTGCTGTTTTCGAGATACTATTAGAACTGCAAACTCGACAATTTCTAGTCTCCCGACAAGCCGGTTTCCGAAAAGGCTTTAGCGCCATTGACCACAAACATACCGTTCGGCAAGTTGTACAGAAGACCGAGGAGTACAATTTGCTACTATGTCTTGCGTATTTGGACTATGAGAAAGCCTTTGATTCCGTTGAAATTTAGGCGGTGATGCAGTCCCATTAGCGGTGCCAAGTTGATTATCTGTATATCGAAGTGCTGAAGTGTTTGTACAGTACGGTTACGATTTTTTTTTATAGGAGAGGGGGCAAACGAGCATGCGGCTCACCTGATGGTAAGTGACTACCGCCGCCCATGAACAACCGCAACATCAGGGGAATTGCAGAAGCGTTGCCGGCCTTTTAAAAAGGAGTACGCTCTTTTCTTGAAGGTCACTAAGTCGTATCGGTCCGGAAAAATCGCTGGTGGTAAACTATTCCACAAGGAAGTTGTGCGAGGAAGAAAACATCTTCTAAATCGCACAGTGGTGGACCGCCAATCATCCAGATGGTGTGGATGGTATCGGGAGTTCTGCCGCGATGTGCGTTCGTGAAATTTGGCGGCTGGGATTAATCCGAACAATTCCTCAGAGCACTCCCCATAGTAAATGCGAAAGAAAATGCAAAGAGATGCAACATCTCTTCGCAAGCCAATGAGTCGAGCCGATCGGAAAGGACTCGGTCGTCGACGATTCGAGCCGCTCTGCGCTGGATGCGGTCAAGTGGAAGGAGCTGGCACTGGGGAGCCCCAGCCCAGAGATGGGAACAGTATTCCATGTGAGGCCGAACCTGCGCCTTGTAAAGTTGCAGGCGTTGAGCTGGCATGAAATACTGTCCCGCTCTGCTGAGCACGCCAAGCTTTTTAGAGGCCAATTTGGCCTTCTCTTCCAAGTGACCACGAAACTGCACGTCACTCGATATGTCGACGCCGAGGATTCCGATACTGGCTGAGGCAACGAGGGGAGTACCTTGAAACTGAGGAGATACGACAAAGGGGTTCTTTTTAGCGGTAAACGCGCAAACTTGTGTCTTCTGAGGATTAAACTGGACTAGATTTAGTCGCCCCCAATCCGAGACTTTGTCCAGCAAAAACTCGACTTCAGACACAAGTTTGTTCCGGTACTCGGTGACGTTTTCCCGAGAAATATTGGCACGGCCGGTGTATAGACCATCACCAGTGCTGTCATCCGCATAGCAATGAATACTACCGGCTTGCAACATATCATTGATATGCAGAAGAAACAGCGTTGGTGATAGCACGCAGCCTTGTGGAACACCAGCGTTAATAGCCTTGTAGTCGGAGCATGCACCGTCTACAACAACCTTGACGCTCCGATCTGCAAGAAAGCTGGTGATCCAATTGCATAATTTCTCGGGAAGCCCATAGGAAGGGAGCTTCGAAAGAAGCGCTTTGTGCCAAACCCGATCGAAGGCCTTCGCAATGTCCAAATTAACGGCCAATGCCTCCCCCTTGGACTCTACTGCCTCCGCCCATCTATGAGGTAAGTAGACCAGAAGATCACCAGCTGATCGACCCCGACGAAAACCGTACTGGCGGTCACTAATCAGCTGGTGATCCTCAAGGTACCTCATGAGGTGGCAGTTTATAACGGATACCATTATTTTGAAGAACGAGGGGGTGATGGCGATAGGCCTGTGGTTGGACGGGTCTGATCGGTCGCCTTTTTTAGGGATCGGGTGGACAAAAGCTGTCTTCCATGATTTCGGGACTACACCTAGGGAGTAGTAGTACCGGAAAAGACGCGTTAGAACCGGTGCCAACTCCGGAGCACACGTCTTCAGCACAATTGGGGGGATTCCGTCAGGCCCACTCAACTTGTGGATGTCAAGGGAGAGGAGTGCTCTGCGAACCGAGCGCTGTGAGAACCGCACATCCGGCATGGAGCACTCACACCGCGGGATGGTCGGCGGTGTGTTCCCCCCGTCATCAACAGTCGAGTTGGACGCAAAAAGGGAGCCTAAACGGTCGGCTTTCTCTTTTGCGTCGTGGGCCAGTGAGTCGTCCTCCCTGTGCAGAGATGGTAGTGATGGCTTAAAGAAATTCCCTTGGACAGCCTTGGCGAGAGACCAGAATGCACGGGTTCCCGAAGGAAGGCGAACTAGTTTCTCGCTAATTCTGCCTATGTGCTCTGACTTTGCCTTGGCAATAACTCTTTTAAAGGACCTGGAGGCGAAGTTATACTTCTTTTTAAATGTGCTGGTGTTTAAATCCCGAGTCGCCGAAGCTTGCCCAGGCTTAATAACACTCCTGCTTACTGCGTAATGCAGTCTTAC
Organism: Parnassius mnemosyne; assembly: GCA_963668995.1. Taxonomy (NCBI): domain Eukaryota; kingdom Metazoa; phylum Arthropoda; class Insecta; order Lepidoptera; family Papilionidae; genus Parnassius; species Parnassius mnemosyne. The sequence goes on from CAVLGL010000159.1 coordinate 29,686,413, forward strand.
AGGAGCGACCAAACCAAGGCTGAGATCTGCCTCCGATGGGTACCACAGATGATGGAATAAATAGTTCCATTCCCTGTAGCACCACATCAGTGACAGAGTCAGCAACAGCGCTGGGATCATCCGGCGAGAAGCAAACCCGCCCCCATGGGTAGGAAGCAAAGAAAGACCGCATTCCGTCCCAATCCGCCGACCTGTAATGCCAAACACGGCGGCAACCTGCAGAACGCAACCGCGAGGGGAGCGTGAGTGGCACCACACTCCGGATCAGACAATGGTCCGAAGAGCCAAGAGGGGCATCGACGGAAACCTGATATCCGTCCGGATGAGAAGTCAGCAGAAGGTCCAACAGGGAAGGTGTATGATCCTCAACATCTGGAATCCGCGTAGGCGATGTAACCAGTTGTGTCAGACCATATGCCAAGGCAAAGTCATAAACAGATCTCCCCGCATGATCGGTTAAACGTGAACCGAGCCATTCGGCATGGTGGGCGTTAAAATCGCCAAGGATCACGATCTCTGCGGATGGGACCTGTTGTAGCAAGGAATCTGTAGCCATTTGGACGTGGTCGATGAGTCGGTCTGTTTCGGCATTACCGCTATGGGACCTATAGAGGCACCCGTAGACGCGCGGATGGTCGTCGCTGTCTACGCGACTTCAAGACTGCCGAGGCGTCGAGAACAGATGTCCTCTCTGACATACACGCAAACTCCAGCCCGAGGCACAAAGGAGTGCTCCAATTTGTACCCCGGGTAGGAGAGATACAAAATATCAGCCGGAGAGGAAACCTGCGTCTCGGTCAGAAAGAGCAAGGCCGGCTTCGCCGTCTCGAGATGGTAGTGGACGGCGTTTAGGTTACAGTGAAGTCCCCTGATGTGGCAGAAATTCACGGATAGCGTGGCAGGGGTCGCCTTGGTGTTCTTGCTCAGTTTGCCCCGAGCAGTTATGTTTTTGAGCGGAATTTTGCCTCCCCCCCCCCCCCCCCCTAATACGCGGGGCAGCCTGAGCACCCACGCTCAGGATCGGAATAACATGGTCGTGGATGCTCAGCGAGGGATTCTCTAGGGGTACTGGTACCCTCCTGTGGTAGTCTATCGTGTAATTCCACTACCATGTTGATGGAGGGGGGGGGGGGATTGGGCCTCCGGCCACCTGCACTCGTCAGATGAAACGCAGAAGCAAAGCTTCTACTTCACGCCGGTATTCTGTGAGGTCGTGTTACCAACCCGGCTCAAGCCGGCCCATACGTGCAACAGCAAAAACTGCTGCGTGGCTCTACCACCGTTAAATGGCCGATGGCTATCCAAGTACAGAACCAGTAGAGAGAGGTGTAAGACAGGATGACGTTATATCCAAAGCACTTCACCGCTGCATTGGAAAACGTTTTCAAGCTGCTGTACTGCAAAGGATACGGTATTAACATCAAAGGCGAGTGTACATCACACACCTTCGATTTACTGAGAATATTGTCCTTATGGCAGAATCGCTGGAAGGCATAAGCACTATGCTCAATGACCTTAATAGTGCCTCTCAGCGGATAGGTCTTAAGATTAACATGGACAAAATAAAGATCATATGTAACGTCCATGTCACATGTCACACCCTATGTCGGTAGTTAGGAACACTAAGCTCGAAGTTGTTGACAATGACGAGTATGTTTACCTGGGACAAATAGCCCGACTAGGCAAGTCCAACTTCGACCCTGAGTCAATTGACGGATTTAACTCGGCTGGGCAGCGTACGGGGTATTACGATTCATCTTCTCGTCAGGTATACCTCAAAACTTGAAAACAAGATTGTACAACCAGTGCGTCTTTCCAGCGATGAGTTATGGATCTGAGACGTGGTCCTTCACGGCCGTATGAGGAAGGTTGGAGTGACGACCTGGTAAGACATGCAGGAAGTCGATGGATGCAGGAAGCTCGGGACCGTGCTTTGTGGCATTCCTTGGGGGAGGCCTATGTTCAGCAGTGGACTTATAAAGGCCTGTAATGTAATGATAAATTGTAAACGATTTTAGTAAAAATTTGTAACATAATATACAAAAAATTGCAGTTTTAAAAATGGAGTCTAATTTCTTAAGGTTTATTGTCCTAACACACTAAAAGTACCTAAGCGTTAAAACCGGCGCGGTAGGGACCAGGGAACTCTCCAAATGAAATTCACACTTATGCGGCGCTGGTTTCAATCAGGAAATTCTGGACATTAATACATTCATTATAGCCCCTCAAACGTCTATACTGCAGAACATAGGCCTTCCCCATAGATTGATATTGATATTTGCCGTAGTTACGTTTGGTAGGAGGGTTAGTAACCGCAGTTTTATGCTACCACTCAACTCCTGTTTTAGTACACCTCTTTCACCATTTCATCCTGTGGGTAACGTATCCAAGGGATAGCGACGTAATGGACGACCCTTCACTGAACTACTGTGAGCCACTGTGCTATTCTTCATTTTCAAAATCGACAACCTAAAGAGGCATTATATATTTCACATAGTAAGTGTTTAAGAGGAAGGAGAGTAGAAAACTAATAAGCGTTAAAACCTGGAAGAAACCTGTGTATGCTTATTACATGCCTACGTACATGTTCGTTCTGACGTACCACTTATGCCATGAGCTCAAAAACCAACAAATCGTGTTTTCACAAAATTGGTTTCGGCTAGGAATCGAAGGATTGTAAATTCTAGGACCCAAAACGTAGTAGCTAGGCACTGAAACTACTTGGCCATACGGTTCATACATGATGGTTATTTCGCAATCCCAACCCCCATATGGCCCCTTCTGGTATTTCCCTCCTTCGATCCCCACAGATGAAATTCTCTAACTACTGCATGACACTGCGATTCATTTAATACTTACTTTAAAAATCAATCCAATCATAAAAAAATACAGAAGCGTTATAAACATTATAATAAGTACTATGGTGTTATGAAATAAAAGACTGCGTAATATAATGCATAATATATTTTTCTTTTATTAATTAACATTGAAAAAAAAGTAAAACGTTAAAGTGAAAATTTGCACAGTTCAATTGAGTCCGTAGGCATTTCAGCACTACCCCGCGATTGTCCACGAACACAACAAATTTGCTCTTGAGAGCACAACAAAACATACTTAAAATAATCATATACATTTCACACAACTAACACTTGGAAGTAGCGCTTTATCCAGAGTGTGATATATTCAATACATTACAATCTTTAATCACCTAAAACCCTTAATCACATGTAACTTTTTTACACAGCCTATAATTAACCCACTGCCGTTGAACCCCAGACCCAAGAGTGGTTACGATTGCATCTACTAATCCACGATTAAAATGAACGTTTCTTTTTATTAACATTCACACACATCAGATTCAACACAAATCAAAAAATATAAATAAATGCGTGAGCCTAAGCCCTCTTGCATTTGCAATGTAGAATTATTTTGAGAGTTAATTATGAACAGCAAAGGCGGAATATATATAACGCTGGGAGAACGCGTAGTCTCTAGGGCAGTGAATAGTGTGCATTATAAATATACTTCAGGACGCATAGCACTAACGTGACCTTAAATACAATCCACCAACTTTGCACAGACCTATGGTACATTACATACATTACTATTATATAATCCATAGAATCTAGCTGTAGTTATATCGACAGAGGATGCGTTTTATAATCTTAACAGTGTCAAAATATATGTATATCTGGATAAATATAAGCCTCCCTTTTTCTTGATCTTTTTAGTCCATTCCTAATGAGGGCATCCACGACATTTTCTGCCACCAGGGCGGCGCCACTTTAGAGTGAGGTAAAATATTTGACAGATTTCATAGCGGGGATGATAATTTCTTAGGAAAATGTAATCTTTAAGGTTTCTTTATGTATTATTAGTTATATTTGATATTAATTACATTAGAAATTAATAAACCAAACTATAAACATATCTAAAAGACGACTTAAAAAAAAAAAGAGTTATAATGTGCAAAAAATTAAAAATCAAACCACTGACGCATTGTGTTGTGTATTAATATAATACTCTAGATAATGATAAACTATTATTTAAAACTAATTTCTCAATTAACTGACATTGTGTAACAAAAAATTTTACCTCAGTCACAACTAGCGACATCTGGTGAGTAGAAGATTATTAGCCCTCATTAGTGTGTCATTTTATATCCCTCGACTGTCGTGTGCTTATAGTTACTAGACTGAAATCGATCAATTTTGAATTACAAGGAACATCTGATGATCTTTTACTCGCCATTACATATTATATAAACAAATCTGAAGACGTTTAATGGCTCCAGCCTTTGTAATGTATCATGATTACAGTCACACTTACGGTCAAGTGGTATCGCATATAGCATAATATAGAATATATAATCTATGGTAAGTAAAATGTTATACATATATTGTTATTGTAGTAGTTAAAAACCTACAAAAAAATTATTTTTATATGATGTAAGACTTTAATTTTGGCCTAAAAATGCAGCATTTTTGATGCAATATACTACAACAATATAATGAGCCTTAGTCCAGTATTCAGCAAGACTAACATTTTCGAGTAGTTATTTCGAGCAGGCAATGAGGGCATCCACTACTTTTTCTGCCACCAGGGCGGCACCACTTTGGAATGAGGTGACGTATTTGACATATTCCATTTAAGTGGAAGAAAAATTATTAAAAAAGTAAAAAGGTTAGTTTATTTCCGAAACATTAGTGTTGTAGTGTTTTATATAATTTAGATTAAAAATGAATTAAACAAACTACGGATATTCCTAAAAACAAAGAAAAAAGAAAAAGTTAAAAAATATGCATAGCATTAAAGAGCAACCATTTGGGCATTGTTTTGTGTACATACACTGGACACCGAAAAACTTATATTTCAAATTCACTTATCGTGACATTGTCGAACAAATAACTTCACTTCAGTCCCAACTAGCGAAATCTGGTGAACGGAAAATTATTAGCCCTCAATTCCCAGCTAGATCGCTGCTATCATATGCAGTGTATACAGTAACATTTTTCTCTAATAAAGCTCAGATTGTTATTTTTTGTATAAATATTATTTCAAATTTGTGTTAGTAGATATAAACTATTGCTGATATAGAGAATTCCTTTGCAGTGATAATGCATTCTTTAGTGAAAGACGCATTTAAGATATATTAGATTCGATATATTTCACTCAGTCATGACACGAACTGTTGCAATAGACAATTTATTAAGCGTGACGTACCACTATACCTATACAAGAGGTAAAACTCGGAGGCATAGCGTCAAAGCATTTTGAAGATGCTTTGTGCAACTTGTACACCTACCCTAGCAGAGTAGTATACAAAGGTTTGTTCACAAAGCATAACATTGCTATACTGGATGTATCCACAAATAGAAGGAAACATTAATAGTCATATAGAAACGGATATATTTTCTATTAGAGAAAACTTCCCCTGATGTTCTCAATTTTTTTATGCGGCGTATAACACGCAAGACTGCATGTCATGTAGCATACAGGGACTTGCTTAACGCTACTGCTCCGTCGACAAAGGTTCGTGGTATATGCAAGCGGCGTCTATAAAGCTACGCCTGGGTGATCAGTAAGTAGGCCTAGGCGTCGCTGCAGCTGTAAGCAGGCAGGTTATCGATGGGCCTAGTCCTTGGAGGAGGTGTCCATGGAGGTTTCCATGGATGTGTCCATGGGGCTGGCGGGTTGCGCGAGTGCCGGGGAGGTGGGGGCTGCGGGGTGCGCGGGGTGTGTGGGGTGCGGCGGGTGCGGGGGGTGCGCGGGCGGCGCGGCGGGCGGCTCGAGCGGCGCGCCGCGGCTCAGCAGGGGCGCGCCGCCCGCCACCGCCGGCACTGCCGGTTTTACAAATCGCTCACTCGTTGGCCGTCGAACCTGCAACGACAACCAATATAAACCTACAATTGTACTATATTATTATAGATGAAGCTCATATTTTATAAAAATACAATCATTTTATAAAGTCTCAAAATCTCTTTTAAATCGGAATATACAGACTTTTCTCTTTTATTCTTTGTTGTGTTTTTTTTTCGTTTATTTTGTAAGTAATTTCGACTTACAAAACATAGAGAGAAGGGTAAGAAATAAAATTCTTCTCAATACAATTCGCATGGGAATAGGAACGTCAATGACCTTGAATCACCGCGATCTGTCAACTGTCGCTTAAAAAGTAAGGCTTGCAAAAAAAAATAATTTTGGTGGTTTTTTTTCAGTTTATACTGATTCATAGAAGAGTTTTGGCGAGAACTTGACCGACAGCCGATAGCTGATTCTGCCATCGTAATCGAGAGAGCAGTATGTCAGATTTTTTAATTTTTTCTTATTAATACAGATTAGGATGTTCGTCGAACAGTCTTTCTTTCTATCTAGGTTTCATACGTCTACGTAAATTAGAAATGTATTTTCTTGTTTAATAAGGAGCAGTAAAAACGGTAAAATACTATTTTTTATTCCACTACATAAAAGAGCAGTATATCATTATTATACTGCCCTTTTCATTTGTATTAAAAAATTCTTAATAAAAAGAGCAGCAAGTTTCCGTTATACTGCTCTAAAGTTAGTGTAAACCACTATACCAAATTAATTTTGCTAGTATAATCCACAGTATCGTTTTTTATTTCTAAGTTTACCACGCAGACAAACTCCAGCATAGCCCTCCATAGCTCGCTGAGCAACCTTAAGCTTCCTCATACGGCCGTGAAGGATCACGTCTCAGATCCATAACTCATCGCTGGCAAGACGCGCTTGTTGTACAATCTTGTTTTCAAATTTTGAGGTATACCTGACGAGAATATGTGTCGTAATTTCCCGAATGCTACTGAGCCTAGTTGAATCCGTCGATTGATCTCTTGGTCGAAGGTGGATTTACCTAGTCGGACTATTTGTCCCAGGTAAACATACTCAAGCTTAGTGCTCCCAACAACTACCTTAATAATTCAAACGAAATTCGCATAAATACATAAATATATCTGATTATTCTTTTACCAGTAATAGGCATATTACTGGTAATAGAATATTCAGATTAATTATTTTTTTAAAGAAAGCAACCCTTATGTAGACAGAACAGATAAGACTTAGGCGATAGAAAGAGAGGTAACTTCTAGGTGAATATAACGGTAGGTAGGGTCGTACCTACAACGGTACATATAACAATATTCACCAAGTCGTAGCAAGAGTTGCTATTTATTATATGATTTTGCGAAGTGAATTTTCTGTGCCCTGTACTATTTATGTATTCTGTGCTTCAGCATAAAATTTGCCACAAAGAGTACTTCCAATCACTAAGTTTTATTATATGTGAAAATTATCAAATTTAAAAAAATACCTAAATCTGATACTTGAACTTCTGAAAGAGGTATTAGTGACGAAAGGAAAAAGAAGATAATTCAAAATCTGTGTTCGTTAATGTCTGCTTATCGCAGACTTTTTGGGGAAAACATGTGTGTCAATAATTATGTTGAAAATTTAGCAATCGAAGAATAAAACGGAGAAAATTTAACATAGTAATAAATGATAATAATAGATACAATCAGTGAATGTGAAAAAATTGAGGCAAGTTTTTTAAACAGCATAAGTTGGTTTACCTACCAGCTTACGCTGATTCTAAAAGTTGACTTATTCTTAATTATGTTTAAGTATTATTTTTCACTAATTTGCCTTTTAAATAGATTTGTTGTTGTTTATTATAAAAGATTTTTGGAACAATTTTATATTTTACGTGGTAGAGCCAAGCTGCAGCTATATTAATAGTATAGTTGTAGCACGAATGGGTCGGCTCGACCGGGGAAGGACCACGCTCTCACGGAATACCAGCGTAAAATAGCAGGTTAATACTGCTGTGTTTCGTATGGTGAGTGTAGAGAACCGGAGACCCTTTTTACTGGAAAGGAGGCATTCCAAAAGGAGGACTAAGACCTCACGGGTGACAACGCATCTGCATTTTGATTCGCAAGCGAGGAGAGATGTAGATGTCTATGGGCCTCAGCAACCACTTACCATCAGGTGGGCTGTGTGCTCGTTTGTCACCCTATTTCTATAAAAAAAAATTATTCAAAAGCTCTTTTATGTTATTTGTAAATTATTGAGAATAATTTTGTGCCAAATAACACGTACTGATATATGGTGTTTGATCTCTATAATTAATGATTTCTTAGTTTTATTTAAATCTCTATAATTAAGTCTTAAGTTTTGCTAAGAAGTATTTTTTTTGGGAAGTTTGAGTAACTTTATGCCAAATAATAAGAAGCAATATGTGATTTTTGATCTCACTGATTAAGTTTTATGATTAAAACGTGTTAATTAACTACATTTTTCTTCTTTTCCCCACTATTTAATGCGTTAAATCCTAACAAAAATATGAAAATGCTACTTTAAACAGTAACCGTGCAATGAACAATAACTTAAAACGTTTTCAAGACTTACAACTTACAACTGATTTATGTAGCTATTTAAGTGTATTATTTTAAATTTGGTAAGCAATAATGCAGTATGAAATGATTCTAAGCAGTATCTGCGATACTTAATGCCCTCTTATCTTAATAAGAATTGAAATCTGTATGAATATACTAAAGAAGACAGATTATTTTATATTTTACTACAAGCTAAGTAAAATTATTAAAATGGTTTCATTACATTTCAACAATCAAACTTTTTACTTTCATTTGATATATAGAACATAATAATCTAATGTATAGGTTTTTCACAAACAAAATATTGTACACAAAACTTTACGCGCCGTTTTCTCGAAACCGCCTTTTCTGACTACTTACTGCCACTTCGATTACCACGGCAGTATTATTGTTTAAATATGGTTAATAATGGTTTGAAGTGGATTTTGACATGCAAAAGTGGTGCGATTTTTGTCTATTAAATGTCTGCGCATGTGAACTATTAGCGGAAACGCTGAAACAAGTGCTCCGATGGTGATGTGAATTTCAAGATATGATGTCTGTCTGCTTAGGCGCCTTGAGATACTATCGCCAACTTACTACTGGGTCAAGTTGTTCAAAATCTTCCAAAAACTCCGCAATATGGCGCATCAACCATATTGTGAAGCAGTATACTATAAAGGATTATTATCACTTGATACTGAGATAAATAATGACATGTCTTTGAGCACAAGCATCCAAATCAAAAATCTTAGTAAAAAAAACTGAGTCTTAGGTATTTACCAAATCTATTCAACTCATAATCTATTTTTATAAATTAATTTAAAATATGATACTAGTCGGTGAAAATTAAAGAGTAACAACCCTAATTGGACGTAAGTAATTATCTCGAAAAATGGCAATATTGCATAGCTAAATATTTACTGTAACCCACCGAACTCTAAACTGGGACCCTGCGAAGCTTTGACGAACGAGTGACAATTTTTAAATAGGAGGAATATTAAGAGTTGTGACGATGAAACTTGGCAGATTTGGAATGAATCTGAACAATTCCTCGGAGCAGATAACATCGTAAGGTCAAAAAAATGCAAAGAGATGCAACGTCTTTTAGCAAGGCCAGTGAATAACGCCGATTAAAAAAAACTGTCGATTAAAAGAAGATGGTACTGCGGCGCCCAGTGATGAGAACAGTATTCCATGTGAGACCCAACATGATTCTTGTAAAGTTCTGTATAAGGCCTATATCAAACAGTTGTCCTAAAATAACGTTAACGGTCAATACAATTTTTTAAATATATACTTTTTTTAAATTGTTTGACCATATTCTGCCGCGTGATGGCGCATCAGAGAATCCGTCACACCATTTCATCCCGTAAGTGTCGTAAGAAGCGACTATGGTAAATACCAGCAGCTTCTGACAAATGACAAAATACAATCTAGTTTACGCCAGACGTAAAACATCTACCAAGATTGATAGTTGTGGCAAATCTTTCCAAGAAAAGTGATGAAACAAGAATTAGAAGCAGTAAAAGAATCTACACATAGCATTCTATTTTATATTAATATGGAAATCTTAAACTTTATGATGATATATGGGAGAACATTTTTTCCATCGCAGTTAAAGAACAATGGCGAAATAATATGTCAAATATTTTGAAGCGTCTTGAGATATAATTTTTAAAAAACGTAATAAAAAAAATTATTGCATTTTATCAACTAAACATCAAAACTAGTAAAAGCCAGAATAAAAATCACTTCCTTTTTGGAAATATAATTGATTGAAATCAAATGGATATCCTTTCCGTCACTTAGTGTGACCAGTTTATAATTACTTCAGTGTCTTAGTTAAAAATCATTTTCAATTCATCTTGTTGCATCTGGTTTAAGATAAAATAATATTATCATTATTGCGTTTTATATCATTGAAACAAAAGTTACATATGAATATTAAAAAAATATGTAGTATTTTATTATATACTTCTGGAATTCAGATTGTTTAGTAAGAAACAATATAAATGCTATAGCAACACAATATGACAATGTCGTAATGACATTTTCGTTACGTCTTACGTCACACACTGCTCTCGCGCCGTTTGTGCTGTCTGTGTTTTGTGTTTTTGGTTCTGCCTTTTGATTTCCTTATTTTTATTCGACCTGGACTGCCCCTGGACTTATCTGATATTGATTTTCTATTGTGTGAATACTATATTGCGTGCCCAAAGGACTCCGATTCTGCTACACCCGACGACATTGTGCTATTCTCATCTGGACTTCGATTTGTGCCCTAAGATTTTGGTCAACTTGTCACAGTAATACTTAAATCAGACACGATGAGCGATCGTGACAGAGTTACTCGCATTATGTGTATCAACTGCAACATATGCGTTAATACACTACGTCGATACCGTGCTTTGGAACTTAACATAAGAGTTACCACGTTACTCTGTAGCTGGGTGTATCCACAAATCGTAAGTGTTTATTTATTCTAAGTAACCATTTCTATTCGTATTTATCAAAATAATAAATCTATTACAAGTATGTCCAACTGATTCTTTAATGATCACATTAATTAGTAATTAGTAGTTAATTGTTGTAGAAATAGTATTTGCACCCATTATACATAATTTTATTTGAATTGAATAACATCTTAACTCAACATTTAACCTCTCGTCTGTTGGCATTACCAAACACTATAGATTACAATTGATTTTTCACATAGATCTATGTATGGATGACACAATCCTAATAATAAGTACTTTTATTTTTCAGATTACCGAAGATGATTATGTCTGTGAAGCATGCAGAGATCTTGCTATGATAAGTGTAAATCATAGTTTACAAGAAATATCTGGCATTGATGACCAACAACCTGGACCAAGTCACCGAGGCCATGTTAGTGTATGCCTTTTATGTGGGTGCTCTATTCTGCAAAGACAAAGTGACAGAATATTGAGAGATAACCCTACGGACTTGCATCAGTTGATGTATACCCTTATTGAGAACAGGGTTGCTCCAAGACAGGTGTGCTATGTATATTTTAATTTTTAGATGATTGCCTTAGTCAAGTAGTCTGCTCGGTCTACGAATGATCAGTTGCGGGTTCGAAACCCGCAAGTGGCAAATGTTTGTGTGATGAGCATGAGCATTTGTACTTCAGTCATGGATGTTTATAATTGTATATAATTATTATCCATTATCTTAGTTGCCATAGCATAAGCTCAAGCTTAGTTTTGAGCTTGGTAATTGTTGTGATTGTTGTTGTGGTTGAATAATTTATTTATTTTGGGCAGTCTCATATTGTGAAAAAGACACCTTTATCTTAGAGCTAGATATTTAAGCATTTGGTATTTTTGGTCCCTTAGTATACATATACTAACACATAATAATCATAACATTTGGAAATCAAATCAAGGATATATGTGCTTATATGCTAATCAAACCTATGAATGGAAGTAAAATATATTGAAAAGGGTTTTACTGATATGACGATTTTCCCACATATTTTATTTGAAAGAAATTGTTGATCTTTCTCATTAAAGCATTTTTTTTATTTCTAGGTTACAGAAACTGATAAGGTGTGTCACCCTTGTTGGTTGCGCACTCAAAGAGAGGCCCGTCGTACCCATGATGTCAACAGACCACAATCTGCAATTGAGGAGCCATCAACAGCAGATGAGCCTATATTAGCAGGGGTGCAGTCATGTATTTCAAATGAGGAAGTGAGGCATGCACCAAATGGACTAACTTTACCAGACTATAGAAGAGCAGCTAATAACAACAATCGTTGTGTTTTCAAGGATTGTAACAGTACCACATTGCATGGAATCAGTGACAAACTCCGTGCTGTAGTCCTGAGCAATCACAACTACTACATACCTAAACTAGCTCGTGTTTGCAGTGAACATTTAAGTAGCAATTTATGGGAGACACTATATTATTCTGCAAATAGTTTGGACACTTTCACTGCAGACCAAGTACAACATGTATTTTCTTTTATAAAGATTAATACAACATTGGACTTTGAAAATATTTTTGAAATGGATGACAGAGTATTCGAATACTGGATCGGACTTACTAAAGAAAAGTTCAACAGTATATTAGAAGAAGTTCCACGTATAAATGAAACACGAAAAGGATGCTTGGGCCTAGCAGCACTTTTAATGAAGATGAGGACGGGGGATTCAGATGAAAGAATTGCCACTTTAGTACAAGTGCCACGCAGAACATTAGAGAATGCAATAGACAAAATAAGAGAGATTTTGCTCCAAGATTTTGTGCCCCAAAACTTGGGAATTTACCAGTTATCACGAGAGCAACTGCTGGAGCACAAGTTAACAATACCACATGGCATTTTTGGAAATGAAAACAACACCAACGGTATTGTAATTTGTGATGGAACATATATATATATATATAAATAAAAGTTCAAACTACATGTTCCAAAAGCAGAGTTACTCCCTTCACAAATATAGAAACTTATTAAAACCATTCATGATTGTCGCATGTGATGGATATATTGTTGATTGTTTTGGCCCATACAAAGCAACTACATCAGATGCAGAAATAATGACCAATTTGTTCAGTGAGGGTTCCGCCTTAAGATCATATTTTAGAGAGAATGATATATTTATATTGGATAGGGGATTCAGAGACAGTATAAGTTTTTTAGAAGGATGTGGGTACAAACCATATATGCCAGAATCTTTAATAGAAGGTGAACACCAACTCACTACTGCTCAAGCCAATCGGATTCGCTGTGTCACAATTTGCAGATGGGTGGTAGAGGCCGTGAATGGTCATTTTAAAAGAGATTTTAAATTATTTCGACAAGAATATTTCCATAGGTCTCTACCACACATGATGCAAAACTTCCAAATAGCAGCGGCTCTGTTAAACAGGTTTGGTGTTCGCTTTGTAGATAATATATATGCCACAGAAATATTAGAAATAATTAGGCAGCGAATGAATTTAGAAAATAATCTGGCTAATATGGTTGAAGCTCGAAATATGAACAGACGCACATCCTACTTTCAAAGTATTACTGCGGATAGGAATAATATTGTGTATTTTCCAATATTAGAAATGAGAGATCTGATTTTGTTCGCCCTGGGAACGTACCAAATTCGACAAGCTCGCTCATATTACGGCGAGCATGTGCGTTTCCATGGCGGATACAGAATAGAAGTCTGTAGTGAGCAATTTCATTCATCTGAATACGATCTTAGGGGTTCTGCAAATGGAACTACATTGATTAGAGGCAGAATTAAGTCAAGGCATGTAACCCGGAGACAATATTATGTATATATTTTATTAGAAAATAATATACCTGGCCGAACAGGAATCACAGAGTACTGCTGTAGTTGTTTAGTAGGTCGGCGCACAGTAGGCTGTTGCGCACATGTCATGACCTTAGTTTGGTATTTAGGATGGGCCAGACATCAGCAACATATCTCAGCACCGGCAGAGTTTTTAGATGGTGTAATTGTTAGGGAAGATGATGAAGAATAAATGTTGTATAATTAATTTCTTGTTTTATTTACCTTTGGTCGAATAATATTAATAAATATTTTATACGTGGTAGAGCCATGCTGCAGCTATATTAGATATTAATAGTATAGTAGTAGCATGAATGGGTCTCTCACATAATACCAATGTGAAATAGTAGCTTGACGCTGCTGTGTTTCGTATGGTGAGTGTAGAGAACCGGAGACCCTTTTTACTGGAAAAGAGGCATTCCATCTTAGTCCTCACGGGTGACAATGCATCTGCATTTTGATTTGTAAAAGAGGATAGATATAGATGTCCATGGGCCACAGTAACCACTTACCATCAGGCGAACTGTGTGCTCGTTTGTCACCCTTTCCTATAAAAAAAATAGTTTCATTCCAATTATCTAGCTCCAAAGTGTAACTTGTACTATGGCTTAACATATTATTTTGAATTCTCATTAGGCACTGATTCCTTAAAAAGTTAGTAAATTAATTACAGTTCCACCAGTTGATTACTCAAGAATAACCTTGAAACGGTAATATACCTTATTAACGGTAATATACCTTATTAGGTATATTACCGTTTCAAGTGTGAATAATTATTAATTGAACATTAATATAAAATTAAATGATTGAAATCCTTTACGTCAGAAACTCTTTAATTGATAATAAATCTTGAACAATTTCAGTGACATAACTTCACATAACCTACAAATCTTCAAAGCCTCGTAACAATTATTCCTGGCTTCGTCGATAAAAAAATCTTAGACAAACAATCTCAGGGAAGGATGGTAAATAGCTTTTGATATTTTTGATGTAAAGACGCTTCCAGATTACCTGACATAAAAATTTGTATGGGCGTTCGCCATTGTCCTTTGTAGTTCAATCCGACTTACTTTTCGTCAGAGTAATGTTCGTTGTTTACCGCAACTATAAATCACAGGATTGATGAACTATCTACATGCATAATAATATTTTATACAGATCCTCTATATATTCTACTTGCGCTTGTCCGTGTTTTAAATTTAAAAGAAAAACAAAATAATGTAACAGTCAACATGGTTAGCAATAAGCAATAGATTTCACTTGGTCTTTCAGCATAAACTGGCGTTTTAAAAAAGATCAAATAGCATAAGTGCTCTGTAAGCAAACCACATTAATGAAGTGATGTGATTTGAAGAATAATTTAGAATTAATTAAGTTGGAAATATCATTAATTAAAAATACAAAACCTAGAATTAAGTAACAAATATTTTGTTTTATCTTGATATCTTGAATTAAATAATATTAAGAAAATAATTTATAATATACATACATAAAATATTATCTAATATTTCAATTTTTTGAATAAATCATTTTCTCCATTTCATAACTCAATTTTATATTTCCAGCTGCTTATTTTATGTGTATAATTTTATATGTTATATCCAGCACCAGTTACAATTAGTTATCATAATGAAAGTATTAAAATTAATAATACTTAGGTTTAGGTATTTACGTAGTAGAGTCATGCTGCACCTATGTTAGAAGTATAGTTGTGACATGAATGGGTCGGGAAGGGATCACGCTGTCACAGAATACCAGTGTGAAATAGCAGCTCAGGGCTGCTATGTTTCGTATGGTGAGTGTAGACCACCGGAGACAGTTTTTATTGAAAACGAGGCATTCCATCTTAGTCCTCACTGTTGACAATGCATCTGCATTTATGATCCGTATTCGAAGATAGATGTAGATGTCTATGGGCCACAACATCCACTTACCATCAAGTGGACACAGTCCTCGCTCGTTTCTCACCCTTATCGTAAAATAAAAATAATAAAATAAAATTTTTATAGGATAGGGTGACAAACGAGCACACAGTCCACCTGATGGTAAGTGGTTGCTGTGGTCCATAGACATCTACATTTATCCTCGTATTTTTTTTTATAGGATCGGGTGACAAACGAGCACACAGTCCACCTGATGGTAAGTGGTTACTGTGAC
This sequence comes from Parnassius mnemosyne, assembly GCA_963668995.1. Classification (NCBI taxonomy): domain Eukaryota; kingdom Metazoa; phylum Arthropoda; class Insecta; order Lepidoptera; family Papilionidae; genus Parnassius; species Parnassius mnemosyne. The sequence goes on from CAVLGL010000159.1 coordinate 29,702,278, forward strand.
CCATAGACATCTACATCTATCCTCAATAAAGACTCAAGATGTAGATGCGTTGTCACCCGTGAGGACTAAGATGGAATGCGTCTTTACCAGTAAAAAGGGTCTCCGGTTCTCTACACTCACCATACGAAACACAGCAGCATTAAGCTGCTATTTTACGCTGGTTTTCTGTGAGAGCGTGGTCCTTCCCCGGTCGAGCCGACCCATTCGTGCTACAACCATAATATAGCTGCAGCATGGCTCTACCACGTAGAATAACCATTAACCATGTAGTGGTGGTGTAAGAATATCCACAACCCTATATCAATCCGTGGGTGTCGTAAGAGGCGACTGGAGGAAACTGAAACAGGAGATAGGCAGCAACATTTTCCTCATAACAAATCAAAACAATAAAAAACTGCGGTTGCCAACTCGCCTACTGGGTGTGTCAACTATAGCTAAATCCAACTATCCTAATCGATACGGGTGGTCCTATCTTTAGCAGTGGACTTTTATAGGCTGTAATGGATGGATGGAAACAATTTTAAAACCTAAAAGTACAGCCATAATCAGCAATTTTACCTGGGAACTGAAGTGTAGGTTGGGACGTGACATTGGCAGACCGGCGGCATTAGGCAGCAATGGCGAAGCGTATGGAGACAGTGGACGCGATCCGCCCGGCGACGAAACGCTACGGGACCGAGCCTTTAAAAAAGAAATCATATTTGTTCTCGTTTAATTTAACGATAATTTTTGCTTTCATACAAATATGGCCTAGTTTTACATCCATATAATGAAATGGCCATTCCATATAATATAATAAGTATGTCCTTCATATCGGTCTGGAGTACATACTTATAGACTAGGAGATGGTGACAGAAAATATTCTCCCATTTTCTCCTGCATGCCTTTTTAAGAATTGATAACTAACCCTAAAATATGAAAGATAAGAGGGGTTACGAGCCGTTGCGCGCTTGCACATCATAAAGAAAATGCATCTCTTTGTGTAAAGAAGTTCAGTATTTTTCCGTGACATTATATTGCATGCTTTTGTAATATAACGTAGTTGGAACAAATTTAAGCTATAATAATTGATGGCATGCAATTCGCAACGGCCATGCAATTTTTAACGTGGTAGAGCCATGCTGCAGCTATATTATGGTTGTAGCACGAATGGATCGGCTCGAACGGGGAAAGACCACGCTCTCACAGAAAACCAGCGTAAAATAGCAGCTTAACGCTGCTGTGTTTCGTATGGTGAGTGTAGAGAACCGGAGACCCTTTTTACTGGCAAAGAGGCATCCCATCTTAGTCCTCACGGGTAACAACGCATCTGCATCTTGAGTCTTTCTTGAGGATAGATGTAGATGTCTATGGGTCACAGTAACCACTTACCATCAGGTGGACTGTGTGCTCGTTTGTCACCCGATCCCAGAATTGAAAAAAAAATAGAACATTTCCGTGTTTACAAATTGCATGCCGATGTAAAAAATTAGTTGTTTTCTTATCTCAAAAATATTCTACGAAAATTGGCATGCACCCCTCGTATGACCAAGGGTGGAAAATATTAGGAAAATGTTGTGAAAATTCAATACAACTTTTCCGTGATTTCAAACTGCATGCTATTGGAACAATACTTAATCTTTATAATTTATTGACGTTAGCAAATTTGGCATGCACAACAGGAAGTTGTAAATTACTGGCATGCATGACGAAAATTGCAAAAAACGCTGTTATAATTTCCGTGACTTTATTTTGCATGCCATTCAATATTTCATTAATAAACATTATTTTAAGTTGATAAAAAAATGGCATGCATATTACACAAGCATGAGATAAAAAACTTGTGCAAAAATAAAATTAAAAAAGTTTTTTAACGAAAATAAAAATAAGGAACATTTCCATGTTTTTTTTGCATGGCTTTTTGTACATTGTCTGTAAATATTATTTTAAACTTCAATAACAAATAGCATGCATGTTTATTGATAAAAAAAATTACTTAAATAAACAAAAAAACCGCTGCCAATACAGATTTTTTGTGAAAATAAAACCAATACAGAATTGATACGTGGCTTTCTTCAAACTAAGTTATTGTTTCTATTATTAAGTACTCGGGTTTACTTTATTAAATAACTGAAATATTTTATATAGTATATTGTTAGTTCCAACAAAGTCACGTAAAATAAAAAAAATGTTTTTTGGTGATTTTGAAATGCTTGTAATTTTTTATTTAAGCATACATTTCTCTCCTTTAATTTACATTTTTTTTCGATTCAGATGGATCATTTTTCGATCATGATATGTGATGTACGATATGATATGTTTTTATGAAATACAAAACGACATGCAAATAAAAAACGCAGAAATGTTTATTAAATTTTTTTGCAACTTTTGTTATTACCTATACCTACAAATAAATAAAATCGAAACGTCTGTTTGTAATTTCAAAATTACAGCTTTCTACTAATTGCATATGAAAGTATATACGGTACTTATAACAAAAACACAATTATTAAAATTTTTGTCTGTCTGTCTGTCTATGTCTGTCTGTTTGTTCCGGCTAATCTCCGCAACGGCTGGACCGATTTTGACGGGATTCAAGCCAGGTAGGTCGCTAAAAAAGAGTATCGATATCCGTGGTTCAAGCCGTTGTTCGTAATTTATATAAACTTATCGCATAACAAACCAACTACAGAGTGCACTTAGATTCCTAAAACATTTACAGAAATGCATTGAGTTATATGTACTACGTACTAGAGAAGCCATTCCGAACACTGACTATGTTCAACTGAACTGTTCTGCAATCCGTACAAACGAAATATTGCGTAAATTGAAGATTTGTAAATTCCATAAAATAATTATTATTACATTTTATTTAGAAATATAATATGTTCGTTTAGATTAAATTAAGATATTTTATATTAAATTCCAATATTTATTTTATATTAATATCTTATTTTATATCAAATTAAAGTCTTCGCGCATGCGCGACTACTACTTCCGTGCATGCGCGAAGACATAGAGTAGGACACAATTTTTGTTTGGAATGGCTTCTCTAGTACGTAGTACATATAACTCAATGCTGAAATGTATTTTTTCAAACGAAACCAAAACAATAGCACGTCTGACACTTGTTGTCATCTGTCAACGTTATTGACTTTTTTTTGCGTGGCAAAATGCTGATTTGCCAATGAGATGACAATAGTATTGTTATTTTAAATGAAAATAGATGGTTTCACTTTACCCCATTTCCTTGTGGCATATATTAATCTGAGATATATTTTAAAATATAAACGTTTTCATAATATATTTGAGTTTGTGACAACTTTTGAAATATGTGAGTGAAGGTATTGTTCGACTGGCCAAATCACAGAAGGCCATAAACGCAGCACAATAGTATTAAAAAAGAGGTACAAAGTTCAAAATCGAAAAAGTCCTTTTTATTTTGATTTCACAAGTCAGAAGTGTCCATTACTATCTAATGAATGTTATCTAATGCATAATTAAGGATAAGAATTTTGGTAATTGTCAATATGTTGGTTTTTAGGCGAGTTTTAACATTGTCCTTTTTCAACTACTATCGTACGTCATTAGTCAGCTTCGATAAAATTTTGCAATTGAACGTCCACACATTACCTACATGAATTCAAACATTTCGCTTATGTATTTCACCAAAAGAGCGGCTGTCTGTTACTTTGAGGTAAATAAGAAAAGTAGATATATCGAAATTATAGCAATTTTTATTATTTAACAAGTATACATGTAAGTATTTATTGTTCCTGAAATTATGACAGATAGTTGGCAGTTGAGGGTTCTTGTTCATTAATGTCGTCTACATATTGTAACAGTTCTGGATGATCAAGTACTCGAACGGAATTCATGGGGCATTGTGATGTGGATGGAGCAGAAGTATTAAGCGGTAAATAAATTATTTGTTTTGCAGGTCCCGTAACAAACTATCCATTTTATTGCCCAGTCGATATTATCTGTTCACAAATGATACATTGCAGGCGCTGGTGCTGAAACTGATAACTGGACTGACATATGCGTATTTGGCGATGGGGATGGAGAATGTGATTGTGGAGACATTTTTGATTCAAATGTTGGATACAAATATTTGGCTTTTTGCAGAATATTCATAATTTCTATCTTTGCAAAATGCTTTTGGTCATCATTAAATTTTCGTAACATTGGTACAATCATTTGTAAAAATTTATATCGTCATCGTATTCACATCTATTTTGAGCCGTAGTCGTAGTCAAAAAATTTAACAGTTGTTGTTCATAATTATCATTGTTACTTTGGCTTTTAGGAGCCTTCTTCTTACCGGATGGGGTTTGAATATTAGTACTCATTGAAGTGTTTTCTGTTACAACAACATCAGGACAATCTTCTGAAGTAGATTTGATATTGCTGGTAGGCTCCCTTTTTTTTAATGATGGTACCAGAAACAGCAAAGAGTCAAAATGAACATATTTTTTCTTTTCTATAGCCCGTTGACCAGATTTACCACGTTGCATTGCTAATTCTTTAGCAAAACTGTCACGCATGTTCTTCCATTTACTTTTGTATTGTACTGCCTGTAACAAAAATAAAAATAAATTTACTTAATAATTTTTTTCAGTATCTTGCCAGTGGAAACAGTATGAAATCTTTGTATTTTGAATATTTGATTGGCACAACAACTCTAAGTGAAATAGTTGAACACACATGCCAGTGTTTGTGGATATGTTTGCATCCTATAAATGCCTGAAAGAACAGAAGATTGGATAAATATAGCGAAACTTTTTTTTGAAAGAACATATTTTCCTAATTGCGTTGGTTCCATAGACAGAAAACATATAAGATTCAAACGGCCAGAAAATACTGGTTCAGAAGCCTACAATTAGAAAAAGTTCTATTCTTTAATATTATTAGCTATACTATTGCTAATTTATAAGTTTAAAATTGCAAACTAGTGCTTCACTGCTATAGACCTTGGAGCATATGGATCAAACAGTGACTCTAGCGTATTTAAAAACTCAAATTTTGGCGAAAGGTTTTTTAACAACCAAGTACATTTACCAGAATCTGCTACATTTCCTGAATACGAAGACGTCGGTCCACAGCCGTTTGTTTTCGTAGGTGATGAAGCTTTCCCACTTACAGAACACTTAATGAGACCATATCCAAACAGAAATTTATCCATAAAACAAGGAGTTTATAATTATAGATTATCCTATGCCCATCAGACTGTTGAATGTGCATTTGGAATAATGGCAAACAAATGGCGTATTATGCATAGACCATTGGATGTGAAATTGGATTTCTGCGACCATATTATTAAAGTTTGTTGCATATGGCACAACTTTGTGAGAGAACATGATGGCAAACAGCAGAATGAATCGTCTCAAGTCTCAGAGCTAGAGCACATTTCTTCAAACCGTGCGCGTTCTAGCAATAATGTTATGGATATAAGAAATATATTTGCTGATTATTTACATCTGCTGGTGCATTGAGTTGGCAGTATGAAAAAAATTAATAAAACATTAAACTAACCTCAAAACAACTGTCGCTACCCGACAGTGAAAACCATTTCAAATTATAATACGCTTCAAATATTTGATTATGTTGTAATGAATAAATATTTTTTATAACTTACCTTTCTTTTTCTTCTCACCCTCCGACAGTGACATCTATTTACTGTGTGTAGGTAAACTTCTTCCCAAAAATTGTTTTTCGCGTTTCTGTTACTATAGTGACGCATAGTAGTGTCATATAGCACTGGTCTTTTCTGTACCTCCGCTATGATTTTTGAGGATAAACTATAATAATCTGGTTCATTTGGAACGGATTCCGATTCAGTCGACGAAATAGTGACGACACGACAATCAAAACACGACTCTTCAAGACGATGTGCCGAATAATGAAAGAACCGTTCGCGGTTACCGCGTCAAATGTGTGCGCGCCAATATAAGTTCTACGGACTACAAATTTTGACGCGGTATTTCCGCGCTAGCCATTCTGTAACAAAACGCGGTTTTAAAATCAGTCGCGGAAAAAAACCGTCAGTGCGGCCGCTTCCATTAGTTTCCTTTACTCACAAAATCATGTGGTTAAAATCCGCGGCGGTTTAGCCGTAGTGGGGTAGTGTACTTAAAGATGACTATTGAATGTGCATACATTTTGTATGAACATGGTTACACATATCAGTGTAACGCCGTAACGAGCCCGTGTCCAATATATTTACCTGTATCTTAATCTTATCAAAGAAATGAAGAATGGGGGACTTGTATCACCCGACACTGGCGTTAGTAAACAAAGGTCATGGTACACGGTTGCGGGTGCACGGCCCTGCCAGGATCCCGATACTGGAATATCTAGAGAATGCTTTGAATCTTACTTGAAAAGTAAGACTTGTAGTAAGAATAATGGCCCAGCCCGCACACAGTGAAATTGTGAATCATTCTTAAACCGATATGATTTATTTTGTTTTCTCTATAGGTTTCGTATAAAACTGAGAATTATACATTTGAGAAACGGTGAACAGTTTAATTGAAAATTCGATCAAAATAATTAATAGAATCAGACGTTATTTTGCGGAAGTCCATTATATTAAATTTGACAAAAAACTACTTTGCGTACATCCGCTAGATAAAATAAAATGATGTGTCTTACATAGTATGAAGAGCACCTCCCGCCCTCCCTCAATTGCGTGTACTATCCCACTATAGTAGTGCTGGGATTAGTGGTGACGGGGATAGTGCACGCAATTCGATCAAAACTTCATATAGTTCAATTTTTACTTGGTTGATTTATTGATGCTTAGTTTATAATTTTAGCGCCAAAAAAGTGCCTGAATATTCGGATCCGGCTCAATCGAGGCAAAAGTATTTGCTGATTAGAAATACTTTTATATGTCAATATAGCCCACGATATCGCTCAAACCATTTTCTCGATGTTGAAATTTGTTAGAAACTTTTCTGACGTTTGTAGTTTCTAAAAACTTAAATTAAACACAGCACATTCTAAAAACTTAAATTAAACACAGGCCATTAACATACATTAAAAATTAATACTCACACCCATAGCTTCATTAAATTGTCTTTCTTCTTCCATTTCTAGTGAAGATTCGCTCTCAGAAAGATGTCGGCACAAGGCTTCTCGACGTTCGACCTTTTTAAAAATATATTCAAGTAAAGATAAAATTAAGTATTTGCGTTACAAAGTTATAGCATTTTTCCGAAATTTATACGAAAGTATGGAAAATATATATCATCATCATTCCCCAGTCAATCAAACTTTATCATTCACAGCAAAGAAAGAAACCTCTTAAAATAGTTCTCTTTTAGCAGTGAATGAGAAAGTTTACTAAATTAGTTCAATAATATTGGAAAGTGTCTCAGGTTATTTGTTGCATTGTAAGCATTAAAAAAGGTCCCAGTGAAAACTAAAATGTAAAAATAAATAATTGTAATCCCAGAAAATATGAGTAAGCGATCAAATCTTATAACCTCTTGTTGTAGTTTTCGTTGCAAGCGAAGATTCTCATCCCTTATGTATTTCTCTTCAAGTGCAAAGCGGTGCATTTTTTCTTTATTTTCATTTTGAGATACTGCCAACTGGTTTCTGCACAAAAAATAAATGTACAGAGAGTTGTAACATCTGCAGTAAAAATATGCTAGAATATGATGAAATAAGCAACTTCTAATAATCTTCTTTACTCAAATTACAAAGAAAATTTTAAAGTATTATAAATAAGAATATAGGTTATAGTTTTGGCGAGAACTTGACCGCCGGCGGACTGTTGCTAATGTTTTAAACTTTTGAAGCGTCTTTTGGTATGCCAATTATGTTATTTTGCGCATTATGTGTGTATTTTGTTATTTTAGGACCTTAAGAACTAGAAATATTGTCGCCATCAACTGTCCGCAGGATAAAGCTTTCGTCAGAATCTCTCAGACTTTGCGATGTGACTTTTCAGCATATTGTGAAGATGTTTTATAAAACGCCGTGTGTCTTCGTGCGAGTCGCACGTCTACACTTTTCACTCCTACATAATTCTATAATTAAAAGGTGTGCGCAGTTGATCGGTCGTAACTACGCTCGGTTTATCATCGAGTAAGTTGAGTGAAAGGGACGCCGCACGCGCGCTGCATACCTGTATAATATCTACCTGCCATATAGTAAAGGCGAAGCGCGCTTCTAAACTAATGACAGATACCCGCATTGAAATGCAGAGAACTCCTCCACATTCTTCTACATCCAGTTCAGTTCCTGATTTGTCAAGTTTTGAATATTTCGATCCGTCAATCGTCCGAAAAAGAAGACAGCATGAAATCGAGGGAACGTCTCTGGAGAACAGCGTAACTGTCTCAGACCTTGAATGTTTTTTCAAGAAATGGCAAAAAGAAATGATGGAACACGTCACACAAACTATAGTTACCACAGTTAATTCTGTACTTTCCGAAAAACTCAGTAAATTATCTTCGGATCTGCAAAATTTAAAAACTAATATAAATACCATATCCAATAAAAGTGCCTCTAATACGGAATCGATATCGGAAATCAGAAAAAACTCAATGACATTGAAAGTTCAGTCAATTACTCGAGTAACCGCCAAGATAACGTGGATGCCAAATATAGATCAACAATTTCAAAAGAATAAACAATATGGGATGGAACTCAGTGAGCTTAAACTTAAATACACCAATCTTACTTTGGACCTTAAGAAACGTCAACAATGGGAAAGGCTGTATAATCTTGAAATCGTGGGGGTACCGGAGACATGCAACGAGAACACCGTCGATATTGTAATTGCTGTAGCAAAACATGCGGGTGTGGTCATCACGTCATGCGACATTGAATTCGCTAATAGAGTGCAAGCAAAAATTACAAGACCTGGAATTACACGAGCAATAATTGCAAAAATGAAAACCAAATCAGCGAAAGACAATATACTAGCTGGTATTCGACGCGTTCGTGGTATCACCCGCAACAATATAGGCATGCAGGGTAATCAAAGAATATATGTAAATGAACATCTAACAATTGAAAATAAAATATTATAGAATAAGTGCCGTGAATTGGTGAAAACAAGTTCTTACAAATACATATGGATAAGAAACTGTAAAATTTTTGTACGAAAAAACGACAAGTCGCCGAAGATTGTGGTGAACAAAAAAGAAGATCTTGCAAGAATTAAGTGACTGCTCATCTCTCTACGATTCTGCGGCCCTTGGTTTAACGTATTTTTATTTCATTTACTTTGTTTTACTTTAATATTAATGATTTATATAACACTTTCCACTCCTATAATAAACAACCACATTATACACACAAAAATATTATTTTATTATTCCTGTTTACTTATAATAAATTATTTACTATTTATCAATAACACTACACAAAAAAAATATTTCTATTTGGTTTACTTATGACCCTCTTTGCTAATTATCAATTCTACTAAACGCCATAACTATTGCATTAGACACAAAAAATATTTCTAAATTTCATTATCATAATATTTACTACCTCAAGTCTTTCTAATTATGCTAATAGGAATTTTTATTTAAAAATAAAGATAGTTACTTTAATACAGTTCAAGCTTTATAATCTAAATATTGTGGGCTTAAGTTTGCAACTAATTACCGATTTAATATACTTTTGTATTTTCAACATTATCTTACACTTATGTCACCTTTTATATGAGTTATATATCCGTAAAAATATAATGTGTCTGTGATCATTTTTTAGTTTGAAAATTATTATGATATTATTGAAATTAAATAAAACTTATTCATTCGTTCCCTTACGAATAAGATGGATAATGATTGTGTATTCGTTCGAATTATATACTATATCAGTGAATATTCTAATAAAATTACGTTACTACTTACAAAAAATTAATAATAACAACACCATTATATTATTTATTCAATTACGACAAATGTTGTTCACCAATTATTTACGGTGCATTCAACGTTTGAGTTCAAATGGATATCTACTTAAAACATGTGATAATTTAAGATATTGGCGCTATTTACGTAAGTCTGAAATGCATTATGTTATATGTGTTCGAACACAGTCTGTTGTACTAAAATCGATCTGCACGATTAAAATTTTAAGTTCAAGTTTGAGTGAAATACTTTTTATACTCTTCTGTATTCGTACACTTATCATCTTATATGCGAAGGTCATATTCTTTTAATATTGTATATGCTCAAGTGCTTTTTTTTAATACATGTTTTGAAGTAAAGCGCGGTAAACAAAAATAAATGTTCTGTTTGGTTAAAATCCTACGCTCAAGTTTAAAAGAAACGATTCATATTTCCCAGTATTGGCTGAAAATTAATGCTTTATATACAAAATATATAGAATTTTTTAACATTATATATAATATCCATACACTTTTCCTAAATGAAATTATTTTTCTAAATTATATACATTATTTCATAGTACGACTATGTATGACAGTAATTTTAGTTATTATTACATCTGTCAGAAATATTTGTGTACCCCGTTTATTACTAAATGTTACTCAGATAGCTCTTTATTGCTCTAATCATGTTCATAACCCACATTCCCAAACTATTATAGACCATTACTTATATAATTTGTTTTGTTCGAGACAAATTATTTCTATAAGTACCGTCAAAAGTAAGCAATATTTACGGGATTACTTACGAGCGATAATTCTTTATATATTAATATTAAAAACGAGTTTATATCCATCTCAAATTACACTAACATATATGTTATTAATTGATCATAATGAATAATACATGCCTTAGTATATTTTACCAGAATACAAGAGGTCTCCGTACCAAAACCTTAGAATTTTATAGGAATTTAAATATAAATAATTTTGACATAGTCATTATTACGGAGACCTGGCTTCACGATGAATAGAATAGAATAGAATAGAATAGAATATTTTTTTATTCAATATACATTACATGTGTAATTCTTATTGAAAGTCATTTTTTACTTTACCACTGGTTCGAAAAAAAACCTCTGTCCTGGGAAGAACCAGCAAGAAACCCAGCGGGACTTTTTTTTTTAAATAAATTTTACAATATAAATAATTACGAACTATTTACAAAATTTATTTTAGAAACTGCTTGGAAGCGACCACCTCATTCCCAGGGGTTATTATCAACCATGTATTCATTTATACTATAATAACCCTTTTTATACAAACATAAACACTCACGCCTGTCACCCAGAGGGGTAGGCAGAGACTACGGACTTCCATTTGGCGCGATCCTGACACACCTCTCTCGCCTCTTTTACATCCATATATCTACGCATACACGCTCGTCGGTTAAGGGTACTCCTAATCTGGCCCATTTTTAATGTATCGCCGATTTGGTCGATAAACCTTCGTCTAGGGCGTCTGCCTTTTTATACAGTTTCAGCTTAATAAAACATTTAAACTTGGTAATAGAGAGAACCTGTACACTTTCCGGGACCTTGTTGTAATAGCGTATACATTGCCCCAAGAATGAATTACTGACTCTGTGGAGTCGAGAAACTGGCATCACTAGCTTGTGTTTGTTCCTAGTGTTTACAGAATGTATATCACTTTTTATACTAAAACTATCTTTGTTTTTGTGAACATACATTAAATTTTCGTAAATATACTGAGAGGCCAAAGTTAATATATTAATTTCTTTAAATTTATCTCTAAGAGACTCTCTCGGTTTTAGATTGTAAATAGCTCTAATGGCCCTCTTCTGTAAAACAAAAATAGTTTCTGAATCAGCCGCATTTCCCCATAGCAAAATCCCATAAGACATTATGCTATGGAAATAACTAAAATAAACTAATGTAGCTGTCTCGACGCTAGTGAGACCTCTAATCTTTTTTACAGCATAAGCTGCAGAACTTAGTCTGCTTGCTAATTTGGATTTATGGGGCCCCACTGGAGCTTTGCGTCAAGAGTGATGCCAAGAAAAACAGTGGATACATGGTATTTTAGATGGTGAACTCAGTGACTCTGGATATCATATTTTTCGGTTGGACCGTGATCTAACCTCCACAAACACATCTCGGGGTGGGGGGGGGGGGTCATGATACTGGTGCGAAGGGATCTCGAAGCATTTATCATAAATGATAATGGGGTTGTACCACCGACGGAAATGATTTGGATTATCATACATGCTAAATCTTTTAATTCAGTCGTGGGCTCTAATTTACATATAGCTGCTATCTATGTACCGCCTAATAATCAGTTACCTTTTATTATTGATAATGTATTGCAGAGCGTTTCACAAGTTTATGCATTACATAATAATGACAACTTTTTGATAGTAGGTGATTTCAATTTACCATCTATCCAATGGACTTCTCAACTAGGGCCAATACATACTAACAGGTGCTCGTTAGCAATTCAAAATGCAGGTAAATTACTTTTGGAAGAGTTTAATCTGCTGGGATTAGAACAATGTAATTATACAAAAAACCACTATGGTAATACCCTTGACCTGGTATTTAGTAACTTTTCGGCATCATGTAACCTCTCCTGTATCTCATTAGTAAACGAAGATCACGCCATTCCTTGCCTCTTAATTGACGCCTCGAACATATCAGTACGCCCTCTTATAGAACAAAAGTATATGTTTAAACGTAATTTTCATAAATGTAATTTTAAAAACATGATAAAATATTTAACAAAGTTTAATTGGTGCGAGCTATTTAACTCTTGCGAATCAGTAGACTGCGCTGTTAATTGTTTTATCTCAGAATTACACAAGTGTATAAACTTATATATTCCCGAACGTAAGGTTAATATAAGTAACAAAAGTTATCCTTTGTGGTATAATAATAGCCTAATTAGAATTCTAAAAAAGAAAAGTCAAAAATGCATAAGAAATGGAAACGTTTTGGGAATGAGCTGGGTTATCGGGAGTTTTCCGTATTAAGAACAAGAGCAAAACAAGTTGAACATGATCTTTACAACCAATTTATAACTCATGTTCAAAATCAAATTAAAGTTTGTCCCAAAAAAATGTGGCAATACGTAAAATCTAAAAAAGGTAAATCTCACTATCCTAAAACGCTAACCTATGGTTCGGATGTTTATAATAATGAAACAGAAATATGCAACGGATTTAATAAGTTCTTTGAAAGTGGGTTTGCTAAATCCCAAACAAGTATAGATTTATCAACCATTAATTTACCCACAAGTAGTGAGTCTAGTGTTATTAGTAAAATTAATATAAATGAAAACTACTTACTTAAACTTCTAAGATCAAGTGACCCCAATAAATCGGCTGGTACAGATAATATCCCCCCTATATTTATACGTAACTGTGCTGAAGCTCTGGTTTGTCCCCTAAAAATAATTTTTGAAAGATCTTTGTCCGAATCTTTTTTTCCTACTAAATGGAAAGAGGCCAATATTATACCAATTCATAAAAAATCATCTAAATTCAAAATCGAAAATTATAGGCCAATTTCCATTTTAAATACTTTCAGTAAAATATTTGAAAAAATTGTTTATGACCAAATCTACAGCACAATAGGGAAAGGCGTAAGTCACGCTCAGCATGGTTTCTTGATGCGGCGCTCGTCTGTGACTAATCTTGCGGAATTTTTTGAGTTCGTTCTTAATAATATGGAACGTGGGGGGCAAGTTGACGTTGTGTATACAGACTTCGAAAAAGCCTTTGATCGCGTGAATCACATTATCTTGCTCATGGAGACTTGTTACGTTGGGTAAAATCCTATCTTTCGAACAGATCTCAGGCCGTAGTAGTTGGTTCTTACAGGTCTAACTTCATCAATATTCCCTCCGGGATTCCACAGGGATCTCATCTAGGTCCATTATTATACAATGCATATATATATATATGACATATTCACCTGTTTTGGCTCCACAAACTACCTTTTATATGCGGATGATAAGAAGATCTTTTATAAAATTAATAATATTCAAGACTGCCATACCCTTCAAAGCACTTTAAACAAACTGTCGTATTATTACTCTGTTAATAACATAACTCTGTTAATAAAATATCATTCACACGCAAAAATAAACCTATAAAATTTAAATATAGTATAAATAACATCCCAGTTGAAGAAGTAGATGAAGTTCGTGATTTAGGCATTACACTTGACAAGAAACTGACAATGACAAAACACGTGGATACTATAGTGCAAAAAGCTTACAAAAATCTAGTATTTGTTCTACGTATTTGCAAACCTTTTTCAGACATAAACTGTATTAAAAGTATTTACTACGCGCACGTTCGAAGCGTTTTAGAATACGCAAGTAGTATTTGGTCTCCCTATTATAATACCCACAAACAACAAATTGAAAGTGTTCAGGCAAAGCTTATAAGGCACCTGAATTATAGAACTCACACTTATTCTGATTATGTTACAGGCTGCCGAAATCATAAAGTAATGTCCTTAGAAAATAGACGTACTCTCTTAGATATGATGTTTTTGTTTAATATAGCTAATGGCTACCTGGATTCCCCGGTTTTGCTATCTGCTATAAATGTAAATGTACCCAAGAAGCGTAAGAACACACACCCCTTTATCCGCTCCCAACGCTCGAAATACTAACTATGGAAGAAACTCACCCTTGACTCGGATTTGCTCAATATACGATAAAAAATTCTCGAACTTAGATATATTTTACATGTGCAAAGATAAATTCAAACAAGAAGTTCTCAAGCTTTTACGGTAAGTAACTTATCTATTTGCATACCTATTATTATAATATTAAAGTATATCATTTCATATGTTGTTTATTTTTTTTTTATATTGATATATTATAAATAATACGTATGATAAAACATTTATTTATATATCTATAGACCCATACCTACACGAACACACACACGCACACACACACACACGCACACACACACACACACGCACACACACTCACACACACGCACACACACGCACACACACGCACCCACACACACGCGCACGCACGCACACACACACGCACACACACACTTACACACGCACACACACACTCACACACACTCACACACACTCACACACACGCGCACACACGCACACACACGCACACACACACGCGCACACATGCATGCGTGCGCGCGCGTGCGCACGCGCATACCTCTTAGTCATAGTTTACTAGTTTCACCTTGTTCTTATTTGATATGTATTAAGAGTAGGTGATACCATTTAAGATTTATACAGGGAAACCTATAATTGGCTGTTATAATCATTTATAAATTATTAACATTGTATACTCATAAGAGCTGTTGGTTTTCTAAATAAATAATTAAAAATATTTTAGAGGATAATTTCTTGTTACTTGACACCAGGGTTGCAAATTATCAAGATATTAATGTTTATTTATAATTATCTGATAAGAATCCGATAATTATGCGGTTATTATCCAGCAATATAATGTAATAGTTAATAAAAGTATTTTAGTAGTTATGTCATTTATGTCAAAACAAAAAATTGTCTTTGTGTCATACAATCAACAATAAAAAAATTGAAACAAATCAACATTATTTGTCATATTACCACCCCTCCCGTAAGTTCGATAAAATCAAAGATAAAATCAACATAACATAACACAACTAAGAGAAATACGAGGGCGGCACTGAAAATTTCGGGAATCAAGGAAGTGACACCAAATTACTATTTAATAATGTATTTATTGCTTTTCGAAGTATTCTCCGCGAAATTTGACACTATTTTCCATACGATGGAACCAATCATTGAAGCAAACATTCCATTCGGAAGTTGGGGTCTCCAAAATGGCCGTTTTGTAGGCGTCCACAGCTTCTTCAGGTGATGAAAATCTCTGTCCACCCAATTTATTCTTTATTTTAGGGAAAGTATAGAAATCATTAGGGCTTAGGTCGGGGCTGTACGGCGGATGGTCTAATAATTCTATGTTTTCTTGCTCTAAAAACTCTTTTGTTCTGTGTGCGGTGTGAGAACTCGCTCTGTCGTGATGGAGGATGATGCGGCGGTTGCAGTTCTCTTTACGGAGTTCAGAAACGACCTGTGGCAAACAAATGCTAGCATACCATTCTGCATTAACCGTTCTTTGTCCCTCAAGAGGAATAGTCGTAACATGGCCGGTTTTGGAGACAAACGTGGCCACCATTTTTTTTGCAACACTCCGTGAACGAACAATTTTTGTTGGCTTTAACTCATTTTCGAACACCCAAACTCATGACTGGTTTTTTGTTTCGAATTCGTACGCATATATCCAGGATTCGTCACCTGATGCGATGTTGTATACAGTATTTGAGGATCCTGCGTGGATTCTTCCGAGAGTTCTGACGCACCAAGTAACGCGAGCCGCTTTTTGCTCTTCACAGAGCAAATGGCGGTATCCATCGGGAAAACAACTTTTTTACACATAATTGTTCATGCAAGATTATTTGTATTTAACTCATGCCAATGACTAAAGTTGCCTGAATTTCGCGGTATGTCACATGTCGATCTTCCTCAATCAGCTTACGCACAGCATCAACGTTTTCTTGGGTGACTGCAGTTTTTGGACGACCTTGACGGGGATCATCACTGAGCTTGACACGTCCACGTTGAAATTCAGCAAACCAGCGATAAATTGTGGTTTTGGATGGGGCTTCATCACCAAATGCAGAAATCATCCGGTCAACACACTGTTTTTGTGTTAAACCACATCGAAAGTCATAATAAATCATCGCTCTTAAATTTTCTCGAGTCAATTCCATTTTCTCAACGACTAAACAAGTTTGACAAAACCTTGTTACAAGACCGAGAATCTTTTTTTAAATAAATAAATGGTATACGATTTTTAAAACCAAGGGGTTTTCAATTAAAAAGATTTTAATATGACAGGAACAGTGGAAATATTCCATTCCCGATACTTTTAGTGCAGCCCTCGTAGACAAGAGATTAATTGTAATAAAAATCAAAACAAAAATTAAAAAAAGCAACTCAGTGTTGCTTGTTATTAGTCTTATTGATTGATTTTATAAATATTTTTATTTATCAACATTATTACAAATTAAATAAATCAATGGCATATCATCCTCGTCATCTGATCAACTTTAACCACAGCGGTTAAAGTTGATAGTAACTTTAATCCAGATGTCGTCCCATGATTTTTTTACGAATATGACTGTATTATTCAGAAACCAATAACAAAAACTAAAAAAAATACGACCGAGAGAAAAAAGGAGCCGTGGTAGCTCAATAAGTTTCATAGTACGCGAGCCACCTGGGTTCGCTCCCCGCCGGCACCATTGAAATTGTTAATTGCAATTTTAAGTGCTGATCACGTACTCTGCGCTGAAGGAAAACATCGTTTGGAAATGTGCATGTCTGAGAAATTAGAAAAAAAAACATTTCGAAGGCATGTGAAGTTCGCTAACACGCATTGGGGCAGCGCGGCGGACATTTCCTTGTCCTAAAACCCTCTCAGAAATGAGAGGAGGCATGTGACCAGCAGGGTATGAATATAGGCTGTAATTTTAATAACAAAAACTAACAAAACTAACAATTGAGGAAAAGGGGAATTCCCACCCATTACCTTTTCTCGTGTTCAGATACACACTATCGATTTGACACCAAAAAATTGACGGATAATATCACATGCAGGTATAAAGGTTAATAGTATTGATAATTAACATAATTATTAATGAAAATCCGGTGCAACCCTGCTATACACTGACATAAGTATAACCATATGTCCATAACCAAAAAAAATTATAGAATATTGGCATTATGATAAGTTATTTTAGTTATTTTGACAACTTCTTCAATTTGATATAAAGCCACATAAACCTCAGACAGGTAAATTATACTATAAATAATATGGTAAAAATACACTCAAAAAATGGAAAGGGACTAAAATTGGCTCACCTTAATTTCACAACTTCCGAACGCAATGTCTGGATGTGATTACTTAAGTTAGAAGCTGTGTCTCCATTACTAATGTCCCTGGCAAAAAGAACCATTCATTGTTTTATTCTTAATTATAATTTAAAAAATTTAAAGAGAACATGTGTAGGATTTTTAACTAGATTTTTGACCAATTTTTTAAGATTTTTGTTACAAGAAATAACAATAGTCTGAAAACAAAATCACCTAGGGCTGGCAGGATCAGACACTGGTTGATCAAGTCTTATTTGGAGTGAACGTTTTTCAGCCTCAAGTTTATCCATTCGTTTCCAAAGCCGGTTAACCAAGGCCTCTTGCTCTTGTTCTAATGTATTTTCAAGTTCTACCTGAAAGTAATATTACCATTAAGTAATACTAGGTGCTGTAGCATTATTTGATTGCAAGCTAATTTTGACATTTTTAATTTTATAAAAAATAACTAAAATATCTGCGTTATGTATTTACTCAGATCTACAAAGAAAGATTAATTTTATTTTAAGTAGTTTTGCACGTTTTTACATTCCGGTACGGCATTTTGAACGTGTTTTAAGTCGCTCGATAAAAGGAAGACTGGTGCGCCATTGGAACTCTTTTTCCATTTTAGAACTCTTTTTGCTCTTTCGGCTCGGATCCTTTTGAGCGCGGACCCAAGGTCTATTTAATAGTAGGTTAATGTTTTCTACGTTTTGATTGACAATTTGGAGGAATTTTTACTTATCATTTCATTGTCTCCTATCCCTTCCGCAACTTCTGCCTTATTTAAGGAATTTTTTTGCAGAAATAAAATGTTATTTATTCGCACTTTGATTTCTCTGCAGGGGGGCCAGGTTTCCGTTTCTTAAGTATTCCAGACTATCAAAATGATAATAGAATTTCCCCAAAAATTCAAATCTAAAAATGAGATTATATTTACCTTTTCCCTACGGAGTCTTTCTAAATTAGTTTGCTTAGCAAGAGTTTCTGCTTCAAGTTTTTCAATTTTACGCATTAATTTATTCACAAGACATTCCTGTTCTTGCTCCAGCGTAAGCTCCAATCGACATTTTTCCTGTCGCAACTAAAACAAAACACATTAAAAATTAATAAAACCTAACAAACAATAAATACTAAACATACGTTAAAATACTTTTTTTTTATAGGATAAGGGTGACAAACGAGCACACAGTCCACCTGATGGTAAGTGGTTGCTGCGGCCCATAGACATCTACATCTATCTTCTATTACAAATCAAAATGTAGATGACTAAGATGGAATGCCTCCTTTCCAGTAAAAAGGGCCTCCGGCCACCTGCACTCACCAAGCGAAACGCAGAGGTAAACCTCTACTTCACGCTGGTATTCTGTGAGGTCGTGGTACCACCCCGGTTCGAGCCGGCCCATCCGTGCGACAGCAAAAGCTGCCGCGTGGCTCTACCACTGTTAATATATTCAATAGTTTTGAAGAATGAACGGACGCTGCCATGCTACCAACAGTCCAATGCTAAATATAGGCTTTCCACCATAGATTTACTTAAGTTATAAGGTAGGTATAAGTATAAAGCTGTGTCCATCTTCTGTTTCAGTTTCCTCCTTTTTTTTAATAATGTTACTCCAACACTAGGATTTTCTTATGTAATGTAGGGGCAGTTTAGATACATAAATTTCACAAGGACAAACCTCGGGCCAAACAAATACTTGTTCTGTGCGGGATTCGAACCCACGGGCCCCACGCATCGCATCGTATTGCTAAAGTCACTGCGTCGAGGAGCCGTCAGTTTGTCGTTAAAAGTAATGTATTTTTTAGCCGCGTGAAATGGATACCGCCTTGGAACGCGCGCCAATTGTTCGTTGGAACGCTCAAACGTGGAGCGGGCCGTACCATCTGGTGTCGGCTTTTTACGCTCTTGGCGCACGCGCTGGTTGTGACGGTTGTTTTCAACATTCGTGTGTTCGTCTGTTCCGATCTATTGATAACCAAAGTTGCTATGAATTGATAAAATTATATGGTTCAAAAGAACTGCTGTGGAATAGCAAAATTCGTTTACATCAAAATAAAGCGCTCATAGAAGATGCATGGAGAATACTATGAAAGCGGCAGCGACATTCATGTTGAACGGTCAAAATTAGAACAGCTGCCGCGCGCGCCAGGCGCGCTTGGTTGATATACTTCGAACATTTGAAACGCATTCTATTGAACGCACTGGTCGGCGCGTCAGGAGCGCGTAATCGATACGCGGCTTTATGCCGCCACTACACAGCTAAATACGGCACTAGGTAAGGCCGTACTCAGCTGTGTAGCGGCGTTTTATCATTGTAGAATTCTTAAAATTTTGCATCCATTTTACGGTGTCGGTAGCTATGCTGTTGATACACCAGTATGTGACTATGTAATGAAAAAACGCATAATGAAAATAATAAAAAAGTAGTTATACTTGGTTTAACTTCCGAGACAAGTCATTGGTAAGACATTCTTCCTCTCTTTCATAGTGATGTGCTAAAGTTTCCTTTTCTTTCTTCAGGGCCTGAATTTTTTTCAATAGTGTGTTAGAAATATATTCCTCTTCTTGTTCAGCCTTTGCTTGCTGTAAGACAAAATAAAAGGTTTTTTTATAAAATGCTTTATAGTTAGTGCTTTATACAAGATCAGCTCCTAAATATTTATCAAGCTAAAAATTATACAACACGCTTAAAAGCAAATCACATCACAATATTATTGTATTTACGAATGGTTTGTCAGCTCTAGACAAAATAAAAACAGTCAGTTCCCGCTTCGTCACGGCGCCGCAACTGCCAGAGCTCGTTCTCGCGGGCCTTACGCCGTCAAAAATAATATTAATCAAAACATTTAGCGTTATAAAAATATTTTTTTCAACATTATCAACATCTATATATTAATACATGAAGGGAAAATGTATCCCTTTTTAAACATATTGTGCGCATGGAATAGTGTGTGATTTATGTTCACACTGCCAATGTCAATTGTCAAACACATAATAGTCTATAATAAACCAGTCGCTCAGAGTAGCTGTATTATTGTTTAAATAATGGTTTGAAGTGAATTTTGTGACTGTAAAAGTGGTACGATTTTGAGTATTAAGTGTCTGTGCATGTGAGCTATTAGTGAAAACGATAAAACAAGTGTTCTGATGATGATGTGATACTCAAGGTATGGTATCTGTCTACTTAGGCACCTTGAGATACCATCGCCAACTGTCTGCTATCTGCTGACTCAAGTTGCCGTCAAAATATGTCAAGGCCTGCAGTACAATGTGATGCATCAACATATTGTGAAGCAGTGTATTATGAAGGATAATTATATATTGTAACTTTAGGCTTAGAAGAGCTAGAACCCAGAGCCGTAAAGCCAGTTATATACAAAAAAAATCAGAGTAGTTTCTCGCCAAAGAACAAAATAATTACTGACAGATTAGACTAAATGAGCTGAGCAATTTCTGTGATTTGTCATATTTTCTTTGCATTAAAAGATAAATAGCGTGTAAAAATTGTATAAGACTACAACCAACACACTTTTGCTAAACTGATTTATACTAACTTTGTAGCAGACAGGTCAGTTACTATTATTTTAAACTTGATATGCCCACATTACAATGTCTGATTTGTCCGAAACATTCACGGGTGGGTGCACAGACACACCAAATTTTTTTACATAATCAGATGAATACAAAAGGAATGCACAGAAAACAAACAAATATACATTTAGTGTCAGAAAACTACACGGGCATACAAACATCAACACACCAAAGTTTCATCATAATCAGATGAATAGTTTAGGATTGCATCCAGGAGAAACAAAAATAAATTCATTTATACGTGTATAGATTAAAATTACTCATATTACTTTTATAAATATAAAATAACAACTCACAATAGAAACTGACGCCTGTCTCAGAGCACGGTTTTCTTCCTGTAGTGCCTTCACACGCAGTTTGTATGTATCAAGTTCTACTTTTAACACTCTGAAAAGTGATAGATAATAATTTGTTGATTAAGCTTGTTACCATGGAATAAAAATTACCAATACAAACACAAACAATTGGTATAAGAAACATAATACCAAAGAACAAATAACTGTAATAAGTAATATATAATATTTATTACAGTTATTATTGATAATTCTGTTTTAAAAATCAAAACTTATTCAGAAGTCCATTTGAGCTTATATGATGTATTAGTTTAACACTTTTTATTAATTAGTTTAAATTAAAAGATCCACCAAAAAGATTTTTTTAGAAACCATGGTGTTACATTTTTTAGTTATTACAGAATAATATACATTGTACATAATATTTATCATATACATATTATATAGACCTTTAATGTATAAGACCTTATGGCGTGTAGGTATGAAAACATTTCTCATTCCTTGCAATTGTCAAGCAAAAAGCACTAAAAAGAGGTGAATTAGAAAAGATAATGTACATCCAACTTATGGATATCGCAATGTGCACTGTTCATGGCCATGGCCAAGGCAGACACAAGTGCTTGAGCTGAGTGTTGGTTATTTTTTCATAAGATAAAAATAAAACCTATTTTATAAAACACATTCTTAACATGACTTAATAATTGATAGCCTAAATATATTGAGAGGCCAAAGTTAATATATTAATTTCTTTAAATTTTTCTCTGAGGTGCTCTCGATTTTAAGTTGTAAATAGCTCCTATTATCCTCCTGTGCAAAACAAAATAATTTCGAAATCAAAATTCTCATCTAATGCTAAATCCTATAAGACATTATGCTATGGAAATAACTGAAATAAG
Source organism: Parnassius mnemosyne (assembly GCA_963668995.1). Lineage (NCBI taxonomy): Eukaryota > Metazoa > Arthropoda > Insecta > Lepidoptera > Papilionidae > Parnassius > Parnassius mnemosyne. Next base: position 29,724,870 of record CAVLGL010000159.1, read on the forward strand.
CTAGTCAAAATAAATTTGTATATATTCATCAATTATTAATTTTATCTTGTCTGTTGTTTAAAGTGATTAACTTCTGAAGTTTGGGTTATTTCTTCCTTATTCTTATTAATATGTTTTCTATTTCTTTCAGAATCAGAATCATTTATTTCATAGATATGTTGAAAATGAAACATGAGGACATTGTGTTTCCATCATCATCATTACAGCCCTTCACAAGTCCACTGCTGAACATAGGCCTCCCCCAAAGAATACCACAAAGCACGGTCCTGAGCCACCTGCATCCATCGACTTCCTGCACATCTTACCAGGTCGTCACTCCATCTAGTGGGGGGACGCCCTACACTTCGCCTGCCGGTACGAGGCTGCCACTCGAGAACCTTTCTTCCCCATCGGTTGTCGGTTCTTCGAGCTATATGGCCGGCCCATTCAGCTTACTAATCCGTTGGGCTATGTCGGTCACTCTGGTTCTACTGCGGATATCCTCATTTCTGAGTTTATCACGCAGAGAAACTCCGAGCATAGCCCTCTCCATAGCTCGCTGAGCGACCTTGAGCTTCCTCATCCGGCCAGCAGTGAAGGACCACGTCTCAGTTCCGTATGTCATCACTGGCAACACGCACTGGGTGTACAGTCTCGTTTTCAAGTTTTGAGGTATACCTGACGAGAAGATGTGCCGTAATTTCCCGAACGCTGCCCAACCGAGTTGAATCCGTCGATTGACCTCTCGGTCGAAGTTGGACTTACCTAGTCGGACTATTTGTCCCAGGTAAACATACTCGTCAACAACTTCGAGCTTAGTGTTCCCAACAACTACCGGCATAGGTGTGACATGGACATTAAACATGATCTTTGTTTTGTCCATGTTCATCTTAAGACCTATCCGTTGGGAAACACTATTGAGGTCATTGAGCATAGTGCTTAGGTCCTCCAGCGATTCTGCCATAAGGACTATATCGTCGGCAAATCGAAGGTGAGTGATGTACTCGCCATTGATGTAGATACCGTATCCTTTCCAGTCCAGAAGCTTGAAAACGTCTTCCAACGCAGCGGTGAAGAGTTTCGGGGATATGACGTCACCCTGTCTTACACCTCTCTGCAATTGGATAGGTTTCGTACTCTGGTTCTGTACTCGGATAGCCATCGTAGCCCTACTGTACAAGCACTTCAACACTTCGATATACCGACAGTCAACTTGGCATCGCTGAAGGGACTGCAGCACCGCCCAAATTTCGACGGAATCAAAGGCTTTCTCATAGTCCACATACGCCAGACATAGTGGCAAATTGTACTCCTCGGACTTCTGTACAATTTGCCGAAGGGTATGTATGTGGTCTATGGTGCTAAAGCCTTTTCGGAAACCGGCTTGTTCGGGAGGCTGGAAGTCGTCAAGTCTGCGCGCGAGACGATTCGTAATGACTCTCGAAAACAGCACGTAGACGCGGCTCAGAAGGGAAATCGGTCTGTAGTTCTTCAAGAGAGCGTTGTCGCCTTTCTTGAAGAACAAGACCACCGCACTTCTGCTCCACGCCTCCGGTGTAATGCCACCATGGAGGACGGAATTAAAGAGCTTCTGAAGGACTTCAAGTACCGGTTTTCCACCCGCTTTCAGAAGCTCCGCTGTAATTCCATCCTGGCCTGGGGCCTTGCCGTTTTTAAGGTGCTGGAGAGCCATTCTAATCTCGCTCAGACTGACGTCCGGGATATCATCGGAATAATGTCGGATAAGACTCGCTCTTGGATCGTTACTCACACTTGCGTGTGGCTCCAACGATGACGTGTACAGCTGCCCATAGAACCTCTCAATCTCACTCAAAATCTCTGGTGCCCCGGAAACGATGCTGCCACATTCGGTCTTCAGCTTTGACAGTTGGCTCTTTCTGGCAGACAGATCTCTGGCAAAGACTTGGAGCCTTGGTTCCGCTCGATCGCTTCTTCAATACGAGCTGTATTAAAGTTGCGTAAGTCCCGCCGCATGCATTTGGAGATCTGTCTGTTCAGTTGCCTGTATGCTGTCAAATCTGTTGAAGAATGTAGCTTCATCTCCCGTCTAACAGCCATGAGATTAAGAGTGTGATCGGAGAGTTTTTGTGTTCTTCTGCGGCGGGTCTTGCAGAACTTAGCTCCGACCGCATGGACAGTTTCCACGAGCTTGTCATTCAAATCGTCCACTTCATTGCAGTCTTCTAGGCACTGAAAACGGTTTTGCAACTCGAGCTGAAAGGTTTCGGGACTTTGGATTAGAGCACGAGGGGGACGGAGCGTTGACTTCATTAGACGAGACCTCTCCAACTTAACGTTTAGGTTCAGTGTGCCTCTAACCATTCGGTGATCGCTGCCGGTTTTCACCCTCGCGATCACTGAGACATCACTGAACAGTTGTCGTCTGGTCGTCATAATGAAGTCAATCTCATTTTTTGTCGAACTGTCGGGGCTCGACCAGGTCCACTTCCTGTGGGGCCGCTTCTGGAAGAAAGAGTTCATCATAAAGAGTCCCTCTTTCTCCATGAAGTCGGCCAACTGCTGGCCCCTTGGGTTCCGTTGCCCTATTCCAAATTTCCCCACTTTCAGCTCACCGTTCCTTCTTGTGCCTAGTTTTGCATTGAAGTCTCCCATTAACACCGTATATTGGGTTTTGGAGGAATGCATGGCTCTAGAGATATCCTCATACATTTCCTCCACCTCCTGATCGGGGTGTGCCGAGGTTGGTGCGTAAACCTGTATGACCTTCAGCGAATACCGTTTGGTGATTCTGAGTATAAGGTACGCAACCCTCGTCGACACACTCTCAATCTTTACAACGTTGTTAACGAGAGACTTGTGGACGATAAATCCGACACCTCCTTGGGACAGATGGTCGCCCTCCCGGTAATAGAGCAAGTTGCCGGATTCGAAGACTACCGTGTCCTCCCCCTCTCTTCGGACTTCGGATAATCCTATAATATGCCAGCGTAACTTGTCTATCTCTTCTTCCAGCTCCACAATCTTCTCGTCAGTCCTCAGGGTGCGTGCGTTGTATGTTGCCAGGTCGAGTCGTTGTAGGTGGCAACCGAACCTCCACCGGAGATTCTTAGCACCCCCATGTGTTTCCATATTTCAATAATTCTTAAAACATAAAATCCCAGAAAATATTCAATGTTTGTAAATGAACAAGTTTAAAAATGTACAAAAACTGTACATTACACTTGACTAAAATAAATTTTTTTCAAAACCCCCGTAACATAACAGCTGATTGACCTTGAAATGGTTGAACTGATTTTAATCAAACATGTCTAAGAACCACCGCTAAAAACCTGCTTTTAAATTAAAAATCACACCCAATTCAGTTCCCCCGTTTAAGACCTATAGTACTGCAGACAGACAAATACACATAGTGGTTAAACTTATAACACTCCTCTTTTTGCTTCAGCGGTTAAAGCAGGGTTGTTATAGTATTAAAGAATACATAAATGAAAATAACCCCTGGGAATAAGGAAATCATTACCATGGTGGTTGTGTTATAATTCCTATAAATGATTGTATAAAATTGTGGTCAAATTATATATGTCTAAGAAACCCCTTTCCACAAGTGAAGACACTCACAGAATACCAGCTTAATGTTTTATATGATGAGTGTAGAGAACTGTAGACACTTTATATTAGAAACAAGACATTCCATCTTAATCCCCAGGAGTGTAAAGCTACTACTAATACACATGTTGATGATGTGGCTTATATGTTGAGATATGTGTGAATTACATCTTTTATCAAATTTGTTATAAAGCCTTCAATACATTTATTCTTTTGTAACATTATTATAATTTGAAAAATGTAATAGGTAATTGTAAAAGGTTTATTAATTATGTTAATCTATATGAATTAGTCTGCTTATTTTGTGGAGATACACTGCCAATGAAATAACCATTAAAGATGTTAGTTATTTCAGTCAGACCCATTAAGATAATTCTTCTTTCTATATTTTATATTTCTTCTGTATTTATATACCTATTTTTTATTTATTTAACTTATGCACTCAAATGAAAAATGATAGAGTGCCTTGTAGCCTAGTAAGATTTAAATTTTATGTAAATTTTTTATCTGTATTGTACTTATAACATTTAAATCATGAAGTTAGTTTCAAGATTTTAAGAACTACTCAAATTCTACAAATCTTGATATTATAAATGTAATTTTTACAAAAGCATATTTTTATATCAACATTGATCTCGATGATAACGGTAATATTGAAATTTCTTTTTTATAATAAAATTTCAGAATATATAAATACCTATTTTGTTGCTGCAGCGACTCAATTCTCTTCTGCAACTGATCGCGCGACACCGTACTGGGAGGAAGCATAGCTCCGCCATCAAGAGAACTAGAATCGCTTTCTGATGCTGAATCTCCCATTTTGTTACCTAAAAAAGGTTATCTTTAAAAACAGTTTTCCCATATACATATTATCGATACGTATGCAGGTTTAATTTTCTTTGTACCTGGAGAAACTACTGTATCATCCATTTGCACTGAATGAAAGTGTAAGGACGGCAACAAAATGTCATCAAGTAAATAAGAAACGCTAAATTCGATTGACTGTAAGTATTTACTTGGGAAAATTTCCTTGAAATGTAAGTAATTTGAAACACAAATCTCAATAAATTGTTATTATTCAAGTAATATGCGCTAACGCTAGAAAAAGAAAATAAACCTTGAACGAAATATAGAGATGTGTGTGTGATTTTTATTTGCCTGAATCATAGACAATATCACAGAACACTAATACCCTTAGGCGGGAAGAATGTCAACTTCAAACAAAGAAAATGGCACCCATAATGCACGCCATCTCTGTCGTGCCCCCTAAAACTTTTTGCGCGGGAATTTTGACACGTGATTTTTTTTTAGTTGTCGTCTTGGTTGTTTCGTTTCAAAAATAGCTTAAGAATGTAAAATACCATATAGATAGATATAGCTTGTAGTTTTTCGTTTCAATGATATATATTGCTAAATTAAAACGAAAACAAAAGCACAAAGTTATTTGTAAATTATGGTACTTTACATTCATAAACCACTTTTGAAACGATTAGCAATCATTTTAATATAAAAAAGGAACTATTTTTCAAATAAAAGTGGTTTTTGAAATACATAATTTTTATTTACATTACATACTTGTCTACATTGGTACATAGAAAAACCGTTGGTACATTGATGGACGTAAGTGACGGAGTAATTAACTAATTTTTAACATGGCATATGTAACATGACATTTAAGCAAAATGGAAAGTAAAGGTACATTGGTTTTATATAAAAAAAGATTAGACAATCTAATATAAACACTTTTTTCTAACAAGAAAACATTATTTACCTTCACATTCTACAAACAAGGCAATAGCTTTGCAATATTATGTCTAAACTCCAATAACCTGATTATATTATAGATGCCACCAATAATATTACATTTGTAGAAATTATTTTCGTTATGTTATTGTTATTGACTGCATTAAAAACTAATAAGTCAACATTTTCATGTCATTAATTAGCACTACCTGCTGCAAATCCATCCACGAAAAACAAAAAGGATAAAGATATGTTGATAAAAATGAAATATCATCTGAGAAAAATTAACAGGCTTCAAAAAACTGTAAAGCATCTAAAGAATGAAGAATTTCTCAAAGTATTGAGCAAAAATAACTCCGTAAATGAAATATTAAAATGTAAAATATCCCCCTCTTTTGCAAACTGCTCTTCAAAGAAAAACTGATATCCTGCAGAATAAATAAGATGTTACATGGATATATACGTAATTAACTAATTTTTAATTTTATGCATGTAAACAGTTCTGAACAGCTCTTAACTAAATATCGATTTAATAGTTAAGTAGTTATTATTATTTTTCGATAATACAGGTAGATGTCTAAGTGTCACAGCATTTACTTGCTAAATTCTATAAAAATACAAATGTATGTGATATCCATATCCCACAGTAAACTTAAAAGTTAGTTGCATAGCAATACGATTGTTTGTAGGGTGACTAATAAACTATCCGACATTAAACGATAAAAAGACTGTAAGGTATGATTCGCACCAGTAAAGTGATAGTTTCGAAAATACTATATTCGAAATCCAAAAGTGGCTCTATATGGCAAATATTTTAAAAAAAAACTTAAATTTAAATCCTACCTGCCTCACGGAAGCAAGGAATATCTGACCCACTCCGACTAAAACTCTCAGATGTTTCATCTTCACCACTTATCGGCAGGACTACGGGTACACTTTTACACACATCCATAGCCTCATCAGCGCTAGTCACTCCTTGGCTTCTTTTATCTCCTTATATAATGTCACCACTGAAGTGATTATGACTGTACATATAGAAAAAGTAGTTCCATGTAATATCTTATTTATTCTGCAGGATATCAATTTTTCTTTTAAGAGCAGATGCAGAGTACTCTTCTGCAAATTGCCGATTTTTCAAAATACAAAATCTCTTCATACAAATGTGAAATACGCTATTAAATAAGTAATCTATATTCATATCTTTATGTTCTTTAAAACTCAATAAATTGGGAGTTTCTCGATGAATGTCCATTCATCGAGAAACTCCCAATTTATTGAGTTTTTGAACAAAACTTTAATTGTCCCTTTTAATTTTTTTTTTATATGCTTCTGCCTCTAAAAAATCATAAATCATCGTAGCACTACTTTCAATACAGTTAATGAGGTTTTTAGAGGCGTATTTAAGGGACTTTTTTAGATCACTATATTCTTTAAAGTCAATAAAAGTATGTGATCTCTCTTGTGTCTCAGATACAAAAATTTTTTTACAAATTTCACATTTGTTGAGATTATTTTTTACTATAAACCCACAGACATAGGCACATGCTTGTATTTCGCCACTGCTTTCTTCCAAGCTACATTCAAATGTAGAATTTACACTTTCTTCTAACTCATCGGTTAAAATTGTGGCATAAGCAGTGTGTGTGTCTGTGGGTGGAGACAATAAAGATTTAAAATTTGTCAATATAACTTGATTTTGGTCTTCTTCACAATTTCCTGTCCCAATAAAAGATAAGTTGCTAAGGACAGCCGTTTTGAGACCCGCAACAAACTGCCCAGCAGTGGGATTTGAATTGCAGCCGCAATTGACCCGAATGCATCCAAAAAGATTTTCTAACGGGTCCTGCTGGAGCCTTCTTGTTTCCAAAATTTTATTGATTTATGTTTAGAACTGAGATTTCTCCAAATTCGTTCTATTCCATTGATGGACCATATCCAACCTTCTTGGGATGGAGGAGCTCGTAATGCATCCCAAAAACGTCATTTCTTTAAAAAAATTCTTCATTAAAGTGAAATGTGTGAGATGTGGTGTATTATTTGTCATGTTTGTCGAATATGGTTTCCCCCTTCTTAGGTCTGGTGAGCATGCGTTGACACAATCAAACAGCTTGTCCATATTTGCAATAACATTAGCTGTAGTGACAGCCTCTGAAGAGAGTTCCCCTGTAAACAACACATAATTTAAGATCTTACTATTAGGATTAAAGAAACATGATTTAAAGTATGTTACAAGACAACTCAAAAATAATATCACATATCAGTATCACACAATAAACAATAATTTGTACTTGGGAGAGCCTAGTTGCTTTTTAAGTTAATAATTATTTTAATGGGTGGACATATGTTTAAATATTATACTTTAAATTATAAATTTAATTTACCTTGTGAAATTTTAGCATACATTCCTGCAGCAACTGAGTGGCTTAACACTTGTGCAGCTAGCTTCACCTTCATCTTCTGCTTCGTATTTGGATTTAAATGTTCTTGTTTTAAGCAAGGTGCAAACACAAAATTGGGATTGGTGTTATCTGTTTCATAAAACTCCTTTATATGGCTCCATTTAGCAACACCTGTAAAAAAAATTTGTGTAAATATCCAGTAAATTGGAAATATGTATAATATTATGATTGTAATAAAACAAAATATCTTACCAAATCCAATTTGATCATTTGATGTTATATTTGTTGGATATTTAATGTCATATTTTAAAAACATATTTCTAAAGCATTTGAGCAAATGCGGAGTATCAAAAATGGTAACCACTTCTCGATTATTTAGCAGAATATATGGCTGTTCTACAGATGCTCCCAAGATACTTAAAGCTCTCTTATTCACACCATCCATATCACACACTGTAGCTGAAATATTAATTCCAGCATCAAAACAATGTTGCAGGACCTAGAATGATAAAAGGGTAAATTAATATGGTAAAAAAGTACTACTACATATATTGACATAATAACAAATAAAAGACCATAATGCTCACCTCCTTAGAATAATAATAAGCAATTGGTTGTTTCAGCTTTTTACGGATTCCGCCAATCATGAACACGAGGGCATGTGTTGCCATTTGTGGTGACCTGCTCTGCAGTGCATGGTCTTGATAACCCTCAATTATGTCCTCCTTTTTGTTGTAAAACAAATACTTTTTTATTGACATCTCATCAAACATAAGGATATACTCATTGTCTGAGGGAGTCTGTTGCTTTATTGTTTTTTTCAAAACATTAAAAATTTGGTCATTAATACCAACTTTCATGTGAAACTTGCTTAATAACGCTTTTAATGAACTAGGTGTTGGCAGGCAAATCATCCTTCTTAATAATTTGTAACACCTAGGTGACCTTTTATACAGTCTTAGGTGCTATTATTTTGGAGTCCATGTTCCATCTTCGACCTTATGATTTTTTTTTATAGTTTTGCCATTCTCCTTGCAAAAATAATGCAAAAGAGGGGGATATTTTACATTTTAATATTTCATTTACGGAATCATTTTTGCTCAATACTTTGAGAAATGCTTCATTCTTTAGATGCTTTACAGTTTTTTGAAGCCTGTTAATTTTTCTCAGATGATATTTCATTTTTATCAACATATCTTTATCCTTTTTGTTTTTCGTGGATGGATTTGCAGCAGCAACAGGGTTGATATTCTCAGTTACTTGAGGAATATCACTAGTTATGTCAGGAATGGTTTTATAATTTACATTCTCACACAAGGGTTGTATAAATTTTGACGGACCCGCAACAGGCTCAAATACATTTGAAACAGTTATAGTCTTCTGAATATTTTCAGACAGTGGTTGTTTATTAGTTGATGCAATATGTTGAATGACATTCCTTTGTTCCAAATTAAGGTCAGCTAATGTGATCTGAAAATTAGAGATTATCAAATCATTATTTATATCATGTATCCCAGCATTGGTCAACCAATCTCTAAATTTCAAACAGCCTTATAAATTTATAAACATTAAATACAACTTGTTTTTTTTAATGAATGTTGCTTTAACACCATTACCACCACCATCCTATTTTTAAGACACTATTTTAACAATTTCTTTTATTTGTAAATATATTCTGTAAGTAACTAAATTATAATCATGTCATTTAAACAACATTGACAGCTCGCGGAGCAGTGGCTAGAATTGAGTTGCGGCACTAAAGGTCACAGGTTCGAATGCTGCACGGAATAAGTATTTGTAAGGGGGTCAATTTAAAATTGGTTGCAGATAAAGTCGTCCCTGAGCAAAAATATTTTCTTCTCGGTGATATTAATTAAATTGTTATAATGTTATTGAATTTGTCAAATATGGGGCGAATTACTAAGCTTATTCTCAAGGAAATGAATTTTATTATTGATTTATCACCACTTTTATCAAGTAACAGAGTGGTCATTCTTGGTAACATAGTTGTTTTCCATACAAAAAAATTCTGTCCCATATGCAGTGCATCATGCGAAAATCATAATATCTTTTTATCAATTCAATGTAATTGTTATGTTTGAAAGCTAGTGTAATAAAGCAATCATAACACATTTAAAAACATACTTCATCCATATTAAATAAATTAATTGAAGCTTGTACGATTATTTTAAATTTTGTCCCAAGGTCTTCAAAATATTAGAGCTACATTCTGTTACTATAGTAAACCGGATAAATACCAAGAGATGGCGCTATCCATTCTTTGGCAATTGTTTCATCATAAATATCTACTGTTCTATCCGTACGGTTTGCGGCGGTTGGGGCGCGGGTACACGATTCATTTATCCGATGGCTGCGGTGTGAGGCTCGTGGTTTTATTCTGTATGTACTCTGTTACCGGTGTTTTCGCGTAAGTATTCAGATATTTGCGTATAGTTTTATATTATTGAAGTAGCTCTAGTGTAAGATATATCGAATGTGCTTTTCTTTGTACATAATAATCTTTCATTTCTAAAAAAAATGTCACTAAAGTTAAATTTACCATTCTGTTACTGCACAACTATGTTACTAGCTACTGGTAACAGAGTTGTAGAGAGGTAACAGAGTTGTTATTACTGAGCTGTTACAAGCCATCGTTGGCGTCTGTATATCCGTATCTCTGCTTCTATGTTAGTAGGAATCAATATTATATAATAGCTATCTAATAAATTACATCATTTGTTCTAGATAATACATAGTACTTCGCTATGGCTCTCACCGCTGCTGAAAAGCAGCGGCGCTATAAAGAAAAGTGCAAATAAAACCCTGAAGAGGTAGCGGAAACTAAGAAGAAGGATTTAGAGAGATATCATAAAAAGAAACGCTTAATAAAAGACATGACTCAACTCAGTATAGAAACTACAGATCTTGTATAGATGGATTGACAGAAGAAAAAATAGCGTTACAAGTAGATTTCAGCGAAAATTACAATTGCAAGTTCCATGAAGTGATACAATCACACCACTTTCGTGATACTCGTAACCAGGTATCCTTACATACTGGCGTATTGTATAAGCGAAGCTTGGAAAATCGAAACATAGAGGTGAAGTCTTTTTGTACAGTATCAGGTAACCTCTCTCACGGCCCTTCGGCAATCTGGAGTCACCTTCATCCTATACTTTCCTCAATTCAAGACCAATCCCCTAAGATAACAGTGATACACATATTTTCAGATGACCCGCTACTCAGTACCGCCAGAATCAAAACTTCTGCTTAATATGGACAAAACTTTACTCAAAGTACAACCTCACCAAGCCTACATGGAATTTTTTCGAGTCGGGACACGGCAAAGGAGCAGCTGTTGGTGTTGGTGGCTTTCTAAAACGGACTGCTGACCAGCTTGTTGCTGTTGGGAAAGACATTCTGATAGCGTCTTCGTTCTATCAGTCTCTGAAAGATAGTAGTAGAGTTAAGGTCAATCTTGAACTGATTATGATATTGAAAGAATCGCGAATGAAATTCCAGCAGAAATTGTTCCTTTCTATGGTATAATGAAAGTACATCAAGTGTACTACTAGTGTATTACAGAAGAAGTGGGAGCGCTGAAATATCGCGAGTTGAGCTGTTTCTGCTAGCTTGGTTTCTCCTCATGAATGAATCCAAAAAACTATTGTCCACTAAAGGATACAGTCGAAGAATCAAAGGAGTAATTCTACTAATCTAGCGGATATAAGTAATTTGATTGAACAGAAAAGGAAATCTTTTTGCAATGTAATTTACAGTTAGAGTTCGGAATCAGATGATGATAATCCTTTGCTACGATTAAAAGATAAGGCATCAGATCAACCCTGCTTTTCTAAAGAAAAAAATGATGAGAATCACTTGATTCATAAAGAAAATATTCATCCAAGTAAAATCAAAGAAGGAGTCTAGGTCTTAGTTAAAGTTTACAATTCTGAAAGTAAGTGTTTATCTAGGCAAAGCATTAAGCGAAGTAGACGATGATGGTGAAGTAAAAATTGTCTTTTTAAATTCTGTTGACGGTACTAGAAAAACATACAAATTAGTTTAAAATGATATATCATATGAACAATATGAGAGTTTCATAAGAGTTGTTTCAGTACCTAAAAAGTAAATAAAGGCAAAAGGGTATATTGCCAGTTCCATACTCCACAAGAGATATTTGAAAAATAAGTTATCAGCTTAGGTTTAATTTGATCTCAATAAGATTTTTTAGCTTTTTACCCTAAAGTTTTATAATCTAATTAAGTTTCTAAAGTTCTTAAAACAATTCATAGCCAAAAATATTGTTTTTTGTGATAGTAGTTCATAAATTTGTTGCGAATAGTACAACTATGTTATTGTTCCTACAACTTTGTTACTTTTGTGTCCCTAAATATATAAGAGTAATGTCTCGAATTTTATGAAAAGCTGACACCTGACTCTATGCATTGTTTATTAATTATTTAATATTCTCATTTATACACAACATCATCATTATATTTTAATAATTTAATTCAATTTACATAGTTTATAGTGAAAATTTGATCATTAAAACAAAGGAAGTAACAGAGTATATTTAACTTCCATTACTGTTCCTACTTAAGAAGAACTATTGTGTAATTTTGCATGTTGAACATGACTGTAAAGACTTAATTAATGTTCATAACAAAGAATGTTTCTAAAAATAATTGTTTGTTGTTTAAATATGAATAAATATATGATGGTAACAGAGTTGTAATTTTTTTTACCCTGCACTAGTAAATTCCTTGAAAATCTAAAAATAGTGGCAAGACATCGCGCCCAACCAGGATATTGCATTTAACAATGATATATACATAGCATAAATACCTATACAACTAAGTTAAACAGAATTTTATTTTCTTTTGTTTTCGAAATTTACAGTCACATTTTCTGCCACCGATTTTAAATTGACCCAAGGCCTATAAATAATTGTGCCGGGGGTTGTTTGTCCTCATCCAATTTATGTTTGTAAACTGCCTCCACAAAGAGGAGAAAATCCTAGTATGGATAAGGTTTTTTTTTTTAAATAAAAGATAACTTTTTTTTAAAGTTTATATCTTTTGTTTTTTTATGGTTGAGAAGTAATGGTAGGTTACGTCGCATACCCTTATAAATCACCACTCAATCTGCTACCACCGTTTGTTAACTAGATAATATTTTCACTGTAGTATGAGAAAAGCCACACAAAAGTAAAAAATGTAGATAGTAATAAAAGAAAGATTAACTAACCTTATCACATTCCTCATCAGGTACTGCAGATTTGACTAGCCTCTTTCCAAAATTATCAATAAATGATGATTTCTTAAAATGTTTAGTGCACAACATTAAATGCCTAGAATGAAGATTGTTTTGAAATTCTGGTGACCACCAAGATTCATGAGGAAAACAGTACTTCGCCCATAATTCACATCTGAAAAAATACAATTAGATAGTAATATACTACTGAGGTGCTAAAAACGTGCTTGGAAGAAGAGTGCAATACAAGAAGATTGTTCCTTTCAAACAATGTGATTGTATTGTATACATATATAAATATTATTCCACAAGTTATTTCTATGTGTACCAATACATCTAGAACTTTTTATTATATTATGATTTCTATGTGATAAACCTCATGCTGTTCTGCATAATTTCTCTAATTTTCAGATTTATTTGCACACGTTTTTAAATCGCTTAATATGTATCTTAGGTTTTATTAGCCGATGCGGCCCATAATAATTTTTATTTCTGCTACTTTATTAATTCAGTGGTTCAAATTTAAACATTTTAAAACTGTTTTAATCAGTAATCAAAAAGCTATTTAGCATACGTACCGTACGCTATTTGTTCTCCCAGGCTTAGGAAAACGATGCAAGGTGATGTTACGATCATGAGCAGGAGAACATCCACACTTGTAACATTTCCTTTCGTTTTCTTTCATGATGAAAGATAAAATTGAGTCTCTGTCTCTTTAGCACAATGCACAGCACTTGTTTTTGAGTCTCTTTCTCACTGTAAACACTAAAACGGAGGAACGGGATGTTCAACTCAACGTTATTACTAACGTAAGAAATAAGTTTATATCGAAATATAAACTTAATTTGCAACACAAATAAACAAGAACGCAACAGCAAGCGCAAAGGATCTGCCATTTGTAATTTTGTTTATTTGCTGTTGCCATAACTTGCCTTTTTATTATAGTATTCAGTTTCATATTTATACATTTTGTTACTTCAATAAAGACGTAATAAATATATGTTTAACGAAATATATTATATAATAAAGTATTATAATTATTAAATAAAAAATGATTATAATGATGTGTCATTTAAAATAATATTTCTTTCATGGCAATATAACATAACGTGCGAGGGAGATAGATATTTTTCCATCTCGCTTCTTTAAAGCCCCCCAAGGTCATCTCCCTGTGCCAATCTGCTATTAGGAAGTTGACCGGACAATATACTATATACGGCACTGACATAGTTCATACGAATAGCTCGCTATTCGAACTATTTGATTATGAAAATGGACCATTCAAACAATTCGAATGAAAAATTATTTATTATTTTGTCGACGCTACATACACTGTCTAGGGACCCTTATACTGGCGCATAATGGCGCAATGGACTGAGCCTAGCCTTCCCATCACTGGCATAGCTACCTTGGGGCTAGGCGAGGACAGTGCCCCGGGGCTCCCAAGCTCAAGTAGCCCCTCAGCCTCCATGAACAACGTTCGAAAAAATTATACATATAATATTCTAATTGAATAAAAAAATTTCAACTTTTAACTTTTTGGTCCCTGACCAAATGACCTCGAACGGCACGAACTAAAATAAAAAAAAATTCTCTCACCTCCAGAACATAAACATCATTGTTATAATAAAATTACCTACTTCTTTTTATTGTCTAAGTACCAAAATGATTTACTGTAATCTGCTTTGTCATTGTTTATTTTACCAGCTTCCGCCCGCAACTTCGTTCGTCTGGCTTGGTTGGTCACATTGAAAATTATCGGGATGAAACGGTGATGACGGAATGAAACGGTGTGCTAAATTTCACCCAAATCCAAACAGTAGTTTTTACGTGAAAGCGTATAAAACAAATAATCTCACATTTATAATATTACTAGCAACCCGCTCTGGCTTCACACGGGTTCAATTTACATGTGCTGTCATTTATGTTAAAAAAAGCACTGTTCGATCGATTTACTTTGTCACTTTGTTGTTCATAATTCATTGTCACATTGTTGTAAGAAAATATCATATCGTTATTATCGTGAAACATGAATCCAAATTTGTCCACGGCTGTTAAACCTGCAGGTTTAAGAACTTTGGGTAATTTAGCTGTTAATGTCAAAATTTTATCATTGAAAGTGACGCGCGAAAGGCCTACATATCTCAACACAGCTCAGCCTGCAATTTTGAATGTTTTTGATCTTGTGATTTGTTTGTTGATTGTCACTGAAAATAATGATGGTTATAATGGAATAAACTTTGTCTACCAATTCTTGTAGGTCATTTTCTAAAACACAAGAATTTTCGATGTCAAGATTAATTATTCCATTGCCTTATGCAGCCTTATGGCATATGCCCTTTGAGCAAAAACTCTATAAAATGCCAGTTTTCATTTGCTGACAACAAAGGAGGCTGTGGTGGAGACGTGCCGGCCAGCCGTGATTTTTTTCTTGCATTTAATTTTGAATTCGTGATATCTTGTAAAGTACTCATAATTTTAATTTAGATTAAATGCCCAAGTTAACTAACTTATCTTAATAAATGTTAATACTGAATTAGAGGAAACATCTTCGCAAATAAGTAAACATTTTTAATAAATATTTCAAAGATAAAAACGGTTACTGTGAGTCAAACTTAGGAACATATTATTATGCTAGCGCGGACTTTTGGTGTAGACTTTTGAAGAACTAAGATTTTTTAGTACATTGTTATGATGTATCTCAATAAAGTTTAACCAGCGTAGAAAGCGCCCAAATATCGATTTTTTGACAACTTAATTATTCAAACTTACTAGAATGTATTGTACATATTAATCTTCCGAAAACAAATCTCTATATGACAGTGATAAACGTATAAAAACCCGTTGCGTGGTTGCGTAGTTTAAAAGAAGTAAGTAGTTAAGGGGTTATTTTGAAAAAGAGAAAACTACGTACCTATTCATTTATTTTATCAATAAAGTACACAACAGTCAATCGCCCCGTAAAATAACAAGTGTCGTACAAACTGTAACACCTTATTTCGTCATCTAAGGGTTAGAATTTTTCTTTTTTATCTTTATTAATTTACGTAAAAAAAGAAAGCTATATTGTCATAATTTCATTCTCCCATACGTTCTGCGGTTTGAGCTCTCTTTCATATCAATATTTTTCATATAAAGCTAGCACCCACGTTTCAAAGCCGGTGAGATTTTGGAAAAATAAAAAAAAATAATTTTATTATTTTAATTCAACATAAATAATATGCACCTATTTTCTAATAAAAAAAAATAATATTCTATTTTTCTCCATACAAATTTAAGAAGCTTAACACTCCCCGTAAGAGGTTGTTTTGAAACATCTCAGGAGAGTACTTTCCTTATGTCTCGAGTCAATCACCCCGTAAAATAAAAAAGTTCATAAAACAGTAACATGCTATTTCCCCTCTTACCGTTACCGTTACAGCCTATTAAAGTCCACTGCTGAATATAAGCCACCGTCAGAGTGTATGTGCACTGAATTTAAAAAAAAAACAATAATTAATTTATCTCTGGTACCCCGTAAAGGTTGATTTTCAAAAATCTCTAAATCCGAATTCATTTGTATTTCATTTTTTATAGAAAGAGTGACAAACGAGCATACAATCCACCTGGTAGTAAGTGGATTATGAGGCCCATAGACACCTATATTTATCCTCAATTAAGAATCAAAATGTAAATGCGTTGTCACATCTAAGAACTAAGATGTAATGCCTCGTTTTAAGTAAAAAGCTGGTATTCTGTGAGAACGTGGTCCTTCCCCGGTCGAGTCGATGCATTCGTGCCACAACCATAAAATAGCTGCAGTGTAGCTCTACCACGTTCTCGTAATATACAGAGTACCTTTATTCAGTTTCAAGTTAACTCCCCGTAAAATAAAAAGTTTCATACACTCTGTAACACCCACGGAATATAAAATGTTTTTTATATTCCGTGGTAACACCCTATTTCATCCCCTTAAAGTAGTGATTCCCAACCAGTAGTCCGCGGACCACCGGTGGTCCACTAGAGCCTAAATATCGTCTGCGAAAGATTTAAAAATTTTCATACTTAATAGTTTAAAATATTTTTATTATTTTCTCGTCACATGGCAGTGCAACACCGCGCGTCATAAAATTGAACCTCTGAGGCTTAGAGGTTGAATTTTTTCAGCTTACAGCGGTTTGGGCTGTGCGTTGTCAGTTACTCAGGATATCCTCTTTTATATATAGGAAGTACGATTAAATATTATCTGTTGCGTTACACATACTACATAGTAGCTTTGATTTATTATATTTTAATAAAGTCTCTAAAGTTTTCTGATAAAATTTAGTCTAGGTCACTCCTGGTAAGATTTTCTATTTGTTCGTAAAGTTTTTGTAATATAGGATAGGTTTTTGTAATTTTGGTTAGGATAGGTTTTTGTAATTTAGGTTAGGATAGGTTTTTGTAAGATAGTTTTATAAAATACGATAAATTTCTCTTATTTATCTAATTATAATACATAAGCAAATTTATCCTATATAACATAACATAAGTATACCTGAACAACATGGATTTGTAAAACATCGGTCAGCAACAGTATTCCATGTTAGCCCGAACCTGCTCCTTGTAAAGTTGCAAGCAGTGTGCCGGCATAAAATGCTGTCCCACTCTGCTGAGTACGCCAAGCTTTTTAGAGGCCAATTTCGCCATCTCTTCCAAATAACCACGAAAATGCACGTTATTCGATATGTTAACGTTGAAGATTCCAATACTGGCTTAGCTAACAAGGGGAGTGCCCTGAAATTGAGGAGTTACGACAAAGTGATTCTTTTTAGTGGTAAACGCGCATACTTGTGTCTTCTGGACATTGAAATTAATTAGATTTAGTCGCCCCAATCCGAGACCTTATCCGGCAAAAACTCGGACACAACTTTGTTCCGGTACTCGGCGACGTTTTTCCGAGAAAGTGCACGTTACTGTTTTGCAACATATTATTGATAAGCAGAAGAAATAGCGTAGGTGACAGCACGTATCCTTGTGTAACACAAGCATAAATAGGCTTATAAATAGACTTTGTTGCTCCAATGTGCAAGAAAACTGCAGATCCAGTTGCACAAATTCTCGAGTAGCCCATAGGAAGGGAGCTTTGAAAGAATGACTTTGTAGCAAACCCGATCGAAGGACTTCGCTATGTACAAACTAACTGCTATGGTCTCCCTCTTTGCCTCCGCCGATTTATTAGTCAGGAAAATCAGAAGACCACCAGATGAGCAACCCCGACGGAAGTCGTACTGGCGCTTACTTTTCAGTTGGTGATCCTCAATCTCATGAGCTGGTAGTTCACAATGGTTTTATTATTTTGGATAACAAGTTGGATAGGTCTCAGCGGTCGATTTTCGGTTATTTTTTAGGAATCTGGTGCACTAAAGCTGTCTTCTTTGAGTTCGGGACTACATCTAGGGAGAAAGAGTTTTAGAAAAGACCCGTTACGACCGGTGCCAACTAGGGAGCACACGTCTCAGCACAATGGGAGGAACTCCATCAGGCCCACTCGACTGTGTAAACCGTATCGTACCGACCTGAAGGCGAAATTATACTTCTTTTTAACAGCGCTGGTGAAGCACTCCACTATTGTAGTGCGATGCAATTTTACAGGAGTGACCGAACTAGGCACCACAGATGATAGAATAAAGAGTTCCGTTCCCAGAAGTACCGCATCAGCGAAAGAATCACGTTGGGATCATCCGGCGAGAAGCATACCCACCCCTGTCCTCAAGGGAAGGATGCAAAAAAGAACACGTGACTAACACGGCGGTGATCTGCAGAACGCAACCGCGATGAGAGTGTGAGTGGCACCATGGTCCGGATCAGACAATGGTCCAATGAGCCGAGAGGAGCATCGGCGCAGACCTGATATCCGTCATGATGAGAGGTCAGTGGAAGGTGTATGATCCTCCATATCTAGAATCCGCGTAGGTAAAGTAACCATTTGTGTCGGACTAGGCAAATGTTCCGGCATGATCGGTTAAACGAGAACCAAGCCATTTTTGGTGGCCGATAAAATCACCAAGGATCACGAATTCAGCAGATGGGACTTGTTGTAGCACATAGTCTGCAGCGATTTGGACGTGGTTGATGAGTTGGTCTGAGTTGGCACTACCTATAGAGAAAACCGTATACGCGAGGATGGTCGTCGCTGATCTTGAAGAGTGCCGAGGCGTCGAGAACAGATGTCCTCTTTTTTTTTTATAGGGTAGGGTGACAAACTAGTACACAGTCCACCTAATGGTAAGTGGTTGCTGCGGCCCATAGATATCTACATCTATCCTCGTTTGCGAATCAAAATGCAGATGCGTTGTCACCCGTGAGGACTAAGATG
The DNA here is from genome assembly GCA_963668995.1 of Parnassius mnemosyne. Taxonomy (NCBI): domain Eukaryota; kingdom Metazoa; phylum Arthropoda; class Insecta; order Lepidoptera; family Papilionidae; genus Parnassius; species Parnassius mnemosyne. The sequence goes on from CAVLGL010000159.1 coordinate 29,744,172, forward strand.
GAATGCCTCTTTTCCAGTAAAAAGGGTCTCCGGTTCTCTACACTCACCATACGAAACACAGCAGTGTTAAGCTGCTATTTTACGCTGGTATTCTGTGAGAGCGTGGTCCTACCCCAGTCGAGCCGACCCATTCGTGCTACAACTATGTCAGAAATATAGCTGCACTAATACAGCTGCAGCATGGCTCTGCCACTTAAAAAAAAAAAAAATAAATATCTTACTTATACGCAAACTCCAGTCCGAGGTATAAAGGTGTTATAATTTTTACCCCGAATAGGAGAGAAGTGTCGACTGAAGAGGACACCTGCGTCTCCGTTAGAAAGAGCAAGGTTGGCTTCGCTGTTTTCAGGTAGTGTAGTGGACTTCGTTAACGTTCGAATGAAATCTCCTGATGTTGTAGAAATTCACTGGCTGGCGTGGCAGGGGTCACCCTTGTCTTATTGCTCTACTTGCCACAAGCAATATTAGTCTTGAGTGGAATTCCCCCCCCCCCTCTCCCCAGGATACGCGAGGTAGCCTAAGCACCTAAGCGCTAAGGAAAAGTAGGGTAGCTTGGGCGTTCTAGCGTTTCGAGCCGGTCCACCCATTCATTACGTTCATTAATTACAGCTCTTCATTTCATGTCGTACCAGATCGCCACTCCATCTAGACTGGCTCACCCATGCGACAGCAAAAGCTGCCGTATGGCTCTTCCATTGTTATGTTGTTTGCTTATATTATTAACTGTAATCTACTTCGTCATTGTTTATGCGTTACACATAATACTTAGTAGTAAGTAGCTTTGCTTTATTATGCCCTGCAGTGGGCGACAAGGAGCTGATGATGAAGTAGTTTTGCACCTTTAAAGTGTTTAGTTTAGTTTAAATAGGGCAATTTAATTTTTGCCCCGGGGCCTTTGGTTACATATAGCTACGCCACTGATCACTTGATTTAAAAAAAACAATTCAATTGATCGCTTGAATAATAACAGTCTAGTCCTATTTTCTTTATATTTTCAGACAACAAAAACGAGTACTACCCGTGCGGTTGAAGAATGGGATTGAAAATGTCGTCACCTCTATTCACCCCTCGCTTGCTCACTGTCGTTTTCTATAGTCACACAAGCCGGTAAAAACTGCAAAAAAATTTCGTCCAACTTGTTGTTTTAAAATTTTCGTTTGTCTGTCCGAACTAATCTTCGGAAAAGCTAAACCGATTGTGATAAAACTTTATCAGTGGTTTGGTTTATTTATTTTTAATGTTATTAATATAAAATATAGCTAATAGTATCAAAATAAACAATAACGTTAACATTTTCCGAACAAATTAACTTCCCCGCTATGAAATCTGTCAAAAATTATACCTCAATTTCTAGTGGCGCCACCCCGGTGGCAGAAAAAGTCGTGGATGCCATCGAAGATTTTATTTAAAATACGTCTGCCAGTATTTTTTTATATATATACTCCAAATTCATAGGCTGGGTTGGGGGGGAGGGGGGGTAACCATATGTCGCCACTAGCAACACGCACTAGTTGTACAGTCTCGTTTTAAAGTTTTGAGGTATACCTGACGAGAAGATGTGCCATAATTTCCCGAATGCTACCCAGCCGAATTTATTCGTCGATGGATCTCTCGATCGAAGTTGGAATTACCTAGTCGGACTATTTGTCCTAAGTAAGAGTACTCGTCAATAACTTCAAGTTTAGTATTCTCAACATCTACCGGCATATGTGTGACATGGATGTTACACATAATCTTGTTTTGTCCATGTTCATCTTAAAACCTATCCGTTAAGAGGCATTATTGAGGTCATTGAGCACTATCTTAAGTCCTCCAGCGTTACTGCCATGAGGAATATATCATCGGCAAATCGAAGATGAGTGATTTACTCCCCGTTGATGTTAGTACCGTATTCTTTTCAGTCCAGTAGTTTGAAAGATTCAATGCAGCGGTGAAGAGTTTCAGCGATATACCATCACCCTGTCTTACATCTCTCTGCAGCTGGATAGGTTTCGTACTCTGGTTCTGTACTCGGATAGCCATCGTAGTCCTACTGTACAAACACTTCAGCACTTCGATATACCGATAATTAACTTAGCACCGCTGAAGGGACTGTAGCACAACCCAAAAACTCGACGGAATCAAAGGCTTTCTCATAGTCCACATACGCCAGACATAGTGGCAAATTCTACTCCAAGGACTTCTGTACAATTTGGCGAAGCGTATGTATGTGGTTTATGGTGCTAAAGCCTTTTCGAAAACCGACTTATTCGGGAGGCTGGAAGTCGTCGAGTCTGCATGCGAGACGATTCGTAATGACTCTGGAAAACAGCACGTAGACGCGGCTCAAAAGGGAAATCGGTCTGTAGTTCTTCAAGAGAGCGTTGTCGCTTTTCTTGAAGAACAAGACCACCGCACAATTGCTCCACGCCTCCGGTGTAGTGCCACCATGGAGGACGGAATTAAAGAGCTTCTGAAGGACGTCAATTACCGGTTTTTCACCCGCTTTCAGAAGCTCCGCAATAATTTCATCCTCGCCTGAGGACTTGCCATATTGAATGTGCTGGAGAGCCATTCTGCTCTCACTCAGACTGACGTGCGGAATATCATCTCTCATTCTCAAAAATCTCCCATTAAAACCGTATATTTAGTTTTGGAGGAATGCATGGCTCTAGATATATCCTCATATATTTCCTCCACCTCATCGGGATGTACCGAGGTTGGTACGTAAACCTGTATGACCTTCAATTGATACCGTTTCATCATCATCATCATTACAGCCTTTCATAATTCCACTGCTGAACATAGGCCTCCCCCAAGGAATGCCACAAAGCACGGTCCTGAGCCACCTGCATCCATCGACTTCCTGCATGTCTTACTAGGTCGTCACTCCATCTCGTGGAGGGTCGCCCTACACTACGCCTACTGGTACGAGGCTGCCACTCAAGAAATTTTCTTCCCCATCGGTTGTCGGTTCTTCAAGCTATATGGCCGGCCCACTGCCACTTCAGCTTACTAATCCGTTTGGTGATTGTGAATATAATGTACGCAGCCCTCGTCGACACATTATCTTTACAATGTTGTTAACGAGAGACTTGTGGACGATAAATCCGACAACCTCCCGGTGATAGAACAAGTTGCCGGATTCGAGGATTACCGTGTCCTCTCTCTTTCTTCGGACCTCAGATAATACTATAATATTCCAGCGCAACTTATCTATCTCTTCTTCCAGCTCCAGGATTTTCTCGTCAGTCCTCAGGGTTATATATTGCCAGATCGAGTCGTCTTAGGTGGCAACCGATCCTCCACTGGAGATTATTGGAGATCTTAGGTGGATAGCGAACCTCCATTGGAGATTCTTAGCACCCCTGCCCCGCCGTTACCATGGTTGCCACCGTAGCCAGGAATAGCGGGGCCGCCGAGGACTGGGGGCCGTCTATTAATAACAACGTCAACTTCGTAACTTTAATAATGGGGGTATATTGCCATAGTTGCCACACTATGAGCTGGTTGGCAACCGCAATTTTTTATTGTTGTTTTGCTGTTATCAGAAAGATGCTACTGTCCATCTTCTGCCTCAGTTTCCTTCTGTCACCTCTTACGACATCCACGGGAAGATATGGGGTAGTGGGTATTCTTACCCATCACTACACGGTGTAGTGTACACTACTCTGTGAAACGAAGCGGATAAACAATTTTACTAAGTTACAGACAACCTGATTTAATCAACAAAGTATTTATTATCGCCAATGACCCATGTAGACACAACTTCAAATTTAATTGCAGATTTCGAGAGATTTGCCTGAAATGAAAAAAAAATAGCTACAATCTTAGCTATCTTATTTCGTACCGCGTAAAACATCATAGCTAAAGAGTACATGAATTTTGTTATTATTTTAAGATTTCCTCTATGCTAGTAATTACTCTAAAGTTGTTACGAAGACAACCAAAGGTCTTATACTATACAACCTAATCTAATTTATATTTAGTTAACAAAACTCTTTACAATATGCAGATCGACTAAGAAAAATCCAATGAATTATACTCACATAAATTTTAAATTAAAGATGATGTTATATGATAATTGTCTTCACAATTATTTATGTCAATATTCTATTAAAGTTGACAGTTCACGTTGCCTTAAGTGTAACGTCAAAAATGTTTGTGACAACCTTCGAAATTACGAAAGCCAAGTGTTCCTATATTTTCCCCACATTATGGTAAAAATTCATAAACCAGTATCCCTACGGCACCCACAAAAATTGCGCGAGTGTCGAGTGGGTGCGCGTTGGTGAACTGTGGCGGAAGTGATGTTATCTTCCCCTTCCCACCGCAGTCAGGAATCTCAGGCAGGTCTCTGTCACTCTTGCTAGCGTAGTATCCCCTAAGTAGTCTGTGCTTGCTACCTGCGTGAAATAATTACGCACAATCGTGAGGCGACCTGGCCTACATACGCAATTGGGTACTAGATTGCTACATATTTATTTATCTATGGTCGGGGCTAGCGCTAAGTTTTTTAACGCTGTTTACGTAAATAGTATTTTTTTAAATATTTGTTCAAGTAGTTTTTGTTTAGTGTTTAGTATATTTAATTGTAAGATAAAATACTTTTCTTATATAGTAAAGGGGGCAAACGAGCATGCGGCTCACCTGATGGTAAGTGACTACCGCCGCCCATGAACAACCGCAACACCAGGGGAATAGCTGATGCGTTGCCGGCCTTTTAAAAAGGAGTAGGCTCTTTTCTTGAAGGTCCGTAAGTCGTATTGGTTCGGAAAAATCGCTGGTGGTAATCGATTCCACAAGGAGGTTGTGCGAGGAAGAAAACTTCTTATAAATCTCAAAGTGGTGGACCGCCAATAATCCAGATGTTATGGATGGTATGGCGAGTTTTGTCGCAATATGCGAGCACTCCCCGAGATATATGCGATAAAATACGTAAAGAGATGCAACATCTCTACGCAGTGACAGTGAGTCAAGCCGATGGGAAATAACTCGGTCGTTGACGATTTTAACCGCTCTGTGCTGGATGCGGTCAAGTGGAAGGAGCTGGTACTGGGCAGCCCCTGCCCAGAGATGGGAAAAGTATTCCATGTGAGGCCGAACCTACGCCTTGTAAAGTTGCAAGGGATGTGCCGGCTTGAAATACTGTCCCGGTGTGCTGAGCACGCCAAGCTTTTTAGAGGCCAATTTAGCCTTCTCTTCCAAGTGACCATGAAACTGCACATCTCTCGATATGTAGACACCGAGGATTCCGATACTGCCTGAGGCAACAAGGGGAGTACCTAATGAAACTGAGAAGATACGACAAAGGGGTCCTTTGAAGCGGTAAACGCGCAAACTTGTGTTTTCTGGGGATTGAACTGGACTAGATTTAGTCGCCCCCAGTCTGAGACTTCGTTCAATAAAGTCTCGACTTCAGACATAACTTTGTTCCGGTACTCGGCGACGTTTTCCCAAAAGTTATTGGCACAGCCGGTGTATAAAGCATCACCATAGCAATGAATGTTGCCGGTTTGCAACATATAATTGATATGCAGAAGAAACAGCGTTGGTGATAGCACGCAGCCTTGATGGGGGTTGATGGATTGATGGGTTTGTAATCGGAGCATGCACCGTCTACTACGACCTTGATGCTTCGATCTGTAAGAAAACTGGTGATCCAATTGCACTATTTCTCGGGAAGCCCATAGGAAAGAAACTTCGAAAGAAGTGCTTTGTGCCAAACCCGATCGAAGGCCTTCGCTATAACGGCCAACGCCTCCCCCTGTGGACTCCACCACCTCCGCCCATCTATGAGTTAGGTAAGGCAGAACATCACCAGCTAAGCGACCTCGACGGAAACCGTACTGGCAGTCACTAATCAGCTGGTGATCCTCAAGGTACTCCATGAGCTGGCAGTTGATAATGGTTTCCATTACTTTGGAGAACAAGGAGGTTATAGCGATAGGCCTGTAGTTAGACGGATCTGGTGCACCAAAGCTGTCTTTCATGCGTTCGGGACTACGCCTAGGGAGTAGGAGTACCGTAAAAGACGCGTTAAAACCGATGCCAACTCCGGAGCACACGTCTTCAGCACAATAGGTGGGACTCCATCAGGCCCACCCGACTTGTTGACGTCCAGGGAGAGGAGTGCTTTACGCACCAGCCTTGTAAACAGCCCTTCCCGCATGGAGCACTCACACTGCGGGATGGTCGGCGGTGTGTTCCCCCCGTCATCTATAGTCGGTTGGAAGCAAAAACGTCATGGGCCAGTGAGTCGTCCACCCTGTGCAGAGATGGCAGAGATGGCTGATAGAATGTCCCTTGAACAGCCTTGGCGAGAGACCAGATTGCACGTGTTCCCGAAGGGAGGCGAACTAGTTTCTCGCCAATTCTGCCGATGTGCTCTGACTTTGCTTTGGCAATGACACTTTTGAGAACCTGGAGGTGGAATTATAGCACTCCTGCTTATAGCGTGATGCAATTTTACAAGAGTGACCAAACCATGGCTGAGTTCTGCCTCCGATAGGCACCACAGATGATGGAATAAATAATTCCATTCCCTGAAGTACCACATCAGCGGCAGAATCAGCAACAACGTTTGGATCATCCGGCGAGAAGCAAACTTGCCCCCAAGGTAGGATGCAAAAAATGTCCGCATCCCGTCCCAATCGGCCGACCTAGTTAGTTCTGCAGCATATGCTGTAAGAAAGATTAGAAGTCTCACAGATGTTAAGACAGCTAGATTAGTGTATTTTAGTTACTTTCATAGCGTAATGTCTTATGGAATTTTGCTATGGGGTAATGCGACTGATATTGAAGCTATATTTGTTTTGCAAAAGAGAGCCGTTCGGGCGAATTATAACCTAAATTTTAAAGAGTGTCTCAGACAAAAATTTAAAGGAATATACATATTAACTTTGGCATCGCAATATATTTATGAAAATGTAATGTATGTACATAAAAACATAATTAGCTTTAATAAGAATAAGGATGTGCATACTTTACACACTAGGAACAAACATAAGCTTGTAATGCCAGTTACTAGACTCCACAGAATCAGTAATTCATTTATGGGCTAAGTATATATACTCTTTTACAACAAAATCCCAGAAAATATTCAAAGTTTGTCAATAAACAAGTTTAATAGTTTTATTAAAGAAAAACTGTACAAAAAGGGTTATTATAATATCAAGGAATACATGAATGAAAATAAACCCTGGGAATAAGGTGATCGCCACCATGCTGGTTCTATGGAAAATAATTTAAAAATTGTATAAACGAAATTATTGGTAAGTGAAATATGTTTGAAAAAAAAAGTCCCGCTGTGTTTCTTGCTGGTTCTTCCCAGGACACAGGTATTTTTCGAACCAGTGGTAAATAAAAAATGACTTTCCATAAGTATTATGTAATAATCAATATTGAATAAAAATTATTCTATTCTATTCTATTCTATTCTGTTGTATAGTACCAAACACAGCGGCAAGCTGCAGATCGCAACTGCGATGGGAGTGTGAGTGTCACTGTACTCCGGATCAGACAATGGTCCGAAGAGCTAAGAGAGGCATCGACGGAGATCAGATATCCGTCCGGATGAGAGGTCAGCAGAAGGTCCAACAGGGAAGGTACATGATCCCGCACATCTGGGATCCGCGTAGGCCAAGTAACAAGTTGTGTCAGACCATATGCCAAGGCAAAGTCACAAACGGATCTCCCCACATGATCGGTTAAACGGGAACCAAGCCATTCAGCGTGGTGGGCGTTAAGATCACCGAGCATCACGATAGCAAGGAATCTGCAGCCATTTGGAAGTGGTCGATGAGTCAGTCTGTGTCGGCATTACCGCTATGGAACTTATAGAGGCACCCGTAGACGCGGGAATGGTCGTCGCTGTCTATGCGCAGCTATAAGATAGACAGGTCCGTACCTTCAAGACACACTATGCTACACATTCATTACGTATTGAACGTGTTCAAAAGCGGTTCCTCTGGCATCTAGCATATTCTATTGGTAAAGCAAAAAAGCTACGGTCCTATAATAGCAAATTACATCTTTTTAATGTGGAAACCTTACAGAGTCGCAGAAAGTATAATGATGCAGTTTTTGTACATAAAATATTTAATTCTACATTTAACTGCCCAAGTTTAATGGAACTTTTTAAATTTCGTGTACCCTCGAGAGTACCCCGCAGTTCTATTGCACCACTTAGTTCACCATTAAGAAGAACTGTATTGGGAAGAAATTCTCCATATGCCAGATTCTGTAAAGTTATTAATGAATACAGCGATCAAATCGACATTCACTTTGACTCACCCAGAATATTCTCTACGTGTCTCCGTAAATGTATAAGTTAATAGCGTAAAGTAGATATTTTTTTAAATTTTAAATTTTTTATTATTTTCATTTTAATTTTAATTTTTTGAGTTTATGTAGCACTATTCTTACTAATAGATATATTTTTAATTTTAGTTGAGGAATAAGTTATTGTTTTTTCAGTTTATTTTTATAAAGTTATATGCATGCGGAGTTTACCTTTAAGTAATTGTAGCACTTTTGTTAATAGTTTTAAGTTATTGTACTAATTTGATGTGTTAGTGTTAGCAATTGTTGGTAAACCTAATAAATAGAAAAAAAAAAAAAAAAAAAAAAAGACTGTCGAGGCGTCGAAAACAGATGTCCTCTCTGACGTACACGTAAACTTCAGCCCGGGGCACAAAGGAGTGTTCTAATTTGTAACCTGGGTAGGAGAGATACGAAGTATCAGCCGGAGAGGACACCTGTGTCTCGTTTAGAAAGAGCAAGGCCGGCTTTGCCGTCTCCAGATGGTAGTAAACGGCGTTAAGGTTTGAATGGAGTTCCTTGATATTGTAGAAATTCACGGAAAGCGTGGCAGGGGTTGTCTTTGTCTTATTGCTCCACTTGCCCCGAGCAGGTTTCGTCTTGAGCGGAATTTCGCCCCCCCCCCTCCCCCAAAACACGCGGGACAGCCTGAGTATTCACGCTCCGAAAAAGTAGGGTAGCTTGAGCGTGGATGCTCAGCTAGGGATTCTCCAGGGATGCTGGTACCCTCCTGGGGCAGTCTTCCATTTAATTCCGCTATCATGTTGATGGGAGGGGGGGGGGGGGGGGGAATTGGGCCTCCAGCCACCTGCACTCACCAGGCGAAATGCAGAAGTAAACTTCTACATCGCGCTGGTATTCTGTGAGGTCGTGGTACCACCCCGGTTCGATCCGGCCCATCCGTGTGACAGCAAAAGCTGCCGCGTGGCTCTACTACTGTTAAAAAGTTGAAACTTTTAATGTAATTATAAAATATTATATTTCGTTCCTATTATAATTGTAACCTAGATGGATGCTTAATGAGCAAACAACAGGATTCAGATATATCACTTTTTAAGTTACAGAAGGATAATGAAAGGTGATTTTTTTTTGGTTTTGTTAGATAAGTACTTATAGAGCAAAAAGAATTAAGTAATAATTTAACTGCATAAGAAATACCTAATTACTTTATTACAAATCTTAATTGAAATTTACTTCACTATACAAGTACTACCTACTTACATACCTATACTTGTCTTTTGTAATTAAAATATTTTAAGTTAAAGTAACACAAAATACTGAATTGAAACTATGTTTACAATATATTTAACTAAGTACAATACGATCACATTTCCGTTAGGAATCCTATTTTGGGTTTATTTGTTGTTTACACTACCTACTTATTTCTTCCGAACTAAGCATCGCAATTCCCGACTAATGGCCTTGCAAGTCGCATGCTTTGGGCATTACAGAACTTACATAGTAGCGAAAATATGGTTAGTCGATCATAGTCAGAATAGGTACTTTACCTAAATTACTTACCATTTTGCAATGTATTTTGTTACTCTTTATTGACAGCCTTTAGTAGGCACGAAAAGTCCACCGTGACGTAGGAAAGGGAAAAGATGCAAAGTAATGCGGACACTCGCGCGAGATAAAGTGTAAGATTTTTCCGTCACGACCCCTTCTGACGTAGTGTAGACGGCCTTGGCAGCTGTAAGGAAGCGAGATAGAATGATATCCATCATCCTTGCACTTTTTCTTATCTTGCCATGAATGAAATATTATTTTATTTTAAATGATGCTCATTTTAATAGACGCTAGTAATTAATTTATTTGTACTTGTTAATCAATAATATAATACTTTTATCAATAATAATATACTACAAAAGGAGCTATGTTCCAACCGAGTGTTCCACGACACTCATGCATGGTTTTTATGTATGTAGGCAATGTGTGATTAATCAAACAAAATATTTTCCAGGCATCTTCATCATCAGAATATCATATTTAAGTTTAAGAAATAAAAAAATTACGGAAATGTCGTGATTATGCCATCATAAAACAATCAATAAAATAGTCGTTGTAGTTGAAACATTTTTAAAAAGATGCTTAGTTATTATCTTTTCTTTTGAGATATTATTTACGCAGGTGTCTCATCAACTCTTGGCGTACAAAGCAAATTGCGGACGAATATTTTTATTTTTATACGGACTGAAATAATGTACAATTTTTGCTGATGCACTATTGTTTTCGTTAGAACTGATTATTCTCTTTGCTGGTCACTATTAATAGAAAAAAATAGTTTTATTCTTAAAAACCTTAGAATTTCAATAAAAAGAAGCAAACTTCGTCTTAGACAAGTTTAGCTTAGTATGTTCTAAAAGGTTTAAGGTATCACCCCCTTCAAGCTTTGCACTCGTCTTCCAAACATTCTTTATTATATTATGGAGTTTTATGATTCATACTTGCCTTTTTTTAGAAATGTATTTTATGTTATTTAATTTAAGCGGTAAAGGTATTCTGTGAATACCCCTTATTACTTATTAATTTAAACGGACATAATATCATTATCATCATTACAGCCCTTCACAAGTCCACTGCTGAACATAGGCCTCCCCCAAAGAATGCCACAAAGCACGGTCCTGAGCCACCTGCATCCATCGACTTCCTGCATATCTTACCAGGTCGTCACTCCATCTAGTGGGGGGACGCCCTACACTTCGCCTGCCGGTACGAGGCTGCCACTCGAGAACCTTTCTTCCCCATCGGTTGTCGGTTCTTCGAGCTATATGGCCGGCCCATTGCCACTTCAGCTTACTAATCCGTTGGGCTATGTCGGTCACTCTAGTTCTACTGCGGATATCCTCATTTCTGAGTTTATCACGCAGAGAAACTCCGAGTATAGCCCTCTCCATAGCTCGCTGAGCGACCTTGAGCTTCCTCATCCGGCCAGCAGTGAAGGACCACGTCTCAGTTCCGTATGTCATCACTGGCAACACGCACTGGGTGTACAGTCTCGTTTTCAAGTTTTGAGGTATACCTGACGAGAAGATGTGCCGTAATTTCCCGAACGCTGCCCAACCGAGTTGAATCCGTCGATTGACCTCTCGGTCGAAGTTGGACTTACCTAGTCGGACTATTTGTCCCAGGTAAACATACTCGTCAACAACTTCGAGCTTAGTGTTCCCAACAACTACCGGCATAGGTGTGACATGGTCATTAAACATGATCTTTGTTTTGTCCATGTTCATCTTAAGACCTATCCGTTGGGAAACACTATTGAGGTCATTGAGCATAGTGCTTAGGTCCTCCAGCGATTCTGCCATAAGGACTATATCGTCGGCAAATCGAAGGTGAGTGATGTACTCGCCATTGATGTTGATACCGTATCCTTTCCAGTCCAGAAGCTTGAAAACATCTTCCAATGCAGCGGTAAAGAGTTTCGGGGATATGACGTCACCCTGTCTTACACCTCTCTGCAATTGGATAGGTTTCGTACTCTGGTTCTGTACTCGGATAGCCATCGTAGCCCTACTGTACAAGCACTTCAACACTTCGATATACCGACAGTCAACTTGGCATCGCTGAAGGGACTGCAGCACCGCCCAAATTTCGACGGAATCAAAGGCTTTCTCATAGTCCACATACGCCAGACATAGTGGCAAATTGTACTCCTCGGACTTCTGTACAACTTGCCGAAGGGTATGTATGTGGTCTATGGTGCTAAAGCCTTTTCGGAAACCGGCTTGTTCGGGAGGCTGGAAGTCGTCAAATCTGCGCGCGAGACGATTCGTAATGACTCTCGAAAACAGCACGTAGACGCGGCTCAGAAGGGAAATCGGTCTGTAGTTCTTCAAGAGAGCGTTGTCGCCTTTCTTGAAGAACAAGACCACCGCACTTCTGCTCCACGCCTCCGGTGTAATGCCACCATGGAGGACGGAATTAAAGAGCTTCTGAAGGACTTCAAGTACCGGTTTTCCACCCGCTTTCAGAAGCTCCGCTGTAATTCCATCCTCGCCTGGGGCCTTGCCGTTTTTAAGGTGCTGGAGAGCCATTCTAATCTCGCTCAGACTGACGTCCGGGATATCATCGGAATAATGTCGGATAAGACTCGCTCTTGGATCGTTACTCACACTTGCGTGCGGCTCCAACGATGACGTGTACAGCTGCCCATAGAACCTCTCAATCTCACTCAAAATCTCAGGTGCCCCGGAAACGATGCTGCCACATTCTGTCTTCAGCTTTGACAGTTGGCGCTTTCTGGCAGACAGATCTCTGGCAAAGACTTTGGAGCCTTGGTTCCGCTCGATCGCTTCTTCAATACGAGCTGTATTGAAGTTGCGTAAGTCCCGCCGCATGCATTTGGAGATCTGTCTGTTCAGTTGCCTGTATGCTGTTAAATCTGTTGAAGAATGTAGCTTCATCTCCCGTCTAACAGCCATGAGATTAAGAGTGTGATCGGAGAGTTTTTGTGTTCTTCTGCGGCGGGTCTTGCAGAACTTAGCTCCGACCGCATGGACAGTTTCCACGAGCTTGTCATTCAAATCGTCCACTTCATTGCAGTCTTCTAGGCACTGAAAACGGTTTTGTAACTCGAGCTGAAAGGTTTCGGGACTTTGGATTAGAGCACGAGGGGGACGGAGCGTTGACTTCATTAGACGAGACCTCTCCAACTTAACGTTTAGGTTCAGTTTGCCTCTAACCATTCGGTGATCGCTGCCGGTTTTCACCCTCGCGATCACTGAGACATCACTGAACAGTTGTCGTCTGGTCGTCATAATGAAGTCAATCTCATTTTTTGTCGAACCGTCGGGGCTCGACCAGGTCCACTTCCTGTGGGGCCGCTTCTGGAAGAAAGAGTTCATCATAAAGAGTCCCTCTTTCTCCATGAAGTCAGCCAACTGCTGGCCCCTTGGGTTCCGTTGCCCTATTCCAAATTTCCCTACTTTCAGCTCACCGTTCTCTCTTGTGCCTAGTTTTGCATTCAAGTCTCCCATTAACACCGTATATTGGGTTTTGCAGGAATGCATGGCTCTAGATATATCCTCATACATTTCCTCCACCTCCTGATCGGGGTGTGCCGAGGTTGGTGCGTAAACCTGTATGACCTTCAGCGAATACCGTTTGATGATTCTGAGTATAAGGTACACAACCCTCGTCGACACACTCTCAATCTTTACAACGTTGTTAACGAGAGACTTGTGGACGATAAATCCGACACCTCCTTGGGACAGATGGTCGCCCTCCCGGTAATAGAGCAAGTTGCCGGATTCGAGGATTACCGTGTCCTCCCCCTCTCTTCGGACTTCGGATAATCCTATAATATGCCAGCGTAACTTGTCTATCTCTTCTTCCAGCTCTACAATCTTCTCGTCAGTCCTCAGGGTGCGTGCGTTGTATGTTGCCAGGTCGAGTCGTCGTAGGTGGCAACCGAACCTCCACCGGAGATTCTTAGCACCCCCTGCCCCGCCGTTACCGTGGTCGCCACCGTAGCCAGGAATAGCGGGGCCGCCGGGGACTAGGGGCCGTTTATTATTGTCATTGCTCATGGGGGGTATACTGCCATAGTTGCCACGCTTGGCGAGCGGGTTGGCAACCGCAGTTTTTTTATTGTTATTTTGGCTATTATCAGGAAGATGCTGCTGCCCATCTCCTGCCTGTTTCCCTTTGTCGCCTTTTACGACACCCACGGGAAGATATGGGGTAGTGGATATTCTTAACCGCCACTACACGGCACTAACAGGGACACGGACACGGACATAATATATTTAAAATAAATTAGATTCCTTTTCTTTTCATTTTTGAAAATCATAGATATTTAGGAGTTTGCTTAATGATGAAAAAAATGATCTCCATGTAGCAACACAGATTAAAAAAGTTTAATGAAAAAAGTGACACACACGCCATAATGTAAATTGCCTTTTGATTTGGCGTTTGAGTTAAAAATTTAGCATTTTAATGCTAAAAGTTATATTTTTTAGTATATTAATGGCATTTAAAATGTCCCTTATTAATATTGGTAAGAAACTGATGGATGTAACAAAAGAGTTAATTGTTAAAATATCACCTTAAAGAATATTTAGGTTGGATGTTGGATCTAAAGAATCGAAGCCATTTCGTTCCGTTCCCATAAACGGTTTCAAAGATGATTGTTGTGTTATTTACCATATTTCGTCTGTTAATCGTGAAATATACGTATTGCTAAAAATAATGTAAGAATGGATGAATTGCTATCCCGTCGCCATAGTTCGTTTGTCCGTACAATCCACGAAGTCATTGGTGCTGTTGTTGTACATACAGTTCAGGGTGTATGAAATATCTGTCAACGGAATAGTTGATCGTCAAAATTTTGAGCTTGTCTGGGTTTTGCACTTCTAGTGTTTGATTATAAACATGATAAATAGTAAAGACGACGTGTACTGTTAGTTATGATTTAAACTTAACAATTTGTAAACAAATCGTGCGCCAAAGAAAAATTGTGTTTTAAAAGCGACTTCTTTTTCCTACTAATAATTCGTGTAAAAATTGTTAATATTTAAAGCATTACCCAGAGAAGTTTCCATAGTTAGTAATTGAGATTTATAAATAAATAATAAATAATCATGAATGTGTCAAAGTGAAAATAATATGTTAGTTACTTAGAAATATAATAGTTATTGTATTTATTGCATAATAAAAATTTCAGGCTAAGTGTTTGCAATGGCTCAGTATTATCAAATAGTTGGGCAAGGACATTCTTTGACTCTTGAGGATCTACAAAGATACTGTCCCAATATTATTGGTTTGGATGGAATAATAGTTAATCGGGAGGATCAGCAGTATGGGCAACAGAGAGTGAGATATACCTTTTGTTTTATTCATATTAATTTTCATTCTAAAACATACTACTAAAATTGGATTTCTTAATTAGGTTGTAGTGCAACAAGCAGATCAACCGAATGATATCATTGTAAGTGAAGGTGTACAACCTCAGTTAGTTGTTGGAGATGGCTTACAGTACCCACAACAATACATTATTCGCCATGAACCTCCTCCTCCACCTCCACGTGCAGATTTTCAAACCCAACAGCCACAGCAACAGCAGCAACAACCACAACAGACTTTGCATAGACACCAAGTGAGTAAAATATGTAATGCAATTAAAAATATACACTTTATAAGTGAAATTTTTATAATTAGTAGTGTTGTAATCTAATACAAAATCAGTTGTGTATATATGTTGTGTAAAACAACAAATATTTTTAAAGTTTTGATATTTATTCACAAAATAAGCTATAAATGTATTTAGGACTTATAAACCATTTATTTATAGGTATACTACACCTCTGATTTACCTGTGGATGCTCAGGTTGTGTTGCAACAGGCCCAACAGATCATTGATGCATCTTTGATGCAACAGTCATCACCTCAACGTCCACAACATGTATGTCCATTGACTGAATGTTTAGTACATAAGTCAAATGTCATGCACTGTAAGGCATGCTATACACATATTGATGTAGGCATATTATATTGGGTTAAATGTAGAACAAAAAAATATGATTAGAAGTAGATACACATGTTTGGCTTTCATTATTCATGTTTTCTAATATTGGATTGTCAAATGAGCCAAGAGTACACCTGGTGGTAAGTGACTACTGCTGTAAATGGATACCTGTAACTAATTTAATGTAAATAACTCTATAGATATATTGTTACCCTTGAGGACTAAGTTGAGATATCCTCACATTCTATAATTATACTGACTAATACCCTTTAAAATGAAACAGCAGCTAAAATCTGGATGCTGTTTTTCTCTAAAATAAGTAATAAGATTGTATCAATCCACATACACATTTTAGGCAAAAAAGGAGTGCAACCACATTCTACTAGATTAACTTGTTTGAATTTGCTCAGAACAATTCAGCCTTTCTTTGGATGTTTGTTCCTAGTTTAATAGTGTTTATAAAGGCAAACGACAAAACACAATTTGCATAACTCAACAGTTGATTCCTATTGCCAATTTGTAGATTAATTATGATTAATTAAACAAGTATGTGTATGGGCAAACCAAACAATCTTTTTAAACATTCATCTGGACATACTTTACTGGATACTGCCAACCTTAATATGTATATAGTATGCCTAACTACCAAATAAATTAGGTGATAGCAGCTTCAATTACAATACTTTGCTTAGCATGGATCTTTTACATTTTTGTTACTAACTTATGCTTGTTGGTTACTGTCAACACTTAAATAACACCATAATCATTTGCTATGGAAATTTAAAACTTGATCACATAGAGTGATTATTATTAGACTTGCAACAAATATTCAGCTATTGTTTAGTATTCAGCCTATTCGGCTACTTTTCGGCCGAATACCGAATACTTAAGTGAGATGTTTTATTTGTGTAGTCAGATAATTGGTGAAATGAAAATATTTATTTATTTTTTAATAATGTAAGTTTCTTGTAATCTTTGAAATCGTGATAGGTACACAGATTATAAAAATTAACAAAATAAATATTGATGCACTTGGATTATCGTAATTAAAATTTTGAAGTGGAAGATTATAGTGCAGAAAGACTAATTTTTCTGCATTTTCAGGCAGTAGTTTAGGCCTTTTCTTACTTACTTACTTACTTATCTTCACGCACAATCCCTGACGGGGTAGCCAGAGAGAACAGATTGCCAAGTGTCACGATGCTTACAAACCTCTTTCGCTTCTTTCAGATTCATTATCTTCTTCATGCATGCACGTCGAAGTATCCGAGTACTTTTGACCCTACCCTCTTCGAGCAATTTGCTCACATGGTCTTCGAAAGTTAGTCTCGGTCTACCTCGACACCTTTTAATATTAACTTTCGCGCTATATATTTTCTTCACCATTCGGTCTTCACTCATTCGCTCAACGTGCCCAAACCACCGAAGCACGCCCTTATCAATTTTTGTGATAAGGTCATCTTTCAAACCTGCCATATTGCGAATCTCTTCGTTTCGCTTTCGGTCGGCCATGGTAACGCCGCACATTTTACGAAGAGATCGCATCTCCACTGCATTCAACTTACTTTTATGCTTCTTCTGGCATACCCAGGTTTCGCTGCCATATAACAAAGTCGGTACCAACACTGCGTTATGTATTGCAAGGCGTGCACTCTTCGCTACGCCTTGCCTTTTGACTAACGCAGTCAGGGCACCATTGACTTTGTTCCCGGCAGCGACACGCCTGTCCACATCTAAATCACATCTTCCATCCCGGCTAAAAGCACTCCCCAAGTATACAATTTCATTTACCTGTTCTAGACATTCCTGATTTACCCATATTTCACACTTCGTTCTCTCTTCGTCCCTTTCAAATACCAGAACCTTAGTTTTATTAGCATTCAAACGGAGACCTTTAATTTCACATTCCTCTTTCATACACGTGATTAATGCCTGCAGTTCTGCCTCTGATGGTGCAATAAGCACTGCATCATCAGCATACAGCAGACAATTTACTTTAATGTCACCCAATTTCACACCCAAACAACTATCTTTCAGCTTCTTTAAACACCTGTCGAGATACAGTATGAACAGCCAGGAAGACATGACACAACCCTGATTTACGCCCGTTTGGACGTTAAACATGGGTGACAGGTCATGCCCTACCCGCACACAGGCTTTACAGTCACAGTAAAGAGACTGCACAGCCCTTAGCAATTGACCATCCACACCATACCCCGGCAACAGTTCCCACATTTTCTTCCTTACAACCTTATCAAATGCTTTCTCAAGATCCACAAAAGCACAGAAAATCTTCTGGTTAGCAGCCAGAAGCTTCTCCGTGATCATGCGGAGAGAAAACATTTGATCCGTGCATCCTCTTCCAGGTCTAAATCCGCATTGTGCCTCCCATAGAAATCTTTCCGATTTCTCTTGCATCCTACGTGTCAAAACCTTCGAGTAAACTTTACTTGCTAAACTGGTCAAGCTGATCGCCCGATAGCACCCGCAGTCAAAATGTGAACCTTTACCTTTATATAAAGGCACAATGACTGCGGATCGCCAATCATCCGGGACATCCCCCGTCCGCCAGCACAAATTGCACAGCAGATGAAAGCTGTCCCAGACGCGAGGCCCACCATACTTGACCATTTCAGCAGTAACTCTGTCTAGTCCCGCAGCCTTATCACATTTCAAACTTCGAATCGCACGTTCAATCTCTTTCATACTGATGACCTCAGTGTCATCGAGGTCCGGGTCTGGCGTACCAGTCACGGCGTCATCCCCGGATCCCTCACTAAGATCATCACAGGCATACATTTCTCTATAAAATTCGCTCCATCGCTGCATGACGTCCGATTTTTCTGTGAGGACGTCATTAGTTCTCGAAAGCACTTTGTTCATTCTTAAGGCCGTCGCACCACTTCGGGCCCTTCCAACCTCTTTCCAGAAGAGTTTGGAGTTCTCCTTCCTCAATCAGTGCTTTCGTGTGAACTTTCTGCAGCCTATATCTTTCTTTCATCTTCTCTCTCATATCCTTATCATTACTAGAGGCCAAGTAGTCTAACCATGCTTTCTTCTTCTTCTTTACAGCTTCTTTCACTTCATCATTCCACCATGCATCTCTTCTTTTACTACTGCCTCTTTTTATTGTTCCACACACTTCTTCCGCTGCACTTACCATTCCATCCCTAAGGTTCTGCCATGTTCTTTCTACACATTCTTTTCTGCCATCGATGGTGTCAAGCTTTTCGGCTACCCTCGCATGATATTTGTCCCTAGTATCCGCTTCCTGAAGCTTCCAGCTTCGGATGCGACAGACCGACTGTGGTTCTGTTACTGCCGTCCGGTAGCGCCAACCCGCGAACAGACCCCTAAATCTAGTAATCACTAGATAGTGATCCGTTCCCAGGTCAGCACCCCTGAACACTCGCGTATCCATCACCTGTTTTCGCAGTGGGTCATCCACCAGGAACAAATCGATCATACTTCTCTCATTCTTTCGTTCTCTAGTATACATATGGATTTTCTTGTGATTAAACATAGTGTTTGTCACAAGAAGACCCTTTTCCTTGCACACCGCCAGTATAAGCTTGCCAGCATCATTAACCCTTTTATCGCCACACTTTCCAAGTACCGACTCGTACCCTGGTCGAGCGGTACCAACCCATCCATTCAAATCACCACATACAACAATTCTTTCGTTTCCCCTAGCCAAATCTAGAACTTCTCTTACATTCTCCCAAAACTCCTCCAGCTCAGCCCTGGACGACGAAGCTACCGGCGCATAAACAGCCAAAAGGAATAACTTCGTCAGTCCCAATTTAAAGCGAACCCAGAGAAGTCTTGAGTTCACAACCTTATATTCAGTCATAACATCGACCAACCGAGAAGACAGTAGCACCCCCACTCCCTGGCAGGCGTTCTCGCTCTCCGGGACTCCGGACCATAAAGCTAACGCCCCGCCGGGGAGCTCTTCAGTACCACTGCCCTTCCGTTTGGTCTCCGACATACACACGACATCTAATTCTCTTTTTTTCATTATTTCGATCAACTCATTCGTCTTATCTCTCATGCCTCCTCTAACATTCCACGTGCCAACTCTGCACTCTGTCCTCCACCTTCCGCCGTGTCGGGCTGTGCGTGACGGGTGGCGGTCCCCATTGCCGCTTTGCACGCTGCATTCCACACCAACGGGGACGAGCTGGTGTGCGTCGCCTTGGGGGGACGCCCTAACCCTCGTTGGCATGGGTGCGCAGCTAGTAGAATTGCAGCCCTGAAAAGGGCTGGCAGGGGTCGCGACGAGCACGCTTCTACAATGACCCCCAATTACTAATTTTTCTGCATTTTCAGGCAGTAGTTTAGGCCTTTTCTTCTTGTAGACAATCATAGCTTCAGAGAAAAGCTTTTCTAAATCAACATTACTTACTTCCCAGCCGAATACTTTTGCATAATATTTGGCTACTTGGCCAGGAAGGTTGCAGAATATTCGATATTTGGCAAGTGATTGTATATACTATTCTTTGCAAGTCTATTAATTATAAAAACTTTTTAAGGTTAAACTATTATGTTATATTATCTTTTTATAGAGATTTTTAGTCTCAACTAAAGTAAGGTTTAAGCTAACTTTCTGGTTTTATAATTATGTACATACATACATACTATTTTGAAATTCGATTAGAAACAACTTTATCATTAATGTATTTCAAATATTTTTAGAAGATATTTGTTATTTATTTGTGCAATATAAGGAGTTTTACAGGAGTAAAACAGTTATTTGCATTAGATGCAAATAGTTCTGTGGAAATATGACATGCAGCCAAAACACTAAGCTACTGCTCCATTAAGTTGTCAAATTTTGTAATTAAGTGTAAAATACACCATGTACTTATAAGTTTAATAAGTATAATATAGTTTTTTGTTATTTATTTTAAATTTTCTTTTTTTTGTTTTTTTTTCAAATTTTATCATGTGTCAAATTAAAAATATTAAGTGAAAGTTAATAACTTTTTATTTTTATATGTTTTTACAAATTTTATTATTTCGATATTTTTTTCTGTAAACAGTTATTTTTGTTAAAATGGCTGCTATTTAGCTCCTTCGATATGTATATAGCAAAATATTGAAATGCATCAAATAATTCATGCCATAGACATCAGTTCTTGTTAAAAATCTGCTTATTTCTCTTTCTGTTTTGTATTTAAGAATATGATTTGCTTCGGTGTTGTGGTATTGCTTTGTTATATGAGTTAAGTTATAATGTCCTGTGTAGTGGCACCATAGTAGAATTCATTAATAAGTGGCGATAGAGGAAAACTGAAATAGCAGTTGGGCTACAGCCGCTTCCTAATAAACACTCAAAGTAATAAAAACTGCAGTTACCAACCCAACTTGGCAGGCAAGTATAGCAACTGTGGCAAATATTCCTCATATGAGGCAATTTATGGAGGAGGCCTGTGTTTAGCAGTTAACTTTTGTACTAGTACTACATATTATGAGTTAAGGAAGAGTGCTGAAGGATGTAATACTATATGAGAGGTCACCTAAGGTTATATTCTATATAATCTCCAAAAATGCACATTTCTCACCATGGAGATAGTGCCTTTAAACCATTGCAATTTCTGTTTTCTCTATCAAATGGTTCTTTATTTCCATTTTCACCTCACTTTTATCGGCTCTTTTTCCAGAATAACTCCTTATAAAATTTTGAGAAAAAGAAAAGTCTTACTCCTGATCCGGACTATTTTGTTAGTGGTAAATGTCTAAAAACCATGTGTCTTTTAAAGCATATCTTGAATCACAAACAGTAAAGACTGATGCATTGACTTGTAGAAACAGCCCAACATGCACTCATTTGCGTCACTTTTATATAACTGCCTCAGTTACCTGACCCAATAGCTTAGTATGTCAATTCCCTTGTTGTCCCAGAAAATTGTTGCCTATTATTTTATCGCCGATTGTTCCACTTTGAATTTCTTCCGTAGTCCTTCTCTTTTTTATCCATTGGATTGATTCTTGTTTAGACTATCCAGTTACTAATTTCATCCAAATTGTTTACACACAATTTCAAAAGATCAGAAAAGTGGAGATGGACAGGTCACATGATGCGTGATCCACAAGAGAAGTGGTGCAAAACTTTTACTGACTGGTATCCCAGAGATGGCAAAAGAAGTAGAGGATGCCAACAAACAAGATGGGAAGATGACTGGACATCATTGGAGAAGGGTAGCGCGGGACAGGTCCCAGTGAAAAATGTTAGTGGAGGCCTATGCCAAAAGGCAAACTGAGCTTTGGGACATATTATAACAAACAAGAACATGTATTCATATTTAACCAAGAAGTGCAGAATAAAAAAGGCTTATTATTATTATTATAATATCAGTACACTTCTCTACTTTTGGACGTTTTCTTTGGTCACTACTGTCCCTGTTAACCCCGGATGGGGATCATCTTTTCAAGTCCCATTTCCATGTTTAAATAAGTGAGCCCTTTTTTTATGAAGAAGCAAGAATTTTGAAGAATAGATGACATACCTTCAAATTTTCTTTTGGTGTATTTCCATATTAACAAGATTTTTCATTATGGCACAATGCTCCAAATTGCGATAATTTTCCAGAAATTAGGGTTTAATGAACAAAATAAAAAAACAGGTGTTATTTATACTACCACAAAGTCACACAATTAGTACTACATTAGACCGCGAACTTTCAGTCGCCCCTCGCACTTTAATGTACTGTCTCACATAATATGTACCATTATAGATATCATGTGTTCTTAAAAGGGTTCTGCATTTTAATCCTCTTTCAATCCTTTTCAAATTGTTATACTTTCAACCCTGTATCAGATATCATTACTTGTATTGTTTCAAAGTGGTCACTGTAAACCAAAAAGGTCATAACCGCAAAGTTATAATATGAATGCAATCTATTTTAAAATGCTTTCTCAGTAACACTTATGTTATTTTGCAGCAACTTGTAAGTCCAGCGCATGTATTATCACAACCTACAGTGATACACCCAGCACAACAGCCACCGCCTCAACCTCCACCTCCACCACCGGCTCAACATGGTCAACCTCAAAATGTTTGTATAAAATATACTTATAAATATTCGTATTAGATCATTACATGATCATATTAGATCATCTGCATGTAATATCAAATGCATATAGTAAGTGGTGCAGATTGATTCATTTTAGATAATGTTTCTAAATCATATTTTACTAAACTGGTTTTCAAAATTGTTATGGATAAAAAATCATCCATTTATCCATTATAGCCCTTAAAAAGTCCCCTGCTGATTATAGGCTTCCTCCATAAATATCTCATAGAAGACATTTTGCCATAGTTACCAAGCTTGGTAGGCGGTTTGGCAACCATAGTTTTACCACTTGTCGGTCAATGGTTCTCTCAATTTAGCATTCTGCCACTTACTTTTGCAGCAAAATTTGCTTTGTACTCTTTTTCTCATTCATTCTTTCCACGTGTTTAAAACACCGAAGCATTCCTTTTTTAACCTGGTCACAACATCTTGCACATTACACTTATCTCTTATCACAATATCGCATATTATCATCATCCAAAAATAATTTAAATTTGAAAATTTAGGGTAACAAAGGGTGCTCTCAAGCGTCCTTGAAGGCTTCTCTACAACACTCATGATTGACTAGAACGGCATATAGTCTCATTGAGCCACCCACAATTAATTTAGAAAAGAAAATAAAAATTGCAAAAAACGCTGCTATAATTTCCATTTTTTTTTATCAACTTAAAATAATGTTTTTTAATGAAATATTGAATGGCATGCAAAATAAAGTCACGGAAATTATAACAGCGTTTTTTGCAATTTTCGTCATGCATGCCACTACTTTACAACTTCCTGTTGTGCATGCCAAATTTGCTAACGTCAATAAATTATAAAAATTAAGTATTGTTCAAATGGCATGCAGTTTGAAATCACGAAAAGTTGTATTGAATTTTCACAACATTTTCCTAATATTTTCCACCCTTGGTCATGCCAGGGGTGCATGCCAATTTTCGTAGGGTATTTTTGAGATAAAAAAAAACAAATTTTTTACAACGGCATGCAATTTGTAAACACGGAAATATTCTATTTTTTTTTCATTTCTTCGTAACCCTTTGAGCCCCGGCGGCCGTTGCGAATTGCATGCCATCAATTATTATAGCTTAAATTTGTTCCAACTACGTTATATTACAAAGGCATGCAATATAATGTCACGGAAAAATACTAAAATTCTTTACACAAAGAGAAGCCATTTTCTTTATGACGTGCAACCGCGCAAGGGCTCGTAACATCTCTATCTTTCATATTTTAGGGTTAGTTATCAATTCTTAAAAAGGCATGCAGGAGAAAATGGGAGACTATTTTCTGTCACCATCTTCCGATCTATAAACGTTGCCGTCTTTTGACAAAATAAAACAAATACCTATATACCCTCTTACATTAATATTTTGTATTAGTTTTACTTTTTATACGCTTGCAACTTTTGGTAATATATAAATATTTTTATTATTAATATCACAAGAATACATATCACGGTGAGCAGATGCTAAACTTTAAAGGATACCATATTATTGGCTGTTCGTGGAGTTGTTGTATGTTTTATTATATTTTCGATGTTTTTAAATCACCTAAACCAATTTCCGTCATTCATTGGCTTTATTGCAGCAGCAGCAGCAACAACAGCAGCAGCAACAAATTTCAAGGGCCTCTCCTCAACTCCTACAACACTTGCAGCAACAGCATCAACAACAAATCCATTTGCAACAGCTTCAGCAGCAGCAGCAGCAGCTCCAACATCAGCTACAGCAACAGCACCTACAGCCACAGCAAATACAACATCAACAAGTTGTTATGCATGCTGCTTACATCAACCAACAGGTTTGTTTAATATTTTGACTTGATGAGATAATTTTTTTTATTATATTTTTGTTTTAAGTTTGTTTGTATGCAAATTGTTGTTGTTATTGTATGTGTAATATTTATATATCTTCAGTAACTTTAAAATTTTATTTGTAAAACCATTGAAATAATTAATTGGCAAAGCTATTTGAAATATCAAAGTCATAATTTTATAACAAAACAATTTTCTTCCGTATTGTGGAGGCGGTATACATACATGAATTGCACAAGGACTCACATCCACACCCAGAACAATTATTTGTAGCCCTGACAATTAAAATTATTTGTGACACTTGTTCCATCCAGGATATAAATTATTTTTATTTGAAAAAAAAAATACTTTTAAAATTAATGGTGCCTCAATAAAATTTAATGTTTCTTTATAAATAGAAATACAAGAGTAAAAAATATCATTTTAAATTTATAAATATAATGAAAAAGAAAAAAAAACGGAACATTTTTTGAAAATTCACTCAAATTCACTTATCTTTTTAATTATTTGATAAGTTATTTTTTTAATTTTAGGGTACACCAACTCGTCAACCTGCGCCACGACTTCTCAATCAAACCCTCAATCCTGGTGGCGTCACCTTAGTACGCACGCCAGTTAGAACTGTTAGACCTCGCCGACCCCCTGTGCGGGCATCGCTAGCGAGCCCGGCCGCCCTCCAAGTTCCTGCTCGACTACTTAACCCACAACATCAGCAGGTTAATATATTATTAATTATATATTACTATCATTTATTTATATCCCTGTGTTATTTTATGATATTTTAAAGCGTCAGTATTCTATTGGTACATGATGCAATCTCTGAAATGACCAACGTAACACAACATTGCCTAATTAATTGGTCAATTTGCATGTTTCACATTGTCAGCCATTTTTATATTCCATAGAAATTGTACTTTATATTAATTAACTTATTGTTACTAATCATACCAATCTGCCTACTATGATACTATAGTTTGTTTAGTTTAATTTGCAACAGGTTATTCTCCGCAATTCCATGTCTAAAACAGGTATTTTGCATGCTTAGCTTTGCATGTTGCGACCTTCATACACACCAGTGTCTGAACAGAGGAATGTCTGTAACACCTATGATGACGAAAAAGCTTGTTAAAAGAACACATCCATTGATAGACATGCTACTATCCTAATCTGTGGTTTGTTCGTTAGCACCTTGGATGTACGACCATTGATATCGGGCAGGCGCTTCCTTAGCTTGCCTGCAATCTTCCTAATTTTTCTAAAGCTGAGAGTGTTGATTAGTGTTTACGTAGCAGTGAACATACACACCCAAAGGGAATCAGTATGATTGGCTCTGGTGTTACAATACCTAGAGCCCATTTTCTTCTAGCCAGTTTGTCAGTTGCGTCGTTGCCCCTGGATTCACTATGGCTATTGATCCATTATAAGGTTACATTGGTGTATTTACATGCCTCATGTAGGCATTTATGTAATTCGTGTATTAACCCTGAGTTCATCATATTGCTTCTGAGAGCTTGAAGTAATGTAATGCTATCAGTCAGTACTCAGATGGAGTGGTTATTTACCATTCTAGCATAATATATTGCTATCGCCGCCTGAATTATACCCATACATTTACTACGAAAACCTTATTATGGGTACCTAGCAGTGCTATGGTATATATGCTGTAATACAGTGCAAACTAGTACGGAGGGTAGAACATTAACTGTTTCTTTACGTATTCTTACTAATTTATATATTTTCTACATTAAAACTTATTCAAGCTGCATTTCCATTTCCTACTAATATTTTCATAACATCGTCACTCTGAAGATTAACTGGCTTGATATCGCAATCTGAAGTTGCACATAATCGGCAAAACTACTGTTTCAAAACGAGGTTCCTCTGTTCGGAAAAGAAATGGCTATAATATTCTTAAGCAAAAATGAAAAGATAGACTCATAGGTTATCAAAGTATGTTCTATAATAAAATTATCCAACCAAAAAAAAAAACACGCAAAATTAAGATCAGTAAATGTGATGTCGATGTTAAATAATGCTATGGCCATGTTAAATAATGTGTTATTTAACATGGCCATAACACGTACACGCCCCTAGCTGCCCCAACCAAGGATGACGGGATTAGGGCCCATGAGTAATCCCATCGACGAGCAGCAGAGGGACGGGGCCAGAATATGGCCACGTGGAATTTCCTAATTACAATAAACAATATGGGAGAAAGCTAGAAACACGTAGTACTTACCATTATCCGAAGCTAACTTCGCACCAGGGCTTGGGTAGGCCGTGAGTGTGTGTAATAGTGGATGGCGAGTAGTGTACAGTGAGGTGTGAATGCGTGGGGCCTTGGCAAGCATAGGCGACCAGCAGCGGCCGAGTTCCAAGCTGCTCCAAATTGAGGTCTTCCGCGGCGTTGTCCACAGTCACCTTCCTCGTTCGTCACGATGACAGTCCATTAAATCTATCGTACGATTAACTAACTTACAGAAGCCACTAACTCTCGTTTGTCATAAGGTTAACGCACAAAACGAACACGGAGCGTCCGGATCAAAGGTCACTACCGTTTCGCATAGCAACAGTTATTTCTAGAATATCAAAGGCCGCACTAGATAATATTGTCTTATGCACCTATACAGATTCCGAGTCAAACCCAATGAGTCCCGGGGAAGCTCTACAGCAAGGAATACGCGTCACAAATCCTAGACAGTACATTTACGAGCCGCGCCTAATTATTCCGAGTTCCCGAGAAAAAAAATAACAGCGTGCTGTCCCGAGCACAGCTGGCAGACTAGACTCTTTCGCCTTTACGCGTTCTCAACCCACCGCTCGGCCGACGTCAAAACCGGTATGGCACCGAGCCGTGCGCCCTCTCGCATTAGTTCCTGAAATTAGAGTTTGGCGCGAACTAATCTAGTTTAAGTCTAATTAGTTTATCTGTTCAAATATATATATCTTATTTCTTAGTTAGGTCGGCTCGACCGGCAGGACCACGCTCTCATAAAATACCAGCGTAAAATAGAAGCTTAACGCTACTGTGTTCTATTCTCACCATACGATACATCGTATGGTGAGAATAGAGAATTGGAGACCTTTTTTATTGGAAACGAGGTATTCCAGTCCTCAGGGGGTCTCAGGGATAATGTCTATGGACCACAGCATCCACTTACCATCAGATGGCCTGTGTTCTCGTTTGTCCTTCTTGTTCCATATAAAAAATTAGTGTACACACATACGAAGTGAAACTTCTTTACGACATCGTTCTCGTTGTATTTTATACTAGCTGTTCCCCGCGACTTCGTTCGCGTGTTAGGATTTTTATGTTTCTGCGCGGAACCCTGATTCTTTTTCTAAAATAAAAGTAGCCTAAGTTACTCCTTATGAAATCAGCTATCTGCCAGTGAAAGTCCCGTCAAAATCGGTCCAGCCGTTTCGGAGATTACCCGGAACAAACAGACAGACAGACAAAAATTTTAAAAATTGTATTTTAGTTATAGGTATCGTATTTACTTTCATATGCATTTAGTAAAAAACTGTAATTTTGACATTACAAACAGACACTTCAATTTTATTTATTTGTATAGATTTGTATAGATTTGCATAAGTCGATTAAATAATAGTATAGTCATGTATCCCCGGCGGTGAAACGTTACAAGGAAACGCGACGTCATAATTTATATTTAATACTGTACTCAATTTCTTCACTACGTCGATAAAGAATTGTCACTTCAAAAAAGTTAAAGTGAATCAGAGCAAACTAGTCCGCCCAATAACGCGTAGAGCTAAAAGCCGTGGCGACTTGTTTACGTTTTGATTGGTTTGAACAGACGCAAGGCGGCAGCGTGCGCGGCGCGTCGCCGGCGGGCGCGTCGGGGGTGGCGAGCGCGGTGGGGGCGGGGGCGGGCGCGGTGCGCGCGCGCGGCGCTCGGGCGGGCTCGCCGCGCGTGCTCAACCCGCACGCTGCGCACGCGCAGCACCGCCCACCGCGCCCGCGCACGCCGCTCACACAGGTTACCTTTTTACACTTCTTCATACCTTTATCATTCACACCCTTATAATTTTGTTTTTCTCTTTTTAGTTTTTAATGTCAGGTTGTCAGAGTATCGTATTTAGACACGACTGACGCCCGAGAGTTGATACTTCAAAGTAATGTGCGCGTACATGTAATTCTTAATCGAATGTTATTTTAAAATACTTTAGAATAATCGAGATAAAAAAATATAATTTATTAATCACTGGAAAAAACACATTCTAGAACTTGTTTTTAAGTGATAACCATAAAATAGTTTTTGAAATTATGAAAGGCATGTTATTTTAAGGCACTTTATCAGCTACATTGTTATTTATTTCCTGATAATAAGGAAAAACGTCACAACAAAGTAATTTTTTGTCTACCTAATATCACACGCTTACTTCGTGCTGGACAAATATGCATGCAGCAGCCTTTGAAGCATTTTAACATTGGAAATCCTCGCTTTAGAAAAGGAATTCGGGTGGCGTTTGGTCTATATAAACAAATTCCTCTGTTTTCTTTCTAGATTATGACACTAGAACAAGTTTTTTTTAAATACGATTTCCATTCATTCCATTACAATGCCATGTTCCCCTTTTTTTTCATCAATTATTTTAAAAACCAGGATCCTTCTCGAAATTGGTTTAATTAGTCCAATGCCTTGAGCACATAAATATAACAAGCATAAAAAATTAAAGAAAAGCAAAACCAAGCTCTTATTCTGTGTAAACCTGACTGTGACAGTCTGACTTATCCATAGTGTATGTCGTCATAGGCATTTCATAAAAAAGAAAACTATGCTTAAGCATTACATGTTTTTATTCATCATCAGATATAATATCATCACTGTCACTGTTAGTAACATTTATTATAAACTTGTCTGAGACACTCGATCATGTGGTCGAGATTAAACATTTTGATAGGTACTCCAAGAGAAGTTCGGTAAATCTGGGTCATCATTAACAACCTTAAGAATCTGTAATTTAAACAGATTATCGGTAAGAAAGTCTACGCAATAGAAAAAAGTTAAATAGAACCTCAAAAAAACGCTGTGTGCGTGAGCGTGTTAATATTCAGCTTTGATTTGTGTGTTAGTGACGCGACAGTCGTCGTCACGCACACTGTATCTATAACAAGCTTTACGCACACATAGCGCCGCGCGCAAAGATGAAAAAATAATACTAAAGTTACCTTTGCAATGGTGGGTGCATAATTTGCAAAAAAAATTGGTGTACTTTTCGCCTTATAGTCGCTAAGATGAAATCGTCTAATTTATTCTTGAAATTATGTTTCGGTCCAAGTTTTTCAGAAGACTTAAATTGCTCGTTTTGTGGTTATACCGATTCCCAAAATTTCAGCTGTCTTATAAACAGTTTACCAATCCGCCTACAAAGCGCAAGTAGTGGGCGATACAAACCGCATATAGATACAATATCTATACATCTGTATATCTGAGAATATTTAAAATCGATATATCGGGCAACGGACTAGCTATGTATTAGATACTGATACCCATTTACATGATTCAATAATTGCTCAGAAAATGGCTTCTTGTACATACGAGAGCAATTATTGAATGCAATTAAATAAGCGCAACAATTGCCATTCAAGAATTGTAAGCAACTGTTTACACGCGGATGACTGAATGCGATTATTAAATGCAAGTCTTGACAAGAGATAATTGCTAGTCTTTTCTTTAAACCAAGGCAATTATGTATAGGAGATAATTGCTTTCAAGTTTTGAATTGTCGAAATACAGCCTTGTACAGCAATTTTTGACGTGTTGCTTCAAGTATTGCACGTATTTGCATTGGCGAATATTTGATTCCGGTTTAGAACGTTTTAGAAGAGAATAGTTTATTAAAAAATGAGTCAAAAAATGTTAAAATTCGGTTCTGCTGATTTAATGAAATTAATTGAGATTTATCAAAGTCATGAGTGGCATGCCGATTTATAGTTATCGAAATATAAAGATTCAATATCAGATATAGAAATCCAATACAAAGATACGATTTGATATAAGGTAAAAGTGGTATAACTTACAAATACCTACTAAGCTTGGCGCTTACGCCAAATAGTTTCTGCAATACGAATTGGTAAAGAAGAAAATATATATATAAAGTAGTAACACATATGGCGCATATAAGTGTTCCATTCCTTGGAAATCAGTAAAACTGTCTACTTTAAATCAACTTACTATTAGGTAGACTGTGTGTTGGTTTATCATTCTTATTCTATTTTAAAAAAAAAGTCCGATTTCATTTTTAAATTAAACAAAATTAATAATAAAAATTGGTAATATTAATTATTATTATTCCTATTTATAGCCCCAGCAACATCATTTAGCGCAACATGTCATCAATCAACAAGTCCACCAGCAGCAAGTTCATCAACAAATTAATCAACTAAAACTCACAACACAGCAAGTACGTCTGCCTGATAACCAATGCAATAATTCATATTCTAAATATTTTATTTTATTATTATTTCCATTTGTTACAGCAACAACTTCTCCTCAATCAACAGAACCAAGGCCTTTCACAGCCTACGCGAATTATCACACAACAGGGTACGATTGTGACACAAGGATTACAAACACAGATGCCTCAGCATACTGTTGTGCAAACTAATCAGAATAATGGACCCCTACCCCAACAGAACACATTAAACGCGACGGCGCAGAGAGCTTCCCCACATCCACAAGTACAGCAGCAGCAAGCTAAGAAGGTTGTTGTTCAACCGAATAATGCAAGTGATATGGACGATCTCGAAGAAAGTATTACAGCGGCGATAGTTCAAAAACATCCCGTCAGTGAGAATATTGGCTCGCCACAGCAGTTTCACACTCCCCCACCTCAGAATATCAGACAGAACCCCGCAAGTGCAACTGTCTCACAACAACATCAATTAACATTCAGTCCACAACATTTTCAACAACAACCACCACCACAACCACAACAACAACAGCAGACGACATTTGAACAAACTCACATACAACATCCACCAACACTTACTCAGTTGTTAATGGAGTCAGATAACTCTGAAGAGCAAAGGCAAGTGGTGACATTCTCTAATGGTCAGCGAATAACACTTGCTGAGTATAAACGATTGCATCAACCTGTACGATCAGCACAGCAACTGGTACAACAGCAGCAGCAACAGCAACAACCTCCACAACAACAACAACAACAACAGCCAAGGTAAGATAATATTTCTCTTTTTATTAATTTATCTTTCAACTGTATATTTTCCAACCTTTATCTCATAAGTAAGTATATACTAGTGTAAACAGATGTTTATTTAATGAATCATGCCCTGTTTGGCATTGATCAAATTAAATGAACTCATATATTGCAAACTATTCCATATAATATTTTCTATGACATATTATTATATTTTTACATGATAAAGCCATGCTGCAGCTATATTATCGTTGCAGCACGAATGGGTCAGCTGTACGGGAGGTAGGACCATACTCTCACAAAATACCAGCGTAAAATAGCAGCTTAATGCTGCTATTTTTCGTATGGTGAGTGTAGAGAACCGGAGACCCTTTTTACTTGAAATAAGGCAGTTCTCACGGGTGATAACGACAAGACACATAATGCTTATAATTATGAGGCAAAGCGTAGATACTTTAGAAGTTGTTGTATGTATATAATACTGATAATATTTTGTATCTCAATAGAGAAACTGCACGTCAAACATTAGTTCGAAGCAAAGAACAGCCCCGACCTGTCCAACGAGTATCACCCATGCAAACTCAGCAGCAGTCAATTCACTCTGGTATGTAATGTTTTTAAAGAAAATAACATTCACTAACTTACGAGTTAATTCTTTGATTGTATGTTTACAGACAACAATGAATCAACAAGTGGACCATCGGAACAAACATCTGAACCACAGTCTGCAAAAATGTTAATATTTCTTCAAAATGGAGAGCAGAGACTTATAACATTTACTTTACCCAAAGAGAGCTGTACCCTTCAAGAAGTTCTTGAACAGGTATATTTATTATGAACTGGGTAATATCACAGAATAAATAATAGTACAAGAACAGAAGGATCAGTATGATAGCAAACTTACAAGTTTAAATCTAGTTACAACGTCGCTAATGTTCATTATACTTTGCATGCCTCGGATACGACCTTGGTTAAAATAGCTTACCGATTAAATCGTCGAAAAAAAATTAATGCGGCGCGCGTATTATATCAAAATGCACAGTCAGTATCACTTAGCCCGTTACGCGCCTTTATTAAGGTACCCTCCTACTGTAGGGTTAGGTGTTGTGAGAAAACAAATTGAATTCTTTGATATAGAATACACTGAGGTGTGCAATGTATCAGTAATTTGCTAATAAGAACATTATTGTTCAATGTGAGGAAGGTTAACATGCAACATCGAGAAAAATTTATATTATAACCACGTGAACGTTTTTGAAACTCAGATAATTTACCTACTTACCATTTTTACCCGACTTCAAAAAAAGAGGAGGTCATCAATTTGACTGTATTTTTGATGTGTGTTAGCTCAGAATTTTTTTCTAGGTAAACCGATTTTGATGATTTTTTTATATGAAAGCTGGTGCTTATAATTTATATATCCCATATAAATTTGATCAAGATCTGACCAGTATTGGAGTTATCCTTAATAATGAGTATTGATATTGAAGTCGGTTGTACAAAATTTTATAATTTCATTAGTTGCCTCTCTTTTTCTCTTTTTAAATAACGTTACCTCCACACTTGAATTTTCTCCTGTATCGCGGGGGCAGTTTACATACATAGATTTCAGAAGGACAAACATCCGAACCCAGAACAATTATTTGTAGGCCATACAAATACTTGTTCCGTCCGGGATTCGAACCCGCGGCCCTTAGCGCTGCAACTCATTACTAAGCCACTGCCACGGAGCGGTCACTTGTCTGTTTCACATTTTTTGCTATTTACAAACATGCGACACGCGACTTCGTTATTAATGAAAGAGTGGCAATGAGAAGTGCTGCTATTTTCAATCTCTTTCTTTTATCGACCAAGTGTTAAACTAATAACCAGTATTTGCTGATCTTGCATTAGTAGGCAGTCACTGGTACTGGGAGGTCTACTTACACTAAAACATTTTTAAAGTCATTGGCATTATACGCGAAAAAATCGAAAACTGTGAAGCTGTGGTCGGGTAACTAGCTAATCAAATAATAAATCTGTACCTATGACGTCAGTAACTAGGTACCTAATTATATAGATCTACCTATAAATAATAATATTTTACATTTCAGTATCCTTAGAAACAGTAAAGAATGAAAAGTTGACATTCCTATTGTTATTTAAGCACCCGCATGCTATGTAGTACCTTTTGGCATTTTGAGTGGCCATACTTGAATTAAACTTGAATAAAAACTCAAAAATAAATAACAAAGGTGCCTAAATACTTATAAGAGAAAAATACTTTTTTGTTAACGTAAGGCGCGTGTCAGCTAGAGCGCGAGCGTGACAACATCACGAAATTAGCCCCTTGTTTGGGGCCGCGCAGCGTAGGTATATTTTCATGTCTAAAACGTGGA
Organism: Parnassius mnemosyne; assembly: GCA_963668995.1. NCBI lineage: Eukaryota > Metazoa > Arthropoda > Insecta > Lepidoptera > Papilionidae > Parnassius > Parnassius mnemosyne. Next base: position 29,778,396 of record CAVLGL010000159.1, read on the forward strand.
GTGAGACAGGCCTGGTAATATGCAATATAATGCAATGTGTAAATATTATTATATTTATAATATTACTTTAATCTTTTTAATATTATCTTCAGCTCTGAATATAACAATTTTTTGCTTTTAATGTAGTACTTTTTTAGGTTAATGTTCCATTTTCGGAAGATACCCATATACAATGTATGCAAAACACAAGCAGTGAAATAGACTACTTTGTCTCAGTGGGTTCTACAACAAGAATAGAAGAAATGTTGGAAAATCATCCCGTAAGTGAATTTTTTTTCAATATTGTTGTCAATTATTAATTAATCGTCAGACTTTTCCGTAATATAATATTTTTTTACAGATGTTAGTTGGTGATATAAGTAGTAGGAGCTCCCCTAGTTTATTATCTCAACAACAAAGTAGTGAAATGTCGACACCAGAAAAAAGTCAATGTCCTGAAAATGGTAAGTGATCTTTAAAAAAATTATATTTTAAAATTTTCTTGTATGTCTAGAACTAACGGCATAGATGTTTTTCTGAAATCAATTTTGCTGAAAATATTATAATGTCACAATAAACAGTTTGTCCCAAAAAGTATTCAAGATAGTACCGGGCGAGAGGGCAGGTTTTACCGGTTCTCATATAATTAAGAAAAACCTGTCAGTTAAGATAACAGATATGTTTTGAAAATGTTGAAAATTAGCAACTTTAGGTATTATGATAACATATTTGTAATAAATCAATTGTCGTGAAATATTTTGAAGTGAAGTCGAGTCGATGTGATTTGAAACTTGATGAAACGAATAAGGGACACTAAAAAGAGACAAACATATACACCATCACAGGATTTAGCTTTGTGAGAGGCTAAGATAGAATATACAATATATAGTGTTTCCTATTATCTCGGTCTCCTCTTTGTGCGGTGCTTTAAAGATGATTAATACAGGTTTTAAATGTTAAAATAAACTTACTTATTAAGTATCAAAATTAGACAGACATGTAAAGACCGCCAACACGCACTGGGGCAGCGCGGCGGACATTTGCCCTAAAACGTTTTCAGGCGTGAGAGGAGGCCTGTGCCCAGCAGTGGCACGTATATAGGCTATAACTTTACTTTTGCTTAATCAAACTTCATTTTTTTACTAAACTTAATCACAAGATCTAGTAACATGGATTTTATTTTCTTATTTTTGCCAGAACTGGTATATTCTGGACACATGTATAAAGTGGTTTTGACCGGTTATAAGTTTTGACTGTAACATATAATTATAATTATTTCCCTAAATTATTATCTAGATAGATAGTTATATTATTAGATCATGCTCGTATCATAGTTATATACCTAGTAAGACCATTATAAACCACTTTCATATAACGAGTAAGCTCGTCTTGACGGGCTTGTAGCTTTATGCGTAAACTGCGGAGTGCGCCTGGCATGTTCACACTTATATATTTATCAAAAGATTGGAGATGAATTATGACTGTAATAAATTATGTGAATTATATATATTAAGTGGCCACTTAGTAGTCATGATGTCTGAGCATTAAGTCACTTGGTGTACACGTAAATTGTTAAGCGTGACTGTGTCCTGCGGATTCCAATCCCACCTGGAATAAATATTTGTGCCCGAAACAAATAATTCTTCCAGGTTTGGTTTTTCCACGTTTGGTTTTTCCACGTGCAAACTGTGTAAGGAAAACGCCTAAATGGCAAGTGATCAACTAGTGTGTGTGGCGGGAGGGTCTTTACCTTTTTAAAAATAGAAAAATATGTTAATTCTGCTAATACACATAATTTGTGTATGATGGGATATTTTTTAAAGGAATTTAAAATTTTGCAGTAGTTAATAGTCCAGAATCTCCAGAGCAGAGATCGCCACCGCCGCGATATGTCGATGGCATGTTGGCGGTTTGCAAATCCTGTGGTTACACTGGATTTGATTTCAGTCGTTGCCAAAGGTAATTTATTAAAACTCGTAAATTTATGTTTTTTTTTTTATTTGTGATAAGTTTGACAGTATACGTTAATTCTTTAATTTAATCTTCTTTCTTTGATAAGTAAAATTTTATTTCAGGTGTAAAAGAGTATTTACAGAAGAACCTAAGAGTGTACCCATAGCTAGTAAAAAAGTGGAACAAAAGAAAAAAGAACCAGAAAAAACAACTTTGGATAAACAGATGTAAGAACATTGCTTATTATTTTTTTTTATAAAACTGAAGTGACCAACGAGCTTAGTCAACCTGATAGTAAGTAGTTACTGCAGTCCATGGACTCCTGCAGCCATCTTCAAACAAAGAAGGCTACATATGCACTGTCACCCTAAGGACTAAGATGGAATGTCTCACAACCAGACCAGAACACAGGAGCGCAGGTTGGCGGCAGAAATAGATGAGAGGGTGGTATCTATCCAGATGGAGACCTAGGAAAAAAGAAATCCTACTACCACTTAAGAAATAGTTGCAATGTGTATAGAAAACTTTTAACATAAAAACCTCTTGCAACACCTTTAGACTGCACTCCTCCATTTTTCGGGCTCGCTTTTCCGTATATTTTTCATCGTTTCCCATAGTTGTCCTGCGCAAGTACATCATTATACAATTATCTTTCACTTGAAGCTACATGGTAGTAAACACATGAAAATACTTATTACAAACCAAACCATTTTAAATGTAACCTTTAATAAAATATATAAAATAATTTACTTGATATCTTTACTTCTTTTTCTGTCAGTCTGTAAAGTTGAACGCACATTTGTCAGCACCGTACGCGCCGCATTTAGTGATGGCCCTGCACATTTGCACGTACGCGCCGTACGCAAATCTTTTGTATTGCCAACAATTTTGCAGTTTTTTCCAACCACTTGTGTGAAACGGTAAAGTGACTTTGATCACTCGGATCGCTATGGAAAAATTGTAATTGCCTGCTTATTGGCAGAGGTAGAAGAAAATAAAATTTGAAGGTAAAAAGAAGATTCTGGATTCACAATATTAATTTAAAAAGGCATTTGTATGGAGAATATTATAGTTTATTTAAAGGGTTATTAGATAATGATGAACTTAAGATATTTTCAGATATTTGCATTTGACATACAAGACATTTCATGAATTGTTACATATACTAAAACCTATATAAAATATATTTTGAAAAGGAAGTCGAAACCACCAGATTTAGTGGAAAATCCGCTAAATTGGCAACATTAGACAAAACTGAGTAATAGCACGCGCCGAACGCGCTGCGTTATGTGACGTCATCAGCATGCCTCCTTCAATATTTGGATACCTACCGCATTTTATAAAATTCGGCTCATACGGTGCGACTGCAATGTGCGAGATTTCATATGATTCCATACAACGAATTCTAAAATTACGGTGCGACTGCAATGTGCGAGATTTCATATGATTCCATACAACGAATTCTAAAATTCGGCGCGTACGTCGCGTACGGTGCTGACAAATGTGCGTTCAGCTTAAAGCAGAGTTCGATCTAACATTGAAGGGTTTTGAACTTATGCTCTGGTCTTTCTAAGTCAGGTTGAAAGGCCAACAACAATATGTTTTCTTTAGCCATACATTAAATTGTACAGCCAAAGCCTAGGTAAATGTGAAGTTGTTTTGTTTAAAAAATTTTAACTTGTCATTTTTTTTACAGCTCAAGTAGTGAAGGTATTAAATTAAATTTATTGAAGACAACAGTGAAAACAATTAACAATAAAACTGTAAGTTGTAAAATAATATGTTATTTTTATTTTCTCTACAGTTTGGGATGTTATATATATATATATATGTTTAAAGTTTAGCAATAAAACATTTCAATTACTATCTGTGTCCTCAACTCCTGATATGTAGATTGTATATTCTGCCAAATTATGCGGAGGATTTTTTATATTTGAAATTCTTATTGTTTTTGTAATGGCTCTATTAATTTAGAATGCTTTACAATTATTTTGATAAATATTATATTATCATCTTAGTATTATCATAGTTCCATTTCGACTTTTGTTTTTATAGCATGATACATAATAAAGATTTTTTACTTAGTATTTTAATGATTATTTTAACAATTAACAAATTTAATTAATTTCTAACACAGTTTTCTTTATCTTTAATTATTAAAACGTAGCCCTCACAGGACAAAAAACCAGGAAGAGTGAGAAAGCCAAGGGGCAAGCAGCCAGACCCTGAGCCAGTCATATTAACACTGAGCTCTGATGAGGAAGACTCCAACAGTTCCATGCTCAGTAATCAGGTTAGTACTAGATCTATTCCATAATTTCTTCCAAAGATAAGCGAGATGTACATGCGCACGCGCATTAGAATCTAACTATTATAACCTCAACGTGTTATATCTTATTGTTAGAAATTACTCTCAAAATTATTTAGTTGTTAGGTACTGACTGAGATATTTTGGGTCCACTCGACCGCAAAGTGTAGCATAACAACTAATACATAATGCCTCAATGTTTGGGGAGGCATATGTAGAAGGCACGTACGGAGCTACACATAATAGAAATCGTGTTTTTGACTGCGGCAAGAAACGTAACAAATATTTTAGAACAGATTGATAATTTTCTTTTAATGCATGATAATTCTCGGCCTGATGCTGCAGCGATAGTTTTGGAATATTTTAGAGAGGTTGAAATCTAAGTTTTAGGGTAGTCCGCCCGCTCGCTAGACTTAAACAGCTAAACCCGATAGAGCATATTTACGGTAAACTAAGCAAGTTAACCAACGAAATCCAGCACCAGCTAACATTTGAGACCTTAAAAGAGCAATGTTAGTATAATGGGATCTTATACCACAAAGTTTAATTGACGATTTAATAAAAAGTAAGCCCAGACGAAAGCAGTAAGAGTAGGTAAATAATAAATAAATAGTTTACACACTAAATACCATAGAATTGTGACTAACTAACGTTAAAATAGATTGGCAATGGAAAAGAGAAAGAACACAATGTATGCGTATGTTAGAGCGAGAAAGATATGTTAGACCATTCACGTACACGCTATCGGGCTGGCGTCATTCGTGAGTAAAACAAATCCCGATTGTATTTGCAAAACCTCAGGTTTTAAAGTGAAAGTTAGTGTTTAACAGACTTAATTAATTATGCCTAGGTGTGTAGTACCCATGAAGCAAATACAAAGAGGAGATGTTGTAATTAAATTTCACTATGTAACAACGCGTGACAATTTGCGGGGTGAGGGGATGCAAAGCCCCGCCCACTTTACATTATCTACATCTACTGATAAATAGTAAAATAACTCGAATCTTTCCATATCGATGTTGCAATGTAGCTTAGCTACCTTGACGGTAGATGGCGGCATGTACACAAAATGTTATAAACTAGAAAAATAATATTTTGGCGATTAAAATTTCTTTATGTCTGAATGCAAAACAAATTTCAGCACCTTCGTATGATTATTTTATCTTTACCGAGCTCTACGTACCTTTATATTTTTAGTTCACAGGACACAAAGTGTCGCCATCTAGTGTGGAATATATTTAATTATATTTGAAAGCGGACGTAAAGAGAATTTTCTAGAACTATTTTAATAAATTAGGTGTAAAATTACTTGCAAATGAAATGTGATGCCATCCATAGCATCGGAGCGTCTATCTCATGAAGCAAATAGAAATTTAATCGCCAAAATAATTTTATAGTTTTCATAATAATTTTGGGAACAGGCCGCCATTTATCGTCAAGTAAACCTCATAAAAAATAACAAAAGGGCAGGGCCGCAATTAGAATTCAATTATTTTACCCAGTAACCCAACATTCAATATTAAAATGAAGGAAATTGTACTTGATGATTTTTACGAAATGTTTAAGTTATATTTAAGTGACATTCTATATGCAAAGAATCACTTAAATACAATAACACTAATTACAATCTAAAATCACACTAATAATAAAACACAGTTCGCCGTTATTTCGCTTCGAAGTATTCTCTTGTATCGCCAATCCAATACTGCCTCGGTCGTGGTCTATACCGGCCTTATATAGGGCCTCAGATAGTTTCCAGAATCTTCTACTGTAGCGACATCTAGAATGTTCGAGTACATATCGGTCCCGAAATTTCTGGAAGGATCTTGACTCTCCTAGTTCTGCTACTCGACACTAGAGGGCGCTAGTGTAACTAGTGTTGCCATGTACAAGACATTAATAGTGGCGCGCAATACTTTCATTTACTCGACACTAGAGGGCACTAGTGTAACTAGTGTTGCCATGTACAAGACATTAATAGTGGCGCGCAACACTGCCCCCTCCTAAGATATGCTCGTCCCGAGCATTATTCGCCCCATAATAACGCGCCAGTCGATCCACATGGACAATCTTAGGAGTACCTCTGGCACCTTTCTGTATCCGGTAGGTTACATCATTGATCCTTGTCACAATCCGGTACGGTCCGTCCCATTTAGCTTGAAGCTTAGGAGATTTCCCTTTGCTGCGAACTGAATTGTGTAACCACACTAGTGAACCTTCATCAAACCCCTTGTTGTTCATTTTGCGGTCATACCGTGTTTTCATCTTCTCAGACGTTTGCTGGCCCGTCTGTCTGACGTGCTCATAAATGTCATTTATTTTGTTCCGCAAGTCATTTGCATAATCGGTTATACTGCGTGGGGCATCAGGTGGTATTCCGGTGATCAGGTCTGCAGGCAGCCGTAATTCTCTCCCAAAGTTTGCGAAAGCTGGCGTCACTGACGTACTTTCGTGAACAGCGCTTCGATATGACAACAAAAACGGTTGTATGTGCCTGTCCCAGTCTCGTTGCCGTTTTTCCACAACTTTTGCCAGGTACCTTTCCAATGTCTGATTAAATCGTTCTACCATTCCAACAGATTGTGGGTGGTAAGAAGTTGTTCGTGTTTTATGGGTACCCATAACTCTGCAAGTTTCCTGGAATATTTGAGACTCGAAATTCCTTCCTTGATCGCTGTGAATCTCTAAAGGTACTACAAAACGACAGAAGACTTCATGAACTAGTTTATCTGCAATTGTTGAAGCTTCTTGATTTGGAATGGCGAAGACTTCTGGCCACTTAGTGAAGTAATCCATCACAACCATGAAATACTTGTTACCACTTTCACTTTCCGGAAACGGCCCCGCAACGTCAATGGCTATCCTCTCCCATGGTGCACCAACATTGTACAATTTCAATGCGCCTCTACTACGAATTTGAGGTCTCTTTACAGCCGCACAACTTGTACATTTGCGGCACCAGTCCTCGACATCGTCACGACAGTGGACCCAGTAAAACCGTTCTCGGATTTTCAGTAGAGTTCGTTTAACTCCCAGGTGGCCTCCTGAACAACCACTATGGTACAGCTGTAGGACATCCGGTACTTTAGCCTTAGGGACAACCATTTGCAAATGACAACTGTCTCCCCGACCATTTTCCCATTTACGGCACAGGACTCCATCCTGAATCAGCAAGCTGTCCCATTGGGCCCAATAGCTTTTCGTGGTCGAACTCATTGCTGAGACGTCGCTCCACTTGGGTTTAGGAGCACTGGCCCTCATCCATTCCAGAATCGGCTTAATATCCGAATCTTCCTGCTGTGCATGTTGTAGGCTGTCCTTCCACTCATTGCTGAGCTGGTCTGTCCTGAGCATCCTCACAGATACCACTTCCTTACGCTCTTGCCTAGTACAATGCTTGCAATCTTGAGGGCAAGGTCTTCTTGACAATGCATCTGCATTGCCATGAGATTTCCCGCTGCGATGTTCGATCACAAAGTCGTATTCCTGCAGTAGTTCAATCCATCTCGCAACTTGTCCTTCCGGATTTTTGAACTGCAATAGCCATTTCAGTGCAGCATGGTCAGTTCGTAAGTGGAATTTCCGCCCTAGAAGATATTTGCTAAAATGCTGCAAGGACTTTACCACAGCAAGCAATTCCCGTCTTGTGACACAATAGTTCCTTTCCGGTTTTGACAATGACTTGCTGAAGTACGCAATCACAATCTCTTGGTCACCATTCCGTTGAGACAACACACCGCCAAGTCCTATATCACTTGCGTCTGTGTCAACTATGAATTCCTTGCCCGCATCAGGGTGCCCCAAAATAGGTGTTTTGCACAGACGGTTCTTGAGCTCCTGGAATGCAATATCGCAACTTTCATCCCAGCAGACATGTCGCTTCTCCTCGGTTAGCTTGTGCAGAGGTTTGGCTATATCTGCAAAGTTCTTCACAAATCGCCGATAATAAGAGCACAAACCCAAAAATGCTCTAACCTGTGTCTTGTCTTTTGGAACCGGCCACTCCTTGACAGCGGCAATTTTTTCTGGATCCGTGCGGATACCTTCTTCCGACACTACATACCCCAAAAAACTAACTTGCCGTTTGAATAGTGAGCACTTCTTTGGACTCAACTTGAGGTTGGCACTCTGGATCTTCATGAGCACGCGTTCCAGGTTTTGAAGGTGTTCCTCAAACGTACGGCCTACGATGATGATGTCATCCAAATAGACCAGACAGGCATCTCCAATTAGCCCGGTAAGTACAAGCTCCATCAATCTTTCAAACGTTGCTGGAGCATTGCACAATCCAAACGGCATGACTTTAAATTACCACAGACCCTTTCCTGTGGAGAATGCAGTTTTCTCCTTGTCCTTAGGGTCAATTTCAACCTGCCAGTAGCCACTTTTCAGGTCCAGCGTACTAAACCACTTTACGCCTGTGAGCATGTCCAGCGTGTCATCAATTCTAGGCAAGGGATAGCTGTCCTTCTTCGTAATGTCGTTCAGGCGGCGGTAGTCAACATAAAACCGCATGCTGCCGTCCTTCTTCTTTACCAGCACCACAGGTGAACACCATGGACTAGATGAAGGTTCAATAACACCATCCTTCACCATTCCCTCAATCATGGTTTCCACTTCCTTTTCACGTGCTACAGGCAATCTTCTTGGCCGCTGACGAATAGGCAATTCTTGTCCTGTGTTTATTTTGTGTTGAACTAAGGCAGTCTTTCCTATGTCAGCTTCGTTTGACGAGAAAACATTGGCGTACTTGAGTAACAACTTCTTCGCCTTGACCATTTCATTCGGGGAGAGAACGCTGCGACAGTCTTCTAAAAGTGTGGTCACTCTCGTTTGTCCATCCTTGCTAGGGGTCCCGGTCGATAGATATTCGCACCGACGCAACCAATCCACTTCCTCACTAGTACCGACCAATGTGCCTTTTTCTATAATCTGTTCCTGATCACAAAGGTTCAACACACGTACTCCTGAGATGTCGGTGGTTCTGACCAAGGTTCGAGCCACTTTCCATGGAAGGTCATTGTCTACCCTTTCCACGAGTACACAACGATGAGCTTGCCCAGGACTCCGAGGAAGACTAACCGGCACAATCGTTTCCGATCTCGGCGGAAGAACAATCTTCTTAAGGCTGTACACATTCCCTGGTAACGCCCCTTTCATGAAAAGTTCCTCTTGTCCACATTTCAAAACACCTTGCTTAACGTCGATCTCACAACAATTCTTCCTCATAAAGTCTAGGCCCAGGATGCAGTCGTCCATTATATCAGCCACGATGACATTATGCAGGTAGATAATGTTGCCTAGCTTCAACTCCATCTCCTTCTCTCCACGGACGGGTATGCGCTGACCAGTGGCTGTCACCAAATTAATGCGTTCTCGGTTGTATGCGGAGTCCCCAAGGAACCGACTTATAAGTTGGGAACTGACAACCGTGCGAGAGGCTCCAGTGTCTATGGTCAGTTTACACGGCATTCCGTTGACTTCGCCCTTGATGATTAGGCTGTTCCCATCATGGGTTTGTGAGATCGAAATCCTTGGGGCTCTTTTAACATCAGCCAGCACCCGCCCCGCAGTACTGGCTTTTACTCGTTTCCCTGCTGCTGCTGGGCGGTGCTATTAGCCGCACTACGCTCTCGAGATCGATCACCTTCCCTTTCTACAGTTCGCTTAGGGCAGCTGGATCGAAGATGGCCCCTTTCCCCACAGCCGTAGCACCTAGGGCTGTAGCTTTTATTGCGGTCCTGAACTGTAGCTGCTGCAACCTCCCTGACGCGGTGGGAACGATGATCCTGCCGCACGGCTTCCACCTCCAGTGCATGGGTCAAGGCGTCCTTAAGCGTCTCGTGGTGCCCGAGCCTCACAGCGGCTCTGACTTCAAGGTCGCGGATGCCGTCGATGAATGTCTGCACCAGGTTCCCTACAATAAGCGCAGGTACAGACTGGTACGATTTTCGAACCAGCTTCTCCACCTCAAGGGCCCACTGCTGCAGGTTTTCGTTACTGCGTTGCACGCGATCTTTGAGCTGCGCACTAAAGGCGTGTTCCAGGTGAGTGTCGCCATATCTCGCCTCCAATGCCTCAAGGAGCTGCTCGTAAGTCACTTCCTTACCGAGAGCTTCCAGAACAGTTAAGGCCTGGTCGCGCAGGCCTAGGGTGAGAGCAGTCATGGCCTGACTTTTATTCCAGCCGTTCGCTTTCATGACAGCCTCGAACTGGATTTTGTAGGCCGACCAGGAAGAAGTCCCATCGAACGGTGGCACTTTGAATCCACGTAGCGAAGGTGCTGTAGCTACCACGGGAGCTGTAACTCCATCCCCAATTTTGAGGTCGTTCAGCGTTTTCTTCACGTCAGCCATCACATTGTCAACCCGATTGTACACTTGGTCGATTCGGGTTTCAGCTTCTGACAGGCGGTTGTCATATTGAGCAACCTTATCCTTCACCTCACTTATTTCTTTCCCGAAGGTAGCGTGAAGGTCCTTCATGAGAAGTATCTGCTCTTCCTTATCGCGTTTGAGCTGCTCTTCCAACCGACGGCCCTGTTCCTCCTGTTGGCGGGCTTGTTCCTCCTGTCCGCGCTGCAGCTGCTCTTCCAACCGACAAGCCTGTTCCTCCTGTCGGCGGGCCTGTTCCTCCTGTCGGCGAGCTTGTTCCTGCAGCATCATCATCAGAGTACCTAAATCAGGTGCTGCAGATGCAGGAGCTGCTGACGGGCCGGACTCCGTGGTCGGCAACTGGCCTGCCGACGTCTGTGACGTTGCACCACCAAATCGTCTCTGGTCTGTCTCCTGTTGGCGTTGACTTCGGGTACGGATACCCTCGGTGTCGTCTTTAGGTAAAATCGGCATATTTGATCCCACTTCTGACACCAATTGTTACGAGCTTGGGGTTCGAGACAATTAAAAACTGCCGATTGAAATACCAAAATTGACACTTTAATTACACAACACTAATTACAATCTAAAATCACACTAATAATAAAACACAGTTCGCCGTTATTTCGCTTCGAAGTATTCTCTTGTATCGCCAATCCAATACTGCCTCGGTCGTGGTCTATACCGGCCTTATATAGGGCCTCAGATAGTTTCCAGAATCTTCTACTGTAGCGACATCTAGAATGTTCGAGTACATATCGGTCCCGAAATTTCTGGAAGGATTTTGACTCTCCTAGTTCTGCTACTCGACACTAGAGGGCGCTAGTGTAACTAGTGTTGCCATGTACAAGACATTAATAGTGGCGCGCAATATTTTCATTTACTCGACACTAGAGGGCACTAGTGTAACTAGTGTTGCCATGTACAAGACATTAATAGTGGCGCGCAACAATATTTTATTCCAAATTAGGCATCTGAATGCACTTTTTGAATGCCAATCTAAGAACATTAAATTGTATTCAAGTGAGTCTTTGCATATAGAATGTCACTTAAATATAACTTAAACATTTCGTAAAAATCAGTCTAAGTACAATTTCCTGCATTTTAATATTAAAAGTTGGATTACTGGGAAAAATAATTGAATTCTAATTAGGGCCCTGTCTTTTTGTTATTTTTATGAGATTTACTTGACGAGAATACGGCCTGTTCTCAAAATGATTATAAACTATAAAAGTAATATTTTGCGATTAAAATTTCTTTATGTCTGAATGTAAAACAAATTTCAGCACCTTCGTATGATTATTTTACCAATACTGAACTCTACGGACCTTTATATTTTTAGTTCACATGACACAAAGTGTCGCCATCTAGTGTCGAATATATTTAATTATATTTGAAAGCCGATGCAAAGAGATTTTTCTAGAACTATTTTAATAAATTAGGTGTAAAATTATTTACAAATGAAATGTGATGCCATCCACAACATCAGAGCGTCTATCTGAGTAGTTTTTACACAATAAAACACAACACTTCATCCTTTTCTTCTTAATACTACGAAAATACAACGATTTGCGATTTTGTCAACACATAAGCGCACAGGACGAATGCTGACAGTATACTAACTAAAGCCACGTCACTATGATGACGTCAGGACCTACTTAGAATCACAGTGCACAGTTACTTATGCCGTCTCCCCTTTGTATTAGCTTCATGGTAGTACCTAAATACAAGTCACCTTAGAAAGAAATCCCACATTAATAAACATTTAACCCGTAGGTACGATTGAAATGTTTAGCTGTCTAAATGCTGTATTTTGGAGTAGGTACAAACAATTTGTACTTAAATAGATAGGAAAAATTATCACATTTTATAATAATAATCATCTGAATGCAAAGCAGTTGGATTTAAAATAATTGCAAATACGTGAAATTCTGCTAATTTTAACCTCACTTTTCTACCGACTTCAAAAAGGAGACGGTACTCAATGAGGGCGGGCATCCGCGACTTTTTCTGCCACCAGAGCGGCGCTACTTAAAAGTGAGGTATAATATTTGACAGATTTCATAGCAGGGAAGTTAATTTGTTCGGAAAATGTAAAGGTTAATGTTTATTTCTGTACTATTAACTATATTTTATATTAATAAGATTAAAAATAAATAAACCAAATGACAAATATTCATAAAAGTAGAAAAATTAAAAAAAGTTTAAAATGTGCAAAAAATTAACTGATAAACTGTTATTTTAAACAGACAGAGAAGTTATCTCAATTAAATGACATTGTGTAACAAAAAACTTTAACTCAGGTCAACTAGCGACAACTGGTGAGTTGAAAATTATTAGCCCTCATTCAACACCAATGGCGAATATATCACTCACCTTCGATTTGCCGACGATATAGTCCTTATGGCAGAATCGCTGCAGGACCTAAGCACCATGCTCGATGACCTCAATAGTGTCTCCCAACGGATAGGTCTTAAGGTGAACATGGACAAAACAAAGATCATGTTTAATGTCCATGTCACATCTATGCCGGTAGTTGTTGGGAGCACTAACCTCGAAGTTGTTGACGAGTATGTTTACCTGGGACAAATAGTCCGACTAGGTAAGTCCAACTTCGACCGAGATGTCAATCGACGGATTCAACTCGGCTGGGCAGCGTTCGGGAAACTACTTCACATCTTCTCGTCAGACATACCTCAAAACCTTAAAACGACTTTGTACAACCAGTGCGTGTTGCCAGTGATGACTTACGGATCTGAGACGTGGTCCTTCACTGCTGGCCGCATGAGGACGCTCAAGGTCGCTCAGCGAGCTATGGAGAGGGCTATGCTCGGGGTTTCTCTGCGTGATAAACTTAGAAATGAGTATATCCGCAGTAGAACCAGAGTAACCGACATAGCCCAACGGATTAGTAAGCTGAAGTGGCAGTGGGCCGGCCATATAGCTCGAAGAACCGACAACCGATGGGGAAGAAAGGTTCTTGAGTGGCAGCCTCGTACCGGTAGGCGAAGTGTAGGGCGAACCCCCACGAGATGGAGTGGACGACCTGGTAAGACATGCAGGAAGTTGATGGATGCTGGTGGCTCAGGCCCGTGCTTTGTGGCATTCCTTGGGGGAGGCCTATGTTCAGCAGTGGACTTATGAAAGGCTGTAATGATGATGATGATTCGACTGTATGTTTTTTTTATTTGTGTTACCTCATAACTTTTTACGGGGTGAACCGATTTTGATGTTTCTTTTTTTTATTTGAAAGCTGGTGCTTCACATGTGGTCACATATAAATTTGATCCATGTCAGACCAATAGTTTTTGAGTTATTCTTAATACTTTATATTGAAGTCGGTTGTATAAAATTTGAATTTTAAATTATGTATCGATACTATTTTATCGAAATGTTCTTAACAAGTAAAGCTACGCATGCATGCAGCCTGATTCAACTTAGTAATATATATTTTTTTAATTTTTGGTTATTGTAGCTAAATATTCTTCTAATCGTTTAAAAAATAATTTTTAATAGAATTAGGGTGACAAAGGTGCACACAGTTCATCTGATGGTAAGTGGATACTGTGGCAGATTTTCACAAAATATTGAAAAAAAAAATGGTTGAAAATAATAAATGGAGAAGAATTGTTCCCCAAAAGAAAATATTCTACTATATGCCTTGCTGCATATAGTAGAATATTTGCATGCAGCAAGACATATAGTAGAATATTTTCTTTTGGTGTTCTTCATACATTGAAGAAAAATGTTTTTCTCATAGAGGTGCCCACTGTGTAGTGGCGGTGTAAGAATATCCACTACCCCATATCATCCTGTGGGTGTCGTATGAATCAGAAGATGGGCATTAGCGGGTTCCTAATAACGACTAAAAATAAAAAATAAACTGCGGTTGTCAAGCCTGGCAACTATGGCAAATATCCCTTCTATGAAGCAATCTATGGTGGAGGCCTTTGTTCAGCAATGGAATTTAATTGGCTCTAACAATAACATAGAGGTGCATTCAGCAATAACAATACATCCAAATATAAACACTTGTTACTAAAATTACATATTGAAACTTGTTTTATTATTAGAATATTATTTTTTATTTATTATAGGTGAATTTACTGTGATTTTAACTGAATTTAAAAAAAATCTAAAAAATTGCTGTAGTCTTGATTAATATCTTTTTAATATACATTTTCTATCGCAGTTTGGTTTTAGTTACTAACTTTTAATTTATATACACGTCATAACACAGATATCATTGTTTAAGGGCAGCGTTTCTTTCAGTGACAATTTTGATGTTTATGTATGAACTAAGTGGTAGGACCCCATTTCTGTCTGGGGGGTCATCTGGGTAGGTATTACCCTCTTACCTAAGACATCTCAGTCTGTAGAGGTGATAACGATCTTCTTAGTTTGACGTTAGCTGCAAGTTTCCATGGGCTGCAGTAGCCATTTATTGTCTTCAGGTAGACTTTAAGTTCGTTCTATACTTCAGTTTTATTAAAAAAAAAACCTTAACTAATAAATCCTAATAAAATAAAAATTAAATTATAACATGTATTTTCGGAATGTCGAGAATATTCTCTCGAGTATATTCTGAATTACACCTTTTGTTGGATCGCAGACACAATATTTGAATATTTATTTAATTAGTATAGCCATTCAGCGAGGAATCGTAGCTAGCGTTCTTGGAACGATACCACGGTATGTGGGACTGTATGATAATTTAAGTTTTTAGTTATTCTTATATTTATAGTTTTTTAAAATATTAAAAATCACATACAATAGTATGTGTTTTAATGTTTCATAATGTTGACAATAAGCTGCCATTTTAGTTTTTGTGTGACTTCATGCATCTTAAAACACGCGAAAGGGCACAATGCTTTTAAAGATAATATCTAATTTGTCAATATACGACGAGTAGTTTAAAACAGATGAACATACATACATAGTACATAGCCTTCTAAAATTGTAACCATCTTTTGGCTTTGTCATGGGTGGGTAAAAATATTAACTTAAATCATCTGCGCCAAATCAGAAGACACGAATATACTACAATCTGTATCGATAATTATAGTTGAGGCAAGCAATGCATGGTGCAGCACTATGTGTCACCCACACCTGCACATTACACGCACACTGGTTTATTTTGATTTTGGTCTCGCCTTAATCACTCCATTGCCAATCTATACTATACTATATCTATGCTAAATACTGAGTGTCAATCCGTACCACGATCATGTCGCGATGATAACATTCTACCTAAAGTACTCTGCTGAACTATGAGCCTCGCCCATAGATTCCCTCATAAGGGGATATTTGCCATAGTTGCCACGCTTAACGAGCGGGTTGGCAACCGTAGTTTGTTATTTTTATTAGGAACATGCTGCTACCCATCAGCTGGTTCACTTTTCCTCTGTCGCCTCTTACTATACTCACGAGATATAAGGAGTAGTGTATATACATGGTTAAGAGTGACAATCATAAAATTTATTCCTTTATTGCGTTCCAAATATGTATGCCCATTAATGTAAAATTTAAGTGCAATATTCTGTATGAGTTTTAACCAATTGAAAGTGTGTATATTATAAAATTAATCAGATGTATGATTATGTACATATCAAATTTAAAGCGAGCTGTTGAATAAATAAATTTAAAAACAGTTATTTATATTGCTTTTCAATTTTCATAGCACGAACAATTCATTAACATCAAAGAGCCTTCTTTAAGTGAGATCGAAGGTGGAACTCCAGATAGTGGCATTGGCTTGGATCATATGGATGGTAAGTGTAACTTTTGTTATATTAACTTTATTAATCATTTTTAATCAAATGTCTTACTCATAACTAATGCGGATAACTACTCTTATCACCTGTTTGTTTGTGTAACTGAAGGTTTGAGTAAATTTGTGTCTCCAGCGCGTATTTTGACACCCCATAAAACAATATTATAGAAAATGAAAACTTCTTTTACACAACTCCTTTTTAGGGTTCCGAGCCAAATGGCAAAAAACGGAACCCTTATGGATTCGTCATGTCTGTCTGTCTGTCCGTCCGTATGTCACAGCCACTTTTCCCGAAATTATAAGAACTATGCTGTTGAAATTTGGTAAGTAGATGTATTCTGTGAACGGCATTAAGATTTTCACACAAAAATAGAAAAAAAAAACCAATAAACTTTGGAGGTTCCCCATACTTAGAACTGAAACTCAAAATTATTTTATCACCAAAACCATACGTATGGGGTATCTATGGATAGGTCTTCAAAAATGATATTGAAGTTTGTCATATCATTTTTCTTCTAACCTAAATAGTTTGCGCGAGAGACACTACCAAAGTGGTAAAATGTGTCCCCCCCCCCCTGTATTTTCTAAAATAAGAGAATGATAAAACTAAAAAAAATACATGATGTACATTACCATGTTAACTTCCACCGAAAATTGGTTTCAACGAGATCTAGTAAGTAGTTTTTTTTAATACGTCATGAATCGTAAACCGCAATTTACCTTTCATTCAATCAACTCAAATATAAAGATAAAAAATACATTATTATTAAAACATCGATCAAAGTTACAACGAACTACAAGAACTTTTATATTATGTTACTTGCTGCTACGGAACCCTTCATGGGCGAGTCCGACTCGCACTTGGCCGCTCTTTATTAGTACACAACATGTTGTCCTGCTACCAATATATTTGCTAAGTCTTAATAAAAGTCCAGAAAAAAAAGGGAGTTATTTCTCAGCGCAATGTCACATAAATTACACAAAAAAAGACATTGATTTTAATGATCATCTCAAATCAAATATTAGTAGTAACATATAATAAAAATCATGTATGAATAATTTAAGTTACAGCCAACTACAACTATAAATGTTTATTTACCTACATGATGTAGAATGCATTATATGCACTAAGTGATAATTTAGTTAACAATTTAATAAACAAATATTCTAAAGAGATTAAATTTTAAATAATCCCCGATTTTTTTAATTAATATTTTTGAGAACATAATAAAGAAAGCTAAAAAAAAATTGATTCTAGTGAAACTACATGATCAGAAATAGAAATGTTTGAATTATTGTAAACATAATTCCCACAACACAAAAGAATAATTTGTTTAGTGTTAGATGATAATATTTTTGGTTGATTTAACACCAGGCTTTCCAAAAATATTTCTACTTTAGCTTCTTCCATGCGCCGCCGTTTACTACTACTTTACTGCATTTCACGGTTTCGCGAACTTCTAAATTAATTAGTTCGCTTGATGCAAATAAACACGATTGCATGAAGTTTTTTCAACTTATTTTTAATAGATGATATAAATGAGTTATGTTTTATTAATTCCCCATTTTTTATATAACAAAATTTATTTTTCATATATATTTTTTTATTACTATTGGTTAATAGTTAATGTGCAATTTACCGAACATCAGATCGGTTTACAAAAGGTTAAACATTTTGTTACTATGATTTTCGTTTTTCGATTAGTTCGTTTTGTATTCTAGTAAAATTCAAAAACATCAATAAGGCTGAATTTACATTGCGGCGGGATTGAATGGAACGGAAGCGTCTATTTCGCCTCGTCTGTGGGAAAGGCGCGCGAAACAAAAAGAAAATGATGAGAAAAGAAAGAATATTACAAAAAGGAAAAGAAATATTTGGGTTCATGATTCATGGAAGAAATGAAAACGTCACCCTTCGTGACACTTTCCGCGGATCCCACAGACTGCGCCGACACTAGCTACGGAATTCTCGAGAATGCGCGAGAATTCCACGGAACACAACATAAAATTCATTTTACTACTTTTACTATTTCGTTACAAAAATTCGCTTCCGTTCCTTTCCGCGGCAATGTAAATTGAGCTTAAAGATCTATGATTACATAATAAAATGTTCACAAAAACTATGTTAAACCAAAAAATAAACAGCATACATTATTATTTCGCCTTGTCGTGTTGTGACGGTCTAATTTATATTGTATCAAAAGAAAAGCCAAATTTTACACATAAAATGAAATAAAGTAATTCTAATTTAATTTTCTTATAATATACTAGCGATCCACCCCAGCTTCGCACGGGTGATTTTTGGATCTCAACAACAATGCTACCTACCCGGCATAGCTCGCCATTGGCTTAGGTCAGTTTCAGGAATTGCATGTTGTGAGTCACTCGCGCTCGCACTTAGATTACCCCATTTTTCAACTAAACGTAACGCATTGTATCACCATCCAAAAAAAGTAGTAATAACGGTAACAAAACAAAAAAAAACATTAGAATATCATAACTATAATTCACAAATGAATGACATTTACAGATTATTTACGCAAAATAACAGATGACATTATAAACCAGCAAAATTAGAAAAACCCTACCATCATAAGTTATCAAGGGATTAAGTTTTATTTTTAATATGTTAAATTAAAAATGAAATTAAAAACGTTCCCGGTATTGTCCACCCCTCTTTCTTTTATTTTTTTATTCTTTAGTATTTTAAACAATATATAATACTATATCTAAACAGTAACCACTTAATTTCATGTGATAAATAACTAAAATGATTACAAATACGTGTGACAGTTGGTGCATATATAGATTACAAAAAATTTCGCATCAATCTTAACTTTAACATGTTTATTGTACTTTTGTTACAAAGTGTGCGTTATAAAAAACCTTTTTTAACTTATGTATAATGCTATTTTAAATAGAGTATATGTATATACTCTATTATATATGAGTCTTCCTTATGTGCGCAATGGAACCCCAAACCCCTGGCCATGAGGCCAAGAAAAACGAGCATTTGGAAGCACCAGCCTTCCTGATCCCAGCGGCGGATCTGGTCTATGGCTCCGCCGCAAACCAAGTTTCAGCCGTGGAGGCTAGGGAGAGTGATGCCTTGCAATACCGCAATGCTCCTCTTCTCCAACAGCTTAACCACCACCGATCTACAATGCGGCCGCGCCAGAGTCGCGAAAGATAGAGCGAGTGGCGCTAGTCATACTAACACTCCTCTCCCCTCGCGACTCCGCCTCGGTTGCGGCGGTAGGAGAGGTCACTCCTCTCGCTGCAGTCTATCAACACATAAAAATGTGGGTGACCAAGTCACGGCTACTAAGCCCGAGGACAAGGCGGGAACCTATATGGAAAAATGCCTACGCATACTCGCCTGGCAAGGGCAAAAGAACGGGTTATGTCGTACTCGCACCGACTCGAATCCCACGGTGTTTAAACGTCCGTTTATAAAGGCAGGACGAAGTTTTCGCAGTCATCCGGCCGTACCAGGGCAAGCCGCCGCCAGGGGCCCTTTCTCGGGAGGGGACGACTGCTTCCCCCGTTCTTCTTCTCAGACAAATCACGCCGAAACACAGGCCTGCCTTCTGCATGACCTTGATCTCCACGTACGCAACGGCCCCACGAATCCGTTATGCAGAGGCAGAGGGCATGTCGTCAGAAAAACAGCTCTTCCGGGAAATGCGGCCCTTCTCGACTCCAGCGGCGGATCTGGTCTATGGTTCGGCTGCGGACTACGTTTAGTCCGGGGAGGTTAGGGACAGCGAAATAATATGCTATGCTAAGATGTTGTGTGTAATTCATGCATGTCGTTTGAAACGTCAAGTCACTTTGGTCTTTTATACTTTACTAATTAAGTAAGTACACTCGTAAGTTCTGATTTACTAGACAAAGTGCCATCTTTATGTATCGATCTATACTCAATAGCCAAAAGTGCCGCCAATTTTTTTGACATGACATGCAATTTTTTAATGTTATCACCTATAAGAGGGTTGAGCCCTTTTAGAAATCAGAGGTCTCTATCCAGCGGTGGGCAGTGTATAGGCTGTAACTTCGCTTTTTTTACTTACTCGTATTTCCTCTGAAACAAATTTTCCGATTACTACTTATTGTTACCATTTGATTGCAATAAAGATTATGAATTATGAATTACGATTAAACTTCGCAAATATAATCTATGTAGTATGAACAGTTCATAAATTTATTATAATGTCTCGAGCTATTTTCATTGACTCGCTGATCAAAGCAAAGCTGGCATTGCTTACACGTTATATTAAAAACAAGAGGAAGTGGCACAGAGCATGTTTTCTACCGGAACCAATATAGCAAAACTCACACATTAGTAATAACATGTGCCCCACAGGCTGTCTTAGCGGTAGCCGGTATTAGTGCCCGGTGGACCAACCGCATGTGCTCCACGCTCATAGAATTCTAATTACGACTTTCTACTCGCGCGAGGCCAGCTACGGCGCTTAAAGCTGAGCTTCTTCTCTCACGTTGCCAACTTCATAGTTTTTCTGGGCTGGTTTTTGGGAAACTCCTCAGACCGACTGCATTTTTTCGCCTTCGAATCTGAGGGAGGTTTGGGCAAAGGAATTTCGGCCCAAGGCTTCTGGCAGAAAAAAAGGGCCTCTTCGGCTCCTATCTCAGCTGTTAGGCTTGTAAGGCCAAGCGAACTTTTTCCTGTCCCTTACCTGGTTCATTTCCGATGGTGGTTCGTTTGCAGACGTGCCCTCCACTTCACGGCTCGTCCCATGCAAGACGTAGAGCCGTAAGGCGTTTTTTCAATTTCCGATACCAATATATCGTCAACAACACCGTTAGAAACTTATTCATACCGCGATTCGGTGCCAATATCGTAGCCATAATACAGTTTATGTATGATTCGCCAATTAATGCAGGTAAATCTTTTCGACCATACACCCCAGTATTCAATATTCTTAACAAAGCAAGAAAAAACTGGAGATTTAGAGATGCCTGGACTAGATTCCCTTAATTTTGTACTTATACAATATGACACAACCATTTATATTTATTGAGCTTTACATATGTCGTAAATTTAGCAATAGTACCAATAGTAAAAAAAATCGACAAAAAATGAGATTGAATTCATTGTGACGACTAGAAGGTTGAAGGATCATTGAGACATCAGTGATGTCTCAATGATCGCGAGGGTGAAAACTGGTAGCGATCACCGAATGGTTACAGGCACACTGAACCTAAACGTTAATTTGGAGAGAAGTCAGCTAATGAAGTCAACGCTCCGTCTCCCTAGTGCTCTAATCCAAGATCCGAAACCTGTCCGGTCACACTCTTAATCTCATGGCTGTTAGACGGGAAATGAAGCTGCAGTCTTCAGTAGATTTGATAGCATACAGGCAACTGAACAGATAAATCTCCAAATTTATGCGGCGGGACTCACGTAACTTTAATGCTGCTCGTATTGAAGAAGCGATCGAATGGAACCAGGGCTCCAAACTCTTTGCCAGACATCTGTCTGCCAGAAAGAGCCAACTGTCGAAGCTGAATACCGATTGTGGCAGCATCTTTTCCGAGACACCTGATATTTTGAGTGAGATTGAGAGAATCTATGGGCAGCTGTGAACGTCATCGTTGGAGCCACGCGCAAGTGTGAGTAACGATCCAAGAGCAAATGTTATCCGACACTAATCCGATGATATCCCGGATGTCAGTTTAAGCGGGATTATAATGGCTCTCCAGCACCTTAAAAACGGCAAGTCCCTGGGCGAGGATGGAATCACATCGGAGTTTCTAAAAACCGGTACTTAAAGTCCTTCAGAAGCTCTTTAATTCCGTCCTCCATGGTGGCACTTCTCCGGAGGCGTGGATCAGAAGTGCCGTGGTCTTGTTCTTCAAAAAGGCGATAACGCTCTCTTGAAGAACTACAGACCGATTTCCCTTCTGAGGCGCGTTTACGTGCTGTTTTCGAGAGTCATTACGAATCGTCTCGCATGCAGACTCGACGACTTACAGCCTCCAGAACAAGCTGGTTACCGAAAAGGCTTTAGCACCATAGACCTCATACATACCTTTCGGCAAATTGTACAGAAGACCGAAGAGTACAATTTGCCACTTTGTCTTGCGTATGTGGACTATGAGAAAGCCTTTGATTCCGTCGAAATTTTGTCGGTGCTGCAGTCCCACCAGCGGTGCCAAGTGGACTGTCGGTATATCGAAGTGCTGAAATGTTTGTACAGTAGGGCTACGATGGCTATCCGAGTACAGAACCAGAGTACGAAACCTATCCAACTGCAGAAAGGCATAAGACAGGGTGACGTAATATCCCCGAAACTTCACAGCTGCGTTGGAAGACGTTTTCAAGCCACTGGACTTTCGAAAGGATACGGTATTAACGTCAATGGCGAATACATTACTCGCCTTCGATTTGCCGACGATATAGTCGTTATGGCAGAATCGCTGGGGAACCTAAGCACTATGCTCAATGACCTCAATTATGTCTCCCAACGGATAGGTCTTAAGATGAACATGGACAAAACAAAAATCATGTTTAACGTCCATGTCACACCTATGCCGGTAGTTGTTGGGAGCACTAAGCTCAAAGTTTTTGACGAATATGTTTACGTGGGACAAATAGTCCTATTAGGTAAGTCCAACTTCGACCGACAGGTCCAATCGACGGATTCAACTCGGCAGATTACGATTCATCCTTCGTTCGGGAGATTACGATACATCTTCTCGTCAGACGTACCTCAAAACCTGAAAAGTAGATTGTATAACCAGTGCGTGTTGCCAGTTCCACCTATGGATCTGAGACGTGGTCCTTCACTGCTGGCCGTATGGGGACGCTCAAGGTCGCTCAGCGAGCTATGGCGAGGGCTATTTTCGGCGTTTCTCTGCGTGATAAACTTAGAAATGACGATATTCGCAGTAGAACCAGAGAAACCGACATAGCCCAACGGATTAGTAAGCTGAAATGGCAATGGGCCGGCCATATAGCTCGAAGAACCGACAACCGATGGGGAAAAAAGGTTCTCGAGTGGTAGTCTTGTACCGGCGGACGAGGTGCAGGGCGACCCCCAATAGATGGAGTGACGACCTGGTAAGACATGCAGGAAGTCGATGGATGCAGATGGCTCAGGACCGTGCTTTGTGGCATTCCTTGGGGGAGGCCTATGTTCAGCAGTGGACTTGTGGAACGCTGTAATGATGATGATGAACAGTAAAACGTCGAAAGAGCTTTTAAAACGTTATTAAAGAAACTAGAAGAAAATACGATTATATTTTTTACATTTTTTATACAATTTTTGATGTTTACGTTAATGATAATAAATTTAATTAAACAGCATAGATTAATTATAAACATGCTGATATTTTGTATAGATTAGAATAATTTATATAAACAACAGCATACACGTTGTTCGCTTGAATGGAAATTAATTTCACGGACGCACGTATCTGTATGTATTTACATCACACATTCTTGATTTTATAGGAAATTGTTACCGATAGACTGTCACTAAAATGTAGAACATTGTTAATTATATTAAGCTGGGGAAATATAAATAGTCGTCTTTAAAAAAATATATAACTGCTTATCAGATCAAATATTTTATTATTGAACGCATCCGTAATTATTTGCTTTCATAAACAAAGAGTGTGTAGGTAACTACGTTTTACTAACGAAATCCGTAGGTACCAAAGAGTATATAATTTAAGAAAAAGTACTCTGTAATTAAATCATACTTATAGTCTTTGCGCTGTAGCATGGTGCGTATGACAGCTCACGTCTATGAAGTGTCGTATTTTTTAGATAAACTGTCATACAGATATTGTTATATATATATATTATATATATATATATTATACTTCATAGATAGGGAACGCCCACTTTCGATAGTGATGGTGTACGCTTAACTATGCAAAGCCACAACGAACAACCACAGACTCAAAAATCGGTTTTAAAATAAATCGATTGTATAAAAATCACGTAAATATGTATTGCAATTGGAACTAATCATTTAACAAATTCTGGTTTACGGAAAAAAACGCACATGCACGACGAATATGCAGTGTTTCCGATGCATGGTCGATAATTTATTCGTTGGTCAGCTCAGACAAAAAAAAATTATGAAGTAAATTGCGCATTGTATCTAAAAGACTTCATCATAACTCATGGCGGCCATAATGGCTACAAAAAACCTATTTTTTATTTTTATTTCATTAGATTTGTAAACCAAATTCTCGATTATTTTTACCTTCCGTTCCGATATTTGGCCCATTGGAACTGGCAACACTAATACACTTAACGAAAGGTTAGCCTAGCACTCGTTTCTTGAGCTGCCGCTGCAGTCAACACCGTACTGAAAGTTACAGATGCTGGCAGCCATTTTATTTGTTTAAATGTCAATATGAATGTTGGAATCAACATGAAATAGAAGATGATTTTTATTTTCAAATTAATACATAGTATAATCTATACATTGAAGTGTCTGTAATATCAAAATAAAAAGTTTAAATAGATTTCGTTTCTGGATAGAATTTAAGTACTTTGAAAATAATGTATTGAATGCCGTATAGACAAATGAAACGACATATTATATTATATCAAGTTACATTATATTGGACTTTGTTAGAAAAGTCGCCATTGTTTTTATGTCGCCAATAACCTACAATTTATCTTTACTTTACTTACTTATCTTCACGCACAATCCCTGACGGGGTAGCCAGAGAGAACAGATCGCCAAGTGTCACGATCCTTACATACCTCTTTCGCTTCTTTCAGATTCATTATCTTCTTCATACATGCACTTCTAGGTATCCGAGTACTCTTGACCCTCCCCTGTTCGAGCAATTTGCTCACATAGTCTTCGAAAGTTAGTCTCGGTCTACCTCGACACCTTTTAATATTTACTTTCGCGCTATATATTTTCTTCACCATTCGGTCTTCACTCATTCGCTCAACGTGCCCAACCCATCGAAGCACGCCCTTATCAATTTTTGCGATAAGGTCATCTTTCAAACTGCCATATAGCGAATCTCTTCTATGTCAGGCCATAGTAACGCCGCACATTTTACGAAGAGATCGCATCTCCACTGCATTCAACTTACTTTTATGCTTCTTCTGGCATCATACCCAGGTTTCGCTGCCATATAACAAAGTCGGTACCAACACTGCGTTACGCATTGCAAGGCGTGCACTCTTCACTACACCTTGCCTTTTGACTAACGCAGTCAGGGCACCATTGACTTTAGTTCCCGGCAGCGACACGCCTGTCCACATCTAAATCACATCTTCCATCCCGGCTGAAAGCACTACCCAAGTATACAATTTCATTTACCTGTTCTAGACATTCCTGATTTACTCATATTTCACACTTCATTCTCTCTTCGTCCCTTTCAAATACCAGAACCTTAGTTTTATTAGCATTCAAACGGAGACCTTCAAGTTCACATTCTTCTTTCATACACGTGACTAATGCTTGCAGTTCTGCCTCTGATGGTGCAATAAGCACTGCATCATCAGCATACAGCAGACAATTTACGTTAATGTCACCCAATTTCACATCCAAACAGCTATCTTTCAGCTTCTGTAAACAACTGTCGAGATACAGTATGAACAGCCAGGAAGACATGACACAACCCTATTTTACGCCCGTTTGGACGCTAAACATGGGTGACAGGTCATGCCCTACCCGCACACAGGCTTTACAGTCACAGTAAAGTGACTGCACAGCCCTTAGCAATCGACCATCCACACCATACCCCGGCAACAGTTCCCACATTTTCTTCCTTACAACCTTATCAAATGCTTTCTCAAGATCTACAAAAGCACAGAAAATCCTCTGGTTAGCAGCCAGAAGCTTTTCCGTGATCATGCGGAGTGAAAACATTTGATCCGTGCATCCTCTTCCAGGTCTAAATCCGCATTGTGCCTCCCATAGAAATCTTTCCAATTTCTCTTGCATCCTACGTGTCAAAACCTTCGAGTAAACTTTACTTGCTAAACTGGTCAAGCTGATCGCCCTATAGCACCCGCAGTCAAAATGTGAACCTTTACCTTTATATAAAATCACAATGACTGCGGATCGCCAATCATCCGGGACATCCCCCGTCCGCCAGCACAAATTGCACAGCAGATGAAAGCTGTCCCAGACGCGAGGCCCACCATACTTGACCATTTCAGCAGTAACTCTGTCTAGTCCCGCAGCCTTACCACATTTCAGACTTCGAATCGCACGTTCAATCTCTTTCATACTGATGACCTCAGTCTAATCGAGGTCCGGGTCTGGCGTACCAGTCACGGCGTCATCCCCGGATCCCTCACTAAGATCATCACACGCATACATTTCTCTATAAAATTCGATCCATCGCTGCATGACGTCCGATTTTTCTGAGAGGACGTCATTGGTTCTCGAAAGCACTGTTCATTCTTAAGGCCGTCGCACCACTTTGGGTCCTTTCAACCTCCTTCCAGAAGAGTTTGGAGTTCTCCTTAAAGTTGTGCGACAACCTTTCATCCGCTTCCATTCTACATCTTTCACGCACTTCCTCAATCAATGTTTTCGTATGAACTTTCTGCAGCTTATATCTTTCTTTCATCTTCTCTCTCATATCCTTATCATTACCAGAGGCCAAGTAGTCTAACCATGCTTTCTTCTTCTTCTTTACAGCTTCTTTTACTTCATCATTCCACCATGCATCTCTTCTTTTACTACTACCTCTTTTTATCGTTCCACATACTTCTTCCGTTGCACTTACCATTCCATCCCTAAGGTTCTGCCATGTTCTTTCCACACATTCTTTTCTGCCATCGATGGTGTCAAGCTTTTCGACTACCCTCGCATGATATTTGTCCTTAGTATCCGCTTCCTGAAACCCTTTTATCGCCAAACTTTCCAAGCACCGACTCGTACCCTGATCGAGCGGTATCAACCCATCCATTCAAATCACCACATACAACAATTCTTTCGTTTCCCCTAACCAAATCTAGAACTTCTCTTACATTCTCCCAAAACTCCTCCAGCTCAGCCCTGGACGACGAAGTTACCGGCGCTAATTTATCTATTGTTCTAAATAAAATATAGCTTTGTAAAAATTAGTCCAACGTAGATTTTGTCTATAAAATATCGATATTTTAGTAACTGCCTCGACTATACAATCACATTCCTTTTTTAGTAACTGCTACTCGATTCTAAGGAGTTTTCGGCGAGAACTTGACCTGCGGCGGATTGCTGCTCTTGTATTATTGTTTAAATAATGGTTTGAAGTGGATTTTAATGTGTAAAAGTGGCACGATTTTGTGTATTAGATGTCTGCGCATGTGTACTATTAGTGAAGACGTTGTAACAAGGTGTCTGTCTAGTTAGGTGCCTTGAGATACTATCGCCAACCGTCTGCTGGCTCAAGTTACCGTTAAAATCTCCCTAAGACTACGCAATATGCCGCAATCCGCATCAACATATTGTGCAGCAGTGTACTATAAAGAATTATTATCACTTGATACCTGAGATCACAAAATGGAGACATGGCTTAAAGGACAAGCATCCAAGCCAAAATATCTTAATAAAAAAATCTATAATCATATGTCTGTTTCTAAGTTATCTTGAGAATCTGTACTTTTTAATCTGTCCGTAAATGTTCTGTTTCTGTCATTGGTAACCAATGCGTTTTTAAAAAGATTTCTACAAAGATGTCTAAAGATATTAGCGTTAACAACAGAAAAGGTATATAGGTACTTATTATAGTAAAATAAATTACTAGGTACACTAAAATTACATTCATTATTTGTTCACTGCAATAATTTGATATTGTTTCTGTCACTGGTAACACGTTTATATAGATTTTTGTACATAGATGTTTAAAGTTATTAGTGTAAACAGCAGAAAAGGTATATAAAAAGGAAAATAAAATTACTAAGTTTAATAAAATAACGTTCCTAGTTTGTTTCACTGCGATATTTTTTTTTTCAAACTCGTACCCCCAACGAGCGAAGGAAGAATAATGTCAATTATATTTCTGATAATTTGACGCATTATACACCGTAAATTACTAACGTAACAGCAATTTTGTTTTATTATAAACTTAAGTGATTTTGAATAAAATTGAATAATATATATTTATCGTATATAATATTTAAATCATTAAAATGAATAATTATCGTAAGCGTATTAAACAGCTACATTTATTAATAATACACACAATGTGTGTATTATTAATTTTATTTCAGGTACTGTTTGTGTAAATACACTAATTTATATTGAATATTCTGATAAGGCTAGTGCTATAGCTTGTTATAAGTGTTTTGATAAACTATTAACATAAAGCCTACCAAAATATCACTGAAGAAAATAGACCTCTTGCATAGAGTGCCTGATATGGGATTTTCATAACTGTCGCTCTTAGCAAGCAGCATGGCAACTGCAGTTTTTTTTATTATTTTTAAGTTATCATGCAAATGCTGCTACCCATCTCTTGTTTCAGTTGTTTGTTTTCTCTTACAATAGCCACTGGATCACTTGGTGTGTAGATTCTTGTACCCTGCAACTATGTGATAATTACCATACCTTATACTTATTATATATATTTTATTTGTAAAATAGAGGAGCCTTAATTTTGTCTCGGGATTAATTCTTCATATTCTTTTAATTCAAGATGGCAGTAGAGAAGAAATAAACCCAAGCATATTGCAAGGAATTGTTACTTCACTAATCTGCCGGACTATTAGAATCGGATCATATAGATATACACCAAAAGAAAAGGTAAGTGTGATCCTAATTTTAATCAGTTTGTAAATAAAACTTAAGGAGGCTGTATTACCAAAAAACTATTTGACTATGAAATATTTTACTATTTTTTCAGGTTTACATATCATCTAAAGGTATTAAGATAGTTGCACCCTCTCTAAAAAATGAATCGAGAGAGGTGGCACTTCAAATACAGTTAAAGGAAGTTGTAAGAATATTAGTACATTTTGGAAAAGGATTACCTGTTATTTTTTTATACACTATGAGTAAATGTGGGGTATATATAAGAAAAGCATTAGATATGACTGAAGAATCAGGTAAATAATCTTAGTATACTTTTTATGACATCTAAAAAGATTTAAAAAATCTTCTAATCTATCTTTTACTTCATGTGCTAGAGCCATGCTGCAGGTTTATTACGGTTATTCCGTTTATCCACCCTAAAAAATCCACCTTATAGTAAATACTCGGAAACACATGTTCATCTATCCAACCCAGATAGGGTGGATAATCGGAATTCATATATTATTTTTTCTCTGATTTTCTCCCTCGGCTGTGTACAGTCATTTATAGAATATAGAAACATGATAAGAACTGGCCCAAGATACTTAGTAGACAGGCCAACGCTGAAATAAAAGAAGTATCTCACAGGATTACAGATTCATTGGTCAATCTTGACCTACATCCAAAAGAAATGTTTTCAGAATGCTTGCAAAAAAATGCCTAGTTTTTTGCTAACACATCTGTTGTAGCAAAGCAATTTAGAAAACAATTGCAAATTTAAAAGTGTCAAATTCATTTAGGATATCAAATTATGTGTACTTGATAATGAAATTAGTGTAGGTAATTTCTTGGACATACTGTAGAATTTATAAATTATGTATCACGTCTTAGTGAGTATTTTGTGTGTGGGTAGAAACAATGTAATTATTCGAGCCATGAGATCTCCCCAAAGAAGTTCAACAATCCTTCGATGTTGCATGCCCTTCATGTACATTATGTAAATACTAGTAACAAGCCCAAGTTAGTTATACCAATTACTCGTATCCCATAGAATCAGTAATTCCTTCATGGGGCAATGTATACATTTTTACAACAAAATCCCAGAAAACATGCATCTGCTTCGAACTTTTCGAGATTTACCCTTGAAATGTTGACTCGTTTTTTCTTTTGCTCATCGGTTAACATTCTCAGTACTCGCACAGAGACCTTTTTCATATGCAATTAGTTCACAAGGATTTTTTGAATTACCATATGAGATCCCTGTGACCTCAGCTATATCCCTGATGGTCACTCGTCACACGTCCTTCGCGATGTTCATCTTGGATGTTCTGCCCTGCTTAAACTCCTTGGCCCAGCGTACAACTGGGGAATATGGAGGAGCAGAGTCCCCCCAATGTTTCTACCAAGTCTCTGTGTTTGTCTTTGGTAGATTTTTTTTAAACAGGGGTACTTGATAACAGCTCTTATTTGGTTTTCCTCCATTTTGACGTTTTCCCTTGATGATTCATGTTCAAGTGAATGTACCTCCCGGGAATCATAGCCCATATGATTTTTTTATGCTGATCTAGTGGATACATACATACATACATACATGGTACATAAGCAAGCGAAAAAATTTTTTTGGATTTTATATACACTGGAAATAACCGATTATCATTACTTTGGATCACCCCTGATATTTAGGTAATTTTATTGCTTGGCGATTTGAACCTTATTATCAAAATAAAAATTAACATTATTCTAGCTTGTGTTTGGCTCAAACAAAGACTATACGAAGCAGAATCTTAAGTGCTACTCATTAAAATTAAAAATTTTGGAACAATGGAAAAATCATCATGGTTTATGGCGCCGACTTTAGGGCATCTACCAATTATCATAAGGTCAAATAAATGGTAGGCAATTGCTTTCTGGATATTGTTCCTTGATCACTTGTTTCTGCTTAGAATTCATTAAATGTCAATATGTAAATAATACATACCTACTTGACATTTGTCAAATCAATAATAGTTGTCACTTATAACCTGGTAGGTTGGCATTGATTATAAAAACGTCTGGATAATTATTTGGCTTCACAGACACGTCACTAGAGTCTTCAAGACAACTTTGTAGACTTCCTTAGTGGAAGAAATGAAATAATCTGATAAATAGATCTCTTTTCCATGATAAAATCAGATTTAACTTCAGTCTCCTAATATGACATTGTTTATATCAATATTATATAGAGGTTTGTCAATTAACTTTATTCTCAGTAGGAGTCTTGTACTAGCAAGCACAAAGTAGAGCAACTCCAACTCGCAACAAGTAATAATCTGATTTCACATTCATCATCATCATTTTATTTGTAATTTGAGTCTTGCTTGATTCATATTGTTTATTTTCATAACTCCCTTATTAGATCATTGTTGTCCAAGGCAGGCAGGTATATAATTACTAGTAGTTGTTTATGTTTGTAGAAGTCTTAAATAAAGTAAAAATTCCTAAAAGTATGCTTATTAAATTTTTCTCCCAATAATGTTATTTAACGTTACTACACAAGGATTTTCTCCTGTATCATAGAGACAGTTAACATACATAAATTGCACAAAGACAAAAATCCAGATTTGTAGGCAGTACAAATACTTTTTCGTGTGGGATTTCTAACCCGTGGTCCTCAGCGCCTCAATTGGATGCTAAGCCACTGCACTACAGAGCCATCAATAATAAATTACTAGAGTTTTGTTTTTAATATTATGTGTTTATTTTCAGGCCCATATTACAATCCCATGTCAAATATAGATCCTTTTAAAAGAATTACACTTTTACTTGAATCTATATCAGATGAAGAAAAAATAGCCTTAAAAGCCTTATTTGGTAAAGTAATGGATGAACTTAATACTCGTGAAGCTAATGATATTTTAGTCAGGACATGTCCTAAAGATAGTAGTAATGTTACAAAAATTACAACTAGGTCTATAAGTGCTTCTAATTCATCCGGAGCTAAAAGGTACTAATTTATTTATATAATTAGTTAATTTAACTATTCAGTATTTGCTTTACATTAAATTAACAAACTATAATTAATCTATTTCCTTTTTTTAGTGCTAACCCTGCCGAAATAAGGCAGATCTTGATTTATCCGCCCGGTAAAGGAGGTATACCTATTAATACAGAAGACTACATGTGCCTAGCTCAAGATCAGTTTTTGAACGATGTTATCATAGATTTTTATTTAAAATATTTAGTTCACGATATATTAACACATGGTCAGAGAGAAAAGACTCATATTTTTAGCACATTTTTTTATAAAAGGCTAACAACCAAACCAAGTAAAGTTAATAAATGTTCTAACCCACATGAATGGGACAGTAGCCTGACACCTGCACAAAAGCGGCATGCGAGAGTGAAAACTTGGACAAAAAATGTTAACATTTTTGAAAAAGACTTTATTGTAGTTCCTATTAATGAAAACTGCCATTGGTTTGTGGCAATCATTTGTTTTCCCAGTTTGGATGGTTGTAGAAGTATGATTGATAATAGAACTGTCACTCCTCAAGAAATAAAAAAAAGAGGTATGTATGTCTCCATTTCATTGTTTTAATATATATATATATATATATATTAAAACAATTTTAA
Organism: Parnassius mnemosyne; assembly: GCA_963668995.1. Lineage (NCBI taxonomy): Eukaryota > Metazoa > Arthropoda > Insecta > Lepidoptera > Papilionidae > Parnassius > Parnassius mnemosyne. The sequence continues at coordinate 29,811,126 of CAVLGL010000159.1, forward strand.
TAACTTATCTGCTATATATTTCAATCACATGTACTTATAGATTTAACAACAGCTTGTAACATTAATCTTTCTAAAATTTTTTAGTTGTACAAAACAAGGTTATATTTGCTCAGAGGCCATCTATTCACTTGGCCTGCATTTATAAAATCTATTATTAACTCTAACACAGCATCACCTGGGCGAATACCTATGAACTATTTCGTCATTGCGTAGTTATTTGGTCCTAGTATAGCTATGAACCATCATCTCGACAAAACAAATACATTGTCAATATTACCTCAAGTTGTCCAGAAGTTACATGATTACTAACAGTTGAACTAATAAAGATTGACTGCTTTTTTATCATATGATCAATATTACATAATATATAGTTATAAGGTGGAAATAAAAATTACTATTTCTTATATATAATAATAAATACCTCACTAAGTGCGCGGGTTGATGAGCGAGATCGAATTATGCCCCACCCCCTTCTGCTTTCATAAGGGTTTTTCAACAGATCGAATCGATTTTTTTAAATTGAAGGTCATTTTATTTCAGAACGACGGTCTTCAATACAAATAGGAAATACGACAATCACCCCTTTAACAAAGCAAGAACAACTTACATTAAGTTGTGACTCGGATAATCTTAGTGAGAGGGATGAAGCTGAAGCAGATGTATGTGTTAAATTATCAAAATAGTATAAAATAGAACATACAATATTAGGAAACTTTGTTAATGATGCAAATTGGCTAGTAGCAAATATTATTATTATTATATGAAATAATTATAGTAATAATATTTACTTTTGTGTTATACACAGGCAGTTTAAAAAATAAAAATTAACATTTCAATAGTAATTTGGGAATAAGTTTAATTGAAAATAAAAATAAATTGTTTTCATCTCAGCTAAGAAAAATATGAATTGTTTCAGGAAAGTGATTTAGATATGCAATGTGATTCAGATGAAGAAGATGTTGAGAGAAATGAAAAAAGAGTTGAACCTCAACCTATAGGCAAAAATGAACCTATTAAACAGTGAGTAGTGAATAAAAATAAATGTGTCATATTTTTTGTAAGTACTTACTAATTTATTAAACTTTTTGCAGACCTTGTATATTAATTTTCGATTCGTTAGCTGGTGCATCTAGATCTAGAGTGGTTGCAACTCTGCGTGACTACCTCACATGTGAATATCAAGCTAAAGTAAGTTCAAGAAAATTTTGTGTATTTATTTATTTCTTTAGTTTCAACTATATTCTCATAAAGTTTTATTTTTTTAGATATGTAAAAGTAAAGTTTTTAACAAAGACAATATGAAAGGAAGCTGTCCAAAAATACCTCAACAAAATAATTTTACAGACTGTGGATTATACTTGTTGCAATATGTAGAACAGTTTTTTAAGGTTTGTAATGCTTGTAAATCAATATATTTCTTTTGTTATAATATATAACCTAATAACACAATTTATTTTTAGGATCCTATTTTGGATTATTCTTTGCCTATAAAGCAGCTGGTTCACTGGTTTGATGAAATTGTTGTGACACGGAAGCGAGAGGAAATTTCGAACCTGTTAAAATCATTAATGCACAGATTTAATCCAGAATCACATCTGACTTTACCAGATATTACATTCCCGACATTAAATGGTAAATTATATACGTGTTATAAAACAATTCAGGTAAATATGTTATTAAAAAATAAAAGTAACAAATTTTTGTTTTATAGGTAAATTAATAGAATCGGAAGAACAGCAAGATGAAACTTCTGATGGTGATAAAGCAAATTCTAGTAAAATGCTGAAAGGAGATGGAAAGGAGTCCGAAGGACCAACACTCACCTTTGTTAAACAAATGCCAACTGGTGATATATTAGTGAAACGTAATTTTTCAGATTCATCTGACACAATCCATTTAAGAAAAACTATAAGGTTGTCTAGTGATTCTGAAAATAGATCCGTTGTTTCAATAAAGCAAGAATTCATAAAGAAAGTTGAAAATGAAAATCAAATTCTTATACCTATTAAGTTACATACAAGTGATTTGGTTAAAGACATTCAAAACACATTAATAGTTAATAAAAATAAATCTATGAGTGAAAAAAAACATGGTGTACATAATCAGAACGTATCTAGTGTGAACTGCATTCGTCAGAATGTAAGTGATAGTGACAGCAACTCCTTTCTTAAAGCAAGAAGGATAAACAAACTTGAAGATGTAGTGAATGAATCAAACAAAAAGTTTAAACGGAATGAATGTTAAAACTGTTGACTGTCCATTTATCCCTTATATTAAATTATTATTAATTTAATAAGATGTATAGTTGTTTAAGGGACTTGTAAATATTAGTTAATGCTATTTACAACATGTATTTAATACTGTATCTGTTTTATAAAGATGATGTAAAGGATAAAATTTAAATTGTGTATTATACTAGCTTCCATTAAAACAATGATAGTAAGTTCAATTAGCTATGTGATTTTTCATTCGTTTTGACACTTTCTTAGTTTTATTTACCTGATAAGCTAGGAAAAAAATAAACTAAAAATGAATCTCTTAATATATCTATAATCTACAACTTGTGACCACTCTTAAAATGTAATACAAAAGTTATACTACTCAAACTAAAATAAGGGGCCACCACAAATGTTCCCTTTATTTATTTTTTTGCCATGAATATGTGCTCGGGTTGTTTTAAATTCAATGCAATTAACAAAAATAACAATATATGGATGTTTTTTTCTTCACTTTTTAAGGCTGCTTACACCTAACAATAGAATAAAACTGTAGACTAAATTCACAGTCGTGTTGTTTACTTTTGTTGTGACTAATAACGGGTATGTCCTCTTCTTTTAAAAACACGTTCTTGGAGCCTTGCTGGCATGCTCTCAATAAGATGGCGGATGTTTTCCTCTGGGATCTCTTCCCAGCACCTTTTCAGTAACTGAATCAACTGTTGCTGGATGTGTACATCCTCTTCAGTTATCTGGACTCGACGTTTTAATTGGTCTCAAAGATGTTAGCAGGCCATGCTATAACCTAAATATTGACTTTTTCCAGTACAGAGATGGTCACCCAGGCTGTGCGGTCGTGCATTATCCTGTATGAGGATGAAACCGTCTACTGTTCGCACATTCCGGTCTTCCTGGGCGGTGGTAGCTTGATTCATCCCGAGATACACTCCCGGTCTCTTGATACCGGTTCAAAGGTTTTGAATAGCCCTTCGCGATTATCCCAGCTGTAAAGTTACTGAAAAGGTACTGGGAAGAGATCCCAAAGGAAAACATCCGCCACGTTATTGAGAGCATGCCAGCTAGTGCTCCGAGAATGTGTTTTTAAAAGAGGAGGACATTCCCGTTATTAATCACAAAAGTAAACAACACAGCTGTGCATTTAGTCTACAGCTTAATACTATTGTTAGGTGTGTAAACAGCCTTAAAAAGTGAAGAAAAAAAAACATAGTAGATTGTTTTTTTGTTTTGATTGCATTAAATTTAACTAATAAAACATTGTTTTCAACCGACTTCAAAAAGGAGGAGGCTTACAATTCTTTTTTTAATGTATGTACACCAATTACTTGGACGCCTAAACCGATTTGGAATTTTGTTTCAAAGGGTATATGTATATACTTCCCAGGTCCCAATTAAATTTGTCAAAATCGGTCAAGCCGTTTTTAAATAATCAAAAATAAATTATATTTATATTGAAATCGGTTGTACAAAATTTTTAAATTTTCCCACTTGTATTGAATTTAACCCTTTCAGACCTGATTTTTTTATTTTGAAGTGTATGTTACTGTTGATTTTTCTTTCGATTAATTTACGCCTAATTGAGTGTGAAAACAATAAACCAATTATTGGTAAATCCAATTGTGCATGCCCTAAGCGCACACAAGTTTTCACTAATAACCTTAATAGTATACTTCCAATTTTCCAATAATTTTATGTCAAACTTCAATTTTAAATTAATATTAAACTGACGCGCTTCGTTTAAATTAATACCAACCAATATTTCAGCCAATAGCGTAACAAAAAAGTACATAAAATTAACATCAGCCACTGATGAATTCAGCCAATTATTACATCTATGTGATAAAAAAATATTTTTATGTGGTAGAGCCATGTTGCAGCTATATTAGTAGTATAGTTGTAGCACGAATGGGTCGGCTTGACCGGGGAAGGACCACGCTCTCACAGAATACCAGCGTAAAATAGCAGCATAACGCGGCTCTGTTTCGTATGGTGAGTGTAGAGAACCGGAGAACCTTTTTTACTGGAAACGAGGAATTCCATCTTAGTCCTCACGGGTGACAACGCATCTGCATTTTAATTCGTAATCGAGGATAGATGTAGATGTCTATGGGTCACAGCAACTACTTACCATCAGGTGGACTGTGTGCTCGTTTGTCACCCTTATTCTATAAAAAAAAAATTCGTACAGTTTACTAAAAATAACATTTCAAAAGATTTAACGGCAAACAATTTATTTAATATGATATGATAATTTTCAACCACAATTTGAGCATAAAATATTGGATATAAGTTTGATTTTTAACAAAAACTGTCTAATTCAACAGTTAAAATATATATTAACCATTTTTACTATACAGTATATTATCTATGGTCCGGAGTGAGAAAGGCAAAGTGTATTTAGTAAAATAACACAAAAAAAATAACAAACTCGGCACATCTAGTTCTCCTCGTCGAGGAGTTCCAGTAGCAGTCATCAAAGTACACTTTCAAGTCACTCCGTCAAGTCCGGAGGTAAGGTATATTCATAACTAACAAATGGAGCCCAAACTCTGCACGTCTAGTTCCCCTCGTCGATGAGTTCCAGTGGCAGTCTTCAAAGTACACTTTCAAGTCACGATATCAAGCCCGGACGTAAAGATCTCATAATAACTAACAAAACGAGGCCAAACTTATTTATATATAAATCCTACGTGCTTTTAGCGAAACAAAATATTGTAATAAAAATCTGTGATTATAAAAATAATATCTTTCCTTGGTCAAGTTTGTATCAAATTTGGTTTTTGGAATATTTTGTATTTCTACGGCGATCGATATTTTTAAGCACGAGCCGCTGTAACAAACGACCACTCACGACGGCATTTGAGGCCGGAGTAAATAAAGTCCTCTGTGGCTGTGGCTCGTAGTGCGGCTTCAGCCTATTTAGTAAAATAAATTAATACAAGGCTGCTAAAACCAGGCTGGTGCAACTTCCATAGTAAAAATTATATGTACTACAGGGGTCAAATTTTAATGACGGTTATCTTTTCTTTCTGCTTTTCGTAATATGTCTATTAATGCGACATTGTCAAATCAAATAGGTTCAAATGTCAAATCAAACAATTATGTTTGTATATATTTTATTTATTAAGATGGCTTTTAATTTTGCTATAGGAGCCGTTGTTCATTTACAGGATTGTTAAAAAATTAAATATGCATTTTAAAACTTACCAATTAAATGGTGCAAAAATGATAACAAGAAAAGGCTATTTGTAGCAATATTTCCCTAAGATGATGAAAGGTATGTGATGATTTCAATTTTAATAGTAATATGATATTTAACGCGAGTACATTTTTGGACTAGCCATCTACGTAGGACAGGTGTTTATAGTGTACGATTGTGTGCACAAATACAAACACACTATTTCCTAAATCTGATAGTTCGATGGTATGGCAATCCGGAACGAACTATACTTAGAAACTGTGTAGTCAATTGTGACTGCTAACATTCTATTTGTTCAATAAAAATGTGATTTTATTTATATTATTTTTTCAGATGCAAGCAATGGGTGAAATAGCTGGCACATGCACCAATTGAAAATATACACATGTTAAAACATATTTTTGTGGCAAACTTTGCATTTGAACCCAACTAAAATGAACTGTTATTTCATCAGTGGACTTAATTTAAAATTCCACAATTATGCATATGTTGATTAGGTTTCATTAATATGTAGCAAAAGATAATATCCCTCTAAAGTCACATTTTGGTAAGAATTCGATTATAGAAATAAACTCAAAGTTATTGGTATTTACCTGATTATAAATATTTTTTTTATAGATTCATCTACAAACATTGGCTATAATGAGCACTCATTTTGAAAGCGACAATTAGTAAACGATCTCTGCGAATAGTATGTACATACTCTGTGAAGAAGCTTAGCGATTTGTACATAGTATTTGTTACACATAAAAGCAATTTCATCCAATCAGTGTTAAAAACCTAATATTTTTACCCTAAAAAAAAAACAAACGTTGAAAACAAGCATCCCGACGCAGACTATTTATTTTACAGCATAGCAACACTTGTTCAGTGCGGGAACGAAGCCTCAGTCCTGCAATGCCGCAGCCAAACGCTTAGCCACTGCGCTACAGAGTCGTCGTTTATTTTTTACTTAATTAATTACTAGTATAATAGTGCGTTATTTATTTTATATTTTCTTTATACATATTTTTGTACCTAATTGTAGAGATATAATTACAAATTGCTGTGTGTAAAATACATTGATTTCTTATCCTCACCGGATTTTTTACTCAATCCCCACGTTAAAAAATGTATTTATCATAAATAATTCAGTATAGAGGTCTAACTTTTATTATGTAAAAATATCGGTAAACAATATATCGATAGACGTTATATCGATAAAATTATTCGAGGACAGACATTTACAGCACTATCGTAATTCGTCAAAGTTGTCAACACTGTTTGTCAAAACGAAATGTCATATCTTGAAGTTGGTAGAGCAGCTTGGCGTAATTTCATGCATTTACTTTTACTATGGAAGTCCCACCAGATGGAAGTTAGCGTAGAACATTCTTTTTTTAACTAAACTGTATGCTAATTAATTGTTCCATAAATGCTCCAGCAGAATCCGAAATTGCTCCACCTCTATTGTTATTAGTTATTTTAAAATTAAAAAAAAAATTAAGTATCAAAAAGGAGATGTTCGATTTTGGGCCACCACTATGTACACTACATGGATAAATAGGAAAAAAATTGAGGAATTTCATAAAAATACTAAGAAATTAATTTGAAAAAGGGTATAGCCGTACAAAAATGATCATTTCAAAAGTTTTATGTTATGATAACCCTATTTGAAGGGCAGCCATGACAGTTGTGTTTGATATGACGTTTGACGACTATGAAAGTTTTAGAAGTGACGTCTTTGAGTCTTGAAGAAGAGTCTTGTGATTTGGGATCTGTCGTGTGTTATTTTATAATAACAAATTCAGTTTCAGGTATGTCCCCATGCATTTACTCGATGTTTTGTTCAAATGCTATTTCTATGTGATGTTTTCTTCCCTTGTTCCATATTCTAAAAGATTTTTACTCATACTTATTCCAGTTTATTGACAATGGCGTGCCTACAGTGCACCTCTGTAATAGATAAAAATGAATAATATTATACTGCCGATAATATGGGTCCCGAAATAATTTCCGTCATCGAGCGGCATCTTGGCCATCTGGTAAAAAACATTTTATTTATCTATATACTGTAACATCTATAAACACTGGATAACCCCTTTTTTATTTTGTTTTAGGTTGATGGAATGATGTGCTCACAATGCTTTGCTATCATAATGCAAGAAATGTCTAATGATAGTGTTCTTGCACACGGAGATCATGAACTCCAGCATTGCCATGATAGCAATGTTTATGTTAGGTGTAGGACATCTTTGTTTAGGACGTGTGCTCACTCGATTCCCGAGGGTGCAGAAAGGCAATATATTGCTGAAACAATTGCTCCAAGAGAGGTAAGCACCTCTTTTTTTTCTTTTTAATTCATACAAGGCAGGTAAATGCAGATGTTTCTTATTATGGTCCAAGACAATATCTTTTCAGGAAGAAAAAGGACAGTTACAATTTAGTTTTTGGAAATGTGTGTAGACATGTGACATATATAACATCACCTTGGATGAGTCTGTAAAAGTGATATTGAAATAACTGAATCTTGATTAATTTGAATTGTTTAGAAATGTTGTGATATAAATAGATAAATCTTAATTTCATATTTTTTGTTTTAGATACCAGAGGGTGCCTTAATATATTTACTTGTTGGGTACATACAACAACAAGCATACATAGCAGCTTCTACTCTTATGAATATGAATGCAGGTGTATGGTGCTGACGGTCTCTTGCCCAGACACATAGCCACTCTATACCTGAAGGACCTGAATGGACCATAATAACAGAAACAATATATCCAAGAGAGGTAACAATAACAACTTACTTAATTATCTAGTGTTGAAATTAAATAATTGTGTGAATAGCCAATACATATTGTATTCTTTTCTTTTATTCAGATTCCACCAGGAGGACTGGTTTGCTATGCTTGTTGGGTAGCAGCACATAGAAATGTGGAGCATGCTACAAGGATTGAGGATAATCAGCAAACTCCAGCCCCGGCTAGTGGTCCTGTGAGAGATGAAGTTCCAGCAAGAATTTACCCAAATGAGGTTAGATTATTTTAATTTACCAAACCACCATACACAAGTAACGTTACTGTACATTCAACTATTAGTAACCCTATCAGTTGCCCCTATGAGTAAATTGTTTTTTTTATTGTTTCAGTTACCATAACATGCGCTTTCTTGTTCCAACTGCTAGACAAATGCACAGGAAAATATAGGAATGGAGCAAGAAGTGGTGCAACAATTTGATATGCAGCCACCAAGTGCATCAATAACACTTGATGGTTTTACACACACAACACAGACAAATGCTCATTGTTTTGTGCCGGCTTGTAGCAACATAGAACGAAATAGAGTGCCGGAATACTTAAGAAAAATTATATTAAAAACTGAAAAAATATTTGTTACTTTGGAAAAAATATTATTGATTCCCAATCCCACAAGAAATGATTTAATTAATAGGAATTTATTACTACCCGAAGGCTTGTTTGGAAACAAAGAGGCATGAGTACCTATAATAATATGTGATGGTACCTATATATATCTTCAAAAATCATCCAACTACATGTTTCAAAAACATACTTATAGCTTGCACAAATATAGAAACCTTGTTAAACCTTTTCTCATTGTTGCCACTAATGGTTACATTATTGATATTTTCGGGCCCTATCCAGCAACAAAATCAGATTCTGACATCATGAAAGCTTTATTCCAAAATGAAAACGAGGGTCTAAGGGCTTTTTTCAGCCCAATGATGTTTTCATTTTGGATTAAGGCTTTCGTGATTCCATTCTAATGGTAGAGGGCCCTTACAAAGCCCAACGGCTTCAAAGTATTTAAACCAGAGTCCTTAGAACAAGGAGAGACTCAATTATCGACCATCAATGCGAACAAAACAAGGTGTGTGATACTATGCAGATGGATGGTAGAGGTAGTTAATGGTCGATTTAAAAGAGACTAATCTACTGAGACATGAATATTTTAATTTCGCTGCCACCCATTTGATGGACTATGTTCATATTTGTGCAGCTATAATTACTGCCTTCCATCCAGTGATTAAAAATAGACCAGTTGCTGATGCTATACTTACTCGAGCAATGCAGAGAAAAAATATGCCCAACCGGTTAACAGAACTTATAATTGCTAACCGGATCAACCGCTTTACTGATTTACTGACTTAATACTTTTTGGGTTAGGTACCTATCAAATAAAACAGGTTAGAAGCTATTTCGGGGAACACATTAGGCAGCATGGATCATTTCAGATAGAAGTATCGGACGAACTGGAAGTAGTAGCAGAAGCAACCCCATCCCAACTTGATCCTTTTTTAATAAGAGGTCATATAAAATCTCGACATACTCAGGACAAACATATACCTACATATTACTGGCAAGGGAAGGATCAAGTGGGGATGATAAAATAATTAGCTATTGTAATTGTATCTACGGACAATGGGTTGCTGTGCTCATGTCATGACCTTTGTGTGGTATTTGGGTTGGGCTCAGTACCAAGAGAGCATAGAAGCACCGGTGTCATTCCTGGATGGAATATTAATAAGGGATGTTGTGGAAAACGAATAAAATCATAAGTCCCAACAAGTTGTTTTATTTATATACCTCTCATGACTGATTTCTCATCTTTTTGATGTCGCTAATACTAGAAATTATATAACATTGAACTTGTTTGAGAAATTGATAGTATTTAGTTGGGCATTGTGCCGGCATGGTGGATTACAGTCCACTCCCTCACAGAAAGGAGGTATACGTGCCAGCAGTGGGAACATTATAGGCTGATTATGCTGCTGCTGCTTAATTGAACTAAAATAGTTCGTATCTTCCCAGTTGTTACTGTGTAATAGGAATAGTTAACTACTTTAACATTAACTTGCAGTTGTCAGATATTGCACAGCTCACCGCTCTCCTATGAATTATCGAAGTCCAGAATATATTGATACGCGCTAAAGAATGAAGCAGCAGTGTTACTAAACAAAATAACTTTCAAGCCTTCGTTTCGTTTCGATATAACCAATCTCTAACTACTCTAATAGGTGATATAAGATGTGCTACCGAAATCGAGTAGAATATCCTGTAGTCTAATATTATCGAATCCCAAGATTTTCGAAATTCGTATTGTTTTTTTTATTGCAGATATTACGATACACGTCAATCAAATGTCAATGTCAAAATGACATTTTTCGTGTTTTCTCTGTGATCCACCATTTTTAATTTAATGTTGTGTTGCTCTCCTTGACCAAGTTAATTTGAATGTACATTGAAACGAAGTGAAATTAAAGAAAACTAACAATAAAAAACGGTTACTATATTATATAGCGATATTTACATATAGTGTACATAGTGCTGGCCCAGGCTCCATACATTTCTGGAACATCTCCTTTAATTTTGCTATAAAGTATAAAATATCTACTTTTTTTAAATTAAACTGAACTCCAGCAGAATCCGAAATTGCTCCATCTCTATTGTATTTAGTTAATCTATAATTAATTTTTAAAAAATTTAAGTATCGACAATTCAATTTTGCTATAAAACATAAAATATCTACGTTTTAAACTTAAACTGTATGCCAATTATTTGCTCCTTAAATGCTCCAGCAAAATCCGAATTTGCTCCACCTCTATTGCTATTAGTTAATTTATAAATAATTTTTAAAAAATTTAAGTATCGAAAATTTAATTTAGCTATAAAACAGAAAATATATAGTTTTTAAAATTAAACTGTATGCCAATTATTTGCTCTTTAAATGCTCCAGCTGAATCCGAAATTGCTATACCTCTAGTGCTATTCGTTAATTTATAATTAATTAAAAAAAATAACCAGAAGGAAGACAGCGTAGAACATTATTTTTTTTAATTAAATTGTATGCCAATTGATTGCTCCTTAAATGCTCCAGCAGAATCCGAAATTGCTCCACCTCTTTTGTTATCAGTTACTTTATAATTAATTTAAAAAAAAAATAAGTATGAAAATTTTATTTTGCTATAAAGCAGAAAATATCTACTTTTTAAAATTAAACTGTATGCCAATTATTTGCTCCTTAAATGCTCCAGCAGAATCTGAAATTGCTCCACCTCTATTGTTATTAGTTAATTTAAAATTAATTTTTAAAAAATTTAAGTATCGAAAATTTAATTTTGCTATAAAATATCTACTTTTTAAAATTAAACTATATGTCACTTCATTGATCCTTAAATGCTCCAGCAGAATCTGAAATTGCTCCACCTCTATTGTTATTAGTTAATTTATAATTAATTTAAAAATAATTAAGTATCGAAAATTTTATTTTGCTATAAAATATAAAATATTTACTTTTTGAAATTAAACTGTATGCCAATAAATTTCTTAATAAATGCTCCAGCAGAATCCGAAATTGCTCCACCTCTATTGTTATTAGTTAATTTATAATTAATTTTTAAATAATTTAAGTATCCAAAATTTAATTTTGCTATAAAATATCTACTTTATAAAATTAAACTATATGACAATTAATTCCTCCTTAAATGCTCCAGCAGAATCCGAAATGCTCCACTTCTATTGCTATTAGTTAATTTATAATTAATTTAAAAAAAAATAATTGTCGGAAATTTAATTTTGCTATAAAACATAAAATATGTACTTTATAAAATTAAACTGTCTTTTGCTATTAGTTAATTTATAATTAATTTTGAGATAGAGTGATCCTATTTGAGTAATTTTATCGAACAAAAATTGATTCACTCTCAAGGTGGTACGTAGAATAGATGCCTAATGGCATAAAACCAAAAAAAGTATTGATGGGTGAGTTGAAATTATGGATTCTTATGAATGGATTAGACACATATGTTAATAATATTTTTGTGTTTATGCCATCTAGTCTTTTCTACGTACCACCTTGAGAGTCAATCAATTTTTGTTCGATAAAATGACTTTAACTATAGAATGTTACTACATTCTATTGATGATGGCGCTATTACTCAAATAGAATCACTATCTGAAAATTAATTATAAATTAACTAATAGCAATAGACAGAAAAATTACGAATTCTACTGGAGCTTTTAAGGAGCATTGTCATACAGTTTAATTTTATAAAGTACATATTTTAAGTTTTATAGCAAAATTAAATTTTCGACAACTATTTTCTTTTAAAATTAGTTATAAATTAACTAACAGCAATAGAGGTGGAGTAATTTCGAATTCTGCTGGAGCATTTAAGGGCCAATTAATTGGCACACAGTTTAATTAAAAAAAAAAGTATTTTATGTTTTATAGCAAAATTAAATTTTCGATACTTAAATTTTTTAAAAATTATTTATAAATTAACTAATAGCAATAGAGGTGGAGCAAATTCGGATTTTGCTGGAGCATTTAAGGAGCAAATAATTGGCATACAGTTTAAGTTTAAAACGTAGATATTTTATGTTTTATAGCAAAATTGAATTGTCGATACTTATTTTTTCTTAAAAATTGATTATAAATTAACTAATAACAATAGACGTGGAGCAATTTCGGATTCTGCTGGAGCATTTAAGGAGCAATTAATTTGCATACAATTTAATTTAAAAAAAATAATGTTCTACGTTAACTTCCTTCTGTTTTTTTTTAAATTAATTATAAATTAATTAATAGCAATAGAGGTATAGCAATTTCGGTTTCAGCTGGAGCATTTAAAGAGCAAATAATTGGCATACAGTTTAAATTTAAAAACTATATATTTTCTGTTTTATAGCAAAATTAAATTTTCGATACTTAAATTTTTTAAAAATTATTTATATATTAACTAATAGCAATAGAGGTGGAGCAAATTCGGATTTTGCTGGAGCATTTAAGGAGCAAATAATTGGCATACAGTTTAAGTTTAAAACGTAGATATTTTATGTTTTATAGCAAAATTGAATTGTCGATACTTAAATTTTTTAAAAATTAATTATAAATTAACTAATTACAATAGAGGTGGAGCAATTTCGGATTCTGCTGGAGCATTTAAGGAGCAATTAATTTGCATACAATTTAATATAAAAAAGGAGATATTTTATACTTTATAGCAAAATTTAATTTTTTTTAATTAATTACAAAATAACTAATAACAATAGAGGTGGAGCAATTTCGGATTCTGCTGGAGCATTTATGGAGCAATTAATTGGCATACAGTTTAGTTAAAAAAAAAATGTTCTACGCTAACTTCCATCTGGTGGAAGTCCCGCCTCTTAAACGTAGTGGTTATATTCTCTTTGGCTAAAACCACCGAAAATTTCGCCATTTTAGAGCCGAAAAAAATAAATTATAACTAAATGAAACAAAATTAAACTGCCATTTACATTCAATGGATTCCCACATGCTAGATGAAGAGTTTTAAAATAGATTGAGTTGAACAATTGATATTTTCAAAAGTTATCGTATTTACGCCGCCATGCGGCGTTGATAAATCCACACTTTAATTATTTATTTATTAATTAAAGTGTGGATTAAATGTGGATATTTATTTATTAATCAATTTAATTATTTAAAAAAAATATTAATAAGATCATCATATCAATAAAGAAGATCATTTATCTTTCTGACAATGTGATTTTATATCATTTATATGTATAATATGATTGCTAGATACGATTTCATGCGCGACAAAACTTATGAATCTTAATTTTTAGGCCATAGCAGGCGCCTTGCTGAACATACCTGCGTGCTTCGCGCTTAGGCATACTATTTTCTTTATGTGCTCAAATGTGGACATTCGGCTAAAGGATTATAAAAAATAATGTATGGGGTATTTAATAATGTAATAAAAAACGTAAATGATTTAATATTTTTTATATAAAAGTATGAAATAAAGTTAATTAATAACAGTAAAAAAAAATTAGGTATCTAACAAAAACACTACATTTTAGGAACTCTGGTTACGAATGAAAAAATAGAAAACAATTTTTGTCTTTAGTGAGACACAAGTGCACTTTACATTTCACGCACTTGATGCGGGAATTTCCTTTGCACCCCACTAATCTGCAACGTGTGCCAGACCCGTCATTGCGGGCAGGAAAATGACCTACACCATCACGAGCAAAGTTCAGTAGATGGGCGCACCTCTCCTGGTCTTCTCGGAGTAACTGTTGGGATAGGGCTGTTACTGTTTGGTCGACCTCGTTTCGCGGCATTCATTTTGTTGCACAAAATTGGAGCATCGGACAATCTTCGGCGAAAACGCAGAAGAGAGAGTCTTTTCACCTTCGGTATTTCGAGCAAGCCGTTGTCTATGTCGTAGTCTCGAAAGGCTTGCACGACTGCCAGATCAGACGCATGAAACATACGCAAGGGCCACTTGTTTGATTTGATGAAAGTTCTGTAATAACTCATCAATTGATCTAGCAGTCGTGCAAGCCTTTCCTCTCCCATCGCGTGATTTTATTTTCTCACGATTTCAGGCCTCTCAATTTCTTTGAAGTTTTCTCTGTTTTTGACCACCTCTTTACCATGTCCGTTTCTCCTATGCCGATGAAGTTGGATGCTAAATTGTTTGGCTTGTTATCTAACCACTTGAAAACTATAACATCAACATCAGTGCTCCAAACCTCTTGAGCAAAACCCCTTGGTTTCTTTTTATATCTTTAGCACTGAGCAATGAAGGGTTTACAATCTATTGATACGAGCTGTGCAGGTAGCCATTAGGCCTTTGCGTTTCAAAATTTGCAGCATGTGATACGATGAGAAATAGTTATCGCAGTATAACTCATAGCCACTATTCTCACTGACTCTTTTTGTTAGAAAAAAAAATTCAGGAGTAGAACTGTGATAAATGAGAAAATCGTACGCCCGGCCAGTTTTCCCGCACAAAAAAAGCTTGATTAATTGAATATTCCTGTAGCCATGTTTCATTTCTTTACTAGTCGTGTGCCGAAATCTGGTTCTTCCTGACTGCACTGCATATAAGTTGGTCATATCAGCCTTTTGAAAAAATAACTGTTTAGGAACATACTTATAATAATAATCCAGAGGTTCTCGCACGATGGAATCAATTGCGATATGTGGGAGAAAATCCGTTGGTATTTCGTTTACGATTTGTCTGTACCTCCATTTTATTTTTTGTTTAGGTGTAAGATAGTCTATATTTGATGGGGATTGTTCCTCCTCGAGAGAACCAGATTGCTCTCCTTACTCTTTAGGCTCAGGCTCAAAATAGGAGATAGACCTGACTTCATCTTCGCTATCATATCCATATTCATCAGGGGAGTCAAGTGTAGGTATGAACTCTCTTTGGTTCTGAGTTATTACATCGGCACCCAACCGAACACATCTTGCATCTCGGCCATAACTGTTACTACCTATACCTTCATCATCCGAAGACAGCTCCAAATCCGACAGGTCACCCTTTTGCAGCGCCTTCAATGCATCCCTCGAGAACATATTCAAAGAGTATGTATCAACTGAAAGAGAATAGAATATGGTAAAATATTAAAATTAATATTTACCATAAAATTAATAATACAACTTACTAATATGCGTAATAAAATCTAAAATTTATTCAACTGTTGAAGCATATAAACGTTACGATAAAATATGTAGTTAAAACCGCTTGTCCACGTTTGAGGACATACCGAATAATCACTATTGATTATCTAAATATTTGCAGGCAACCCACGTTTTTCTGTATTTGTACACTATAACTTATCAACATACATTTATTTAAAGGCGTAACTAACTTAAAAACTCAAGATTTGAAAGTAAAATAAATCACTTACCTACACACCTCGAAGTTCGTCGAACTACTGGTAAACTGGTCTTTGCTACCGGTCAAAACTCAAAATAGTGCAAAGAAACTAAGTGTATGTTCAGATGACAAGCGCTCAACGCGCGTTTACAACTACATAAATTTTATTCAGCCCGTACACATGCTAACGGGCGGTTTAATAAAGCGAACGTTAAACGCTGCGCTAGCGCTCGACTGTTGTGAGCGCGCGATTTTGATGCGGATAGATATAGAAAGCGTCCTGCGATATGGGACATGACAAGTAGCGTTTATTCAGATTAGAACTTAAGCAGACGGTTTGGGAAGAACTCGTCCTCATATTCTGTGAAGGGGATGACAATGAAGAAAAAAAAATATTATGTGAGTACATATATTTATATTTTCAGTCAGTCTGTGTTAAAAATTAAATATTACAATCGAGGAAAAGTTAATTGGCTAAATCAACTTTTCCTTCGTCGATGAAATAATTTGTTAAATCTACTCGAACATTGTCCGCCTGTCGAACAGCACACCCGGTATAATGTGAGACTAGATTTTCCAGTTGTGGGCTATGAAATGTATCTTCATAACATATCGATTTTACGATCTTTTCTGCAAAACCGGTGTTAACATCTAACGGCCTATGTAAAATACGCCCTTTATAGTACATTATGCCAAAAGTACATTCGAGATACCGGCGTGCTAATGTCAAACGGTAATTAAATACCTTCCCCCCATAAGGCCGCATTAAATTCTTCATCATGGCAAAAACTTTATCAGTCAATATCACGTATGGGAACACTGTTGGTCTATTTTGTATTAACAATGAATTGGCTCAGGCAGTTATAATGACCTTTCTGTCAGCTTTTTGTACAATTCAGAATTCTTGAATAGGTATACCGGAGTCACAAATTGACATTTATAATTTAATCTTGCAAAACCAAAACCTTCAAGGATCGCAATATCAGTCATTTGAAAGTTAAAATTATCGTAACCCGTTACCACAACGAAGAAATTATTTGCCACAAGAGCAGCGTAATCAAGCTTCTGTCGAAGGCTTTCAACATCATGATTATAGATAACATCAATTTAGTGTGCCAAATAATTAAAACTCAAATGAACCAGGCTAGGGCGGCCACGGCATCGCTCGTGCAACGCCTGACAAGCGCGCACCATGTGAACACTACAAAACTTTTACGAGCGTTCAAAGCACGTTGAGCTATTGTCATCTGAACGTACCGATGTCGGAGTTTATTTGAATAACAATATTAATTAATTATAATAACAGTTATTCATGGAAGCTGTTAAATCTCTAGGCGCTGTTATGTTTTTTGATTACGTGATCAAAGTAATGAGAACACCTTACCTCGAATGCGCCATTGCTCATAGTACAAAAATGGCGGCGCTTTATGACGTCATATATTTGCCTAGGGTACTGCGGTAGTATACTGGCAGTCCATAAAAAAGAACGAATTTTTCACCAGTGAGAGCACTGAGCAGTGCTCGTAGTGCATATCGGAACACGACCTGGAACAACTTAGCACATAGATATATCAAAAAATCACAAAACACTTAAAAACAAAAAGGTACTTTATGCTGGGCAATGACTGTAACGGTTTTTTTTGCGCCCAGAAGCAATTGAAAAGGGCTATCCCGTTAACGCGAGGAGGTGGTGAATGCTTTATGCATACCACGACAGCCGGCTGTTGTGGTTTTGTGGAACTCACTGTGACTATCCTAACCTACCACCCTAAGTCTACCCACTAAACACCACCTATGAGACTGGCATTGGCTTATTAGGCCTTTCTGCCGAATCGGAAGCGACCCTCTTTTGGGAAAAGGGGGCGCAGGTGGCTACGAGTCGCTGAGGGGGAGCCTACTAAGGCAAATTTAAGAAGAGTCGGCTTGAGCCGCCATGAGGCAGTTCAGGTCGGTTGAAAGTTTATTTGGCGGGTCCGAGAGAGACTTTCTCGGCCTGCGGACTAGATAGCGAGAGGGGAGTGGGGCTGCATAAGTAGCTGCCTCACGAATGAAATGATTGGAGTGAGACTCTGAGGCTTTGAAGAAGTTCCAGAGATTGTTTTAAGAAATTGTTGAATTGTAGGGAGCTCTAAGTCCCGATGGAGGTCGGCGTTACGGACGTACCAGGGTGCGTTCGTAGCTCGACGACAGAAGAGGTTTTGAACTATTTGGAGTTCATTAATGACTTTGCGGTCAGCGTGAGCAAATATATGGCCCGCGTAAGACATGACTAGTCGTATATGGACATACGGACCTTATAAAGGGTTCGCTTGTTTCGGAGGGACATTTTACTGTGTCGGCCCAGCATTCTGTTGAGCCTACTCAGATAAAAACATGCGTTTCGGGTTTCTCTTTTGACATGCGGCCCGAAGGTCAGCCTCGTGTCAAGGGAGACACCTAAATATTTGGCAGACGTATGGCAGAAGACAGGGGTCCCTAGCATGCGGATTGGCGGAATGTTTTTGAGGCGGCGTCGTTTATAATCGAAGTGAACGGCGGAGCTCTTCTCCGGGTTCACATCGATGCGCCATTTTAGGAACCAAGCTCCTAGGTCATCAACTGACTTTTGGATCTTGTTCCGTATGAAAGGTAGCGAGATACTTTTACAGTAGAGGGTAGAGTCGTCTGCGAAGAGGGAGAGTGAAGACCTTTCGACGGGATGGGAATGTCGTTGGTGAACAGGATATACAGGAGGGGAGCAAGTACTGAGCCCTGAGGGACACCAGCTTTGATGGGGCGCTGAGAGGAGAGCGTGCCTTCGTGTGTAAAACGAAAGGTACGATCCTTCAGGTAATAGGCCACGAGATGTACAAGACGATCGGGGAGACCTATTTTATATAATTTGTAGATAAGGCCTTCGTGCCAGGAGGTGAGTTCCGGCGGCGGACCTCATCTTCCACTGTCTGGATGTGGGAGGAGTCGGTGGGTTGAGAGCTAGGAGAGCATTGTGCGGCAATGCTGTCTGCAATGTACTCATCCTTTTCCTCGTCCTCGAAGGTAACGGTACCGTCGGGACGGGAGAGAGGGGGAGTGTGGGTGATGGCGTCTATGCGGAGGGCTCTTGCCATCTGATAGTACGCTGTATGAGAGTGAGAGATATTCTCCATGAGCTTACTCCTTTCGAGGTCTCGAAGTTCAGAGAGGCGGAAACGGACTTCTCATTGAAGACGATTGGCCGTACGCCTATATTCGGGGGTGGGATAGATTGCTGCTCTCCGGAAAACAGCTCTCTTGGCTTTCAATAGGTTGCTAATATGTAGGGGAAGACTATCATTATTAGCAACCGGGACGACCTTTTCATTCTCTTTAAGGGAGGATTTTATAAGGGTGGAGAGTGAATCGACCGCGGTGTCGATTTTTTCGAGACTGTCGAAGTCCGACGAGAGGGCGATGGGAGAGTCCTGTGAGTCCATAGCTTTAGCTAGCTACTCCTTGAAGCCCTTCCAGTTAGTGAAAGTTTTTGTGGAGAGGGTTGGGGGAGGTGGCTGATAGCCAAGAATGAGGGAGACCGGTCGGTGGTCGGATCCTAGATCGTCTAGTGTCTCGATTGCTCTGAAATTGAGGGAAACTCCTTTGACTAACGCAAAGGACTGTAATGGTTACCCTATGTTTTAATTGAAATAAATTGTCCATTAGGGATGTGCAAGGGAAAAAATATATTAATTATATAAATATAATATATATATTGAATCGATATTTTTAAACAGTATCGATATATATTGCGTGATAAATATCGATATATCGTCAGCATTTGCATGATGCAAGGATAAGGCCCAAAATTTAATATTACTGACGGTTGAACAACGAAAAAAAATGACAACCACACGAATGCTTTTGTAGTTTCATGTTTTGTCCATTAACTAATAAGACGTTTTAAAATATATCGAAATTGATATGAATTCGATACTCTATTATAAATATCTATATATCGCGATTAAAAATATCGACAATATTATCGATATTTTTGCCCAAGCCTA
Source organism: Parnassius mnemosyne (assembly GCA_963668995.1). Taxonomy (NCBI): domain Eukaryota; kingdom Metazoa; phylum Arthropoda; class Insecta; order Lepidoptera; family Papilionidae; genus Parnassius; species Parnassius mnemosyne. The sequence continues at coordinate 29,831,235 of CAVLGL010000159.1, forward strand.
GTGTCTATCAAGTGCAGCTAATTTATCACCGGTTGAAGCAACAAATGCAAAAAGATTTCTTTTTGCATTACAGTTAACAAAGAAATAAATAAAATCAAATTAAAATTATACCAGATTCAAGGAAAGTTTTATATAACGGTACGCCGATACTAATCTTTGGTGGTTATTTTGCTAGTTAAAAGGCATTACGATTCTTATAACCTAGGCCACAATATTAGCTCTGTAAAAGAACGCAGAAATATATTTTAACTACTGGAGAAATAAAGTTTTTCTAGTTATTGCATATAAGACCCGCTTAAGAAATAAATTAAATGTTATATTATTAATATTAGTAATTGTAATTATCAATGTTGATGGGTCGTGCTAACGTGCTATTCGGTAAAGCAAAACTTCTTGAGGAATCCTGTACATCAGAGAAATAAAATGTTTTGAGGAAATATGAAGTCTGCAAATACTTCTGCAATAATTGGTCCTTTTAATTAATATTTTTTTTATGTTCTGAGAATTCAAGACGCTGCGCAGTCAAACTTCATCCATCTATCCATTACAGCCTATAAAAATCCACTGCTGAACATAGGCCACCCTCATAGATTGCCTCATGGGGGGATTTAGCCATAGTTGCCACGGTTGTAAAGCGGTTTTCTATTATTTTGAGTTGTTATCAGGAAGATGCTGCTACCCATCTCCTGTTTAATTTTGCCTCTGTCGCCTCTTACGACACCCACGGGACAAAATTAACTTTGGATTTAGGCCTTATAGAGAAATCTAAAAAACGCACACAAATATTCAACATTTTAAATTAACAGAAATGCTATGTAAGTATTGTAATTTATTTTGAGGTGCGAGTGCGAGTTGTATTAAATGAAAATGAGTTCAAGTGTATAGCTGCGCGCCGCGAGCCCCGCAGTCGTCTTTGTCAAGTGAGACAGCAATATTTTAGCAGAATTATGAACTGGCTTCGAATTGTAGTTGGCCATAGCCTCCGTCGGCCACATACAGTCGGAATTCCGTTTTTGAATATCGATTCGGGATTTCGAACGCGACATATCCATATAAAATCAAGGGTCTATCTCAGAAGTACTGTAGTTCAGGGTATAGCGCCAGCAGAACTAGCAAAATAAGAGATATCGAGAAATAGCTTATGAGGGGACTGTAACTAAAAAAAAATATCGATAGCATTTTTATTTTGTATCCAGTGTAAGTACAAACAGATTGATATTTACTAGATAGTTAAAATTAAAATGTAATAACAAACAGTATTAGTAGGTAGCTATATTATAAATTATTAGATTCTTCACGACTATTCGAATGAGAATAATTAAAGCAATTAATAGATTCGGGCGTTACTTTGTAGGAAATCCATTAGGTATATTAAATTAATTGAAAATTAATTTGCTTATATCCGCGAAAGGAAATAAAATGATGTGGTCTTATTCTAGCTTCCTGAAGGTGTTTTGCCTGCTTCCGTGGTGCTACACCAGACAAGTGCGTACAAGTCGCATATGACTTGTACCGCAAATATTTTACCTATTAATGCGTACAAGCCGAAAATTACTTGTATTATTTATAGTCTTTGCGTTATAGCATGGTGCGGGTGACAGCTTACACTTTTGGCGTGTCTAGAGATGGAACATTGTTAAATCGATTTAAAAAAAGGCGATTAACGATACACAAAGCAAAGCAAAAATTATCAATTAGCTATCTATATAAAAATTAAAACCGAAACATATATTTCTTTATACCTACAGTGCATGTATAATTAAGTAAATTTTGACATAATAGTTACATAATAGCTGTTGCCGGACCTCGCCCGCTTGGTATTTATTACGTTTGGAATTTATGGGTTTTAATTTTGTGCCCTGTAGTGGCGGTTGAGAGTATCCACTACCCCATATTTTCCCGTGGGTGTCGTAAGAGGCGACAGTGGGAAACAGGCAGGAGATGGGCAGCAGCGACTTCCTGATGACAGCAAAATTACAATAAAAAACTGCGGTTGCCAACCCGCTCGCCAAGCGTGGCAACTATGGCAAATACCTCCAATGATGAGAGTAACAAAGAGACAGCCCCCAGTACCCAGCGGCCCCGCTATTCCTGGCTACGGTGGCGAACATGGTAACGGCTGGGCAGGGGGTGCTAAGAATCTCCGGTGGAGGTTCGGTTGCCACCTAAGACGACTCGACCTGGCAACATACAACGCATGCACCCTGAGGACTGACGAGAAGATCGTGGAGCTGGAAGAAGAGATAGACAAGGTACGCTGGCATATTATAGGATTGTCCGAGGTCCGAAGAGAGGGGGAGGACACGGTAATCCTCGAATCCGGCAACTTGCTCTATCACCGGGAGGGCGACCATCTGTCATAAGGAGGTGTCGGATTTATCGTCCACAAGTCTCTCGTTAACAACGTTGTAAAGATTGAGAGTGTGTCGACGAGGGTTGCGTACCTTATACTCAGAATCACCAAACGGTATTCGCTGAAGGTCATACAGGTTTACGTACCAACCTCGGCACATCCCGATGAGGAGGTGGAGGAAATGTATGAGGATATCTCTAGAGCCATACATTCATCCAAAACCTACTATGCGGTGTTAATGGGAGACTTCAATGCAAAACTAGGCACAAGAGAGAACGGTGAGCTGAAAGTAGGGAAATTTGGAATAGGGTGACGGAACCCAAGGGGCCAGCAGCTATCCGACTTCATGGAGAAAGAGGGACTCTTTATGATATACTCTTTCTTCCAGAAGCGGCCCCACAGGAAGTGGACCTTGTCGAGCCCCGATGGTTCGACGAAAAATGAGATTGACTTCATTATGACGACCAGACGACAACTGTTCAGTGATGTCTCCGTGATCGCGAGGGTGAAAACTGGTAGCGATCACCAAATGGTTAGAGGCACAGTGAACCTAAACGTTAAGTTGGAGAGGTGTCGTCTAAAGAAGTCAACGCTCCGTCCCCCTCGTGCTGTATTCCAACGTCCCGAAACCTTTCAGCTCGAGTTACAAAACCGTTTTCAGTGCCTAGAAGACTGCAATGAAGTGGACGTTATGAGTGACAATCTCGTGGAAACTGTCCATGCGGTCGGAGCTAAGTCCTGCAAGACCCGCCGCAGAAGAACACAAAAACTCTCCGATCACACTCTTAATCCCATGGCTGTTAGACGGGAGATGAAGCTACAGTCTTCAACAGATTTGATAGCATACAGGCAACTGAACAGACAGATCTCCAAAAGCATGCGGTGAGACTTACGAAACTTCAATACAGCTTGTATTGAAGAAGTGATCGAGCGGAACCAAGGCTCCAACGTCTTTACCAGAGAACCTCCAACCTCCAACGTCTTTACCTGAAGACCGAGTGTGGCAGCATCGTTTCCGGGACACCTGAGATTTTGAGTGAGATTGAGAAGTTCTATGCGCAGCTGTACATGTCATCGTTGTAGCCATTCGCAAGTGTGAGTAACGATCCAAGAGCGAGTCTTATCCGACACTATTCCGAAGATATCCCGGACGTCAGTTTGAGCGAGATTAGAGTGGCTCTCCAGCACCTTAAACCGTTAGGGCCCCAGGTGAGCGGGTCAAAAACCGATACTTGAAGTCCTTCAGAAGCTCTTTAATTCCGTCCTCCATGGTGGCACTACTCTGGACGCGTGGAGCAGAAGTGCGGTGGTCTTGTTCTTCAAGAAAGGCGACAACGCTCTCTTGAAGAACTACAGACCGATTTTCCTTTTGAGCCGCGTCTACGTGCTGTTTTCGAGAGTCACTACGAATCGTCTCGCACGCAGACTTGACGACTTCCAGCCTCCCGAACAAGCCGGTTTCCGAAAAGGCTTTAGTACTATAGACCACATACACACCCTTCGGCAAATTGTACAGAAGACCGAAGAGTATAATCTGCCACTTTGCCTTGCGTATGTGGACTATGAGAAAGCCGTTGATTCCGTCGAAATTTGGGCGGTGCTGCAGTCTCTTCAGCGGTACCAAGTTGACTGTCGGTATATCAAAGTGCTGAAGTGTTTGTATAGTAGGATTAATTCCCCCCCCCCCATCAACATGGTAGCGGAATTACACCAAAGACTACCCCAGGAGGGTACCAGCACCCCTGGAGAATCCCTCGCTGAGCATCCACGACCATGTTATTCCACTCCTGAGCGTGGGTGCTTTTTTTCTTTATAGGAGAGGGGGCAAACGAGCATGCGGCTCACCTGATGTTAAGTGACTACCGCCGCCCATGAACAACTGCAACACCAGGGAGGGAATTGCAGATGCGTTGCCGGCCTTTTAAAAAGGAGTACGCTCTTTTCTTGAAGGTCCCTAAGTCGTATCGGTCCGGAAAAATCGCTGATGGTAATCGATTCCACAAGGAAGTCGTTCGAGGAAGAAAACATCTTCTAAATCGCACAGTGGTGGACCGCCAATCATCCAGATGGTGTGGATGGTATCGGGAGTTCTGCCGCGATGTGGGTTCGTAAAATTTGCCGGCTGGGATTAATTCGAACAATTCCTCAGAGCACTCCCCATGGTAGATGCGAAAGAAAATGCAAAGGGGTGCAACATCTCTTCGCAGTGCCAATGAATCGAGCCGATCGGAAAGGGCTCGGTCGTCGACGATTCGAGCCGCTCTGCGCTGGATGCGGTCAAGTGGAAGGAGCTGGCACTGGGGAGCCCCTGCCCAGAGATGGGAACAGTATTCCATGTGAGGCCGAACCTGCGCCTTGTAAAGTTGCAAGTGGTGTGCCGGCATGAAATACTGTCCCGCTCTGCTGAGCACGCCAAGCTTTTTAGAGGCCAATTTGGCCTTCTCTTCCGAGTGACCACGAAACTACACGTCACTCGATATGTCGACTCCGAGGATACCGATACTGGCTGAGGCAAGAAGGGGAGTGCCTTGAAACTGAGGAGATACGACAAAGGGGTTCTTTTTAGCGGTAAACGCGCAAACTTGTGTCTTCTGAGGATTAAACTGGACTAGATTTAGTCGCCCCCAATCCGAGACTTTTTCTAGCAAAGACTCGACTTCAGACACAAGTTTGTTCCGGTACTCGGTGACGTTTTCCCGAGAAATATTGGCACGGCCGGTGTATAGAGCATCACCAGTGCTGTCATCCGCATAGCAATGAATGTTACCAGTTAGCAACATATTATTGATATGCAGAAGAAACAGCGTTGGTGATAGCACACAGCCTTGTGGAACACCAGCGTTAATAGGCTTGTAGTCAGAACATGCACCGTCTACAAGGACCTTGATGCTCCGATCTGCAAGGAAGCTGGTGATCCAATTGCACAATTTCTCGGGAAGCCCATAGGAAGGGAGCTTCGAAAGAAGCGCTTTGTGCCAAACCCGATCGAAGGCCTTCGCAATGTCCAGACTAACGGCCAACGCCTCCCCCTTGGACTCTACTGCCTCCGCCCATCTATGGGTCAGGTAGACCAGAAGATCACCAGCTGATCGACCCCGACGAAAACCGTATTGGTGGTCACTAATCAACTGGTGATCCTCAAGGTACCGGATGAGCTGGCGGTTAATAATGGATTCCATTATTTTGGAGAACAAGGAGGTGATCGCGATAGGCCTATAGTTGGACGGATCTGAGCGGTCGCCTTTTTTAGGGATCGGGTGGACAAAAGCTGTCTTCCATGAATTCGGGACTACGCCTTGGGAGTAGGACTATCGGAAAAGACGCGCTAGGACCGGTGCCAACTCCGGAGCACATGTCCTCAGCACAATTGGGGGGATACCGTCAGGCCCACTCGACTTCTGGATGTCCAGGGAGAGAAGTGCTTTGCGAACCGAGCGCTGTGAGAACAGCACATCCGGCATGGAGCACTCACACCGCGGGATGGTCGGCGGTGTTTTCCCCCCGTTATCAAGAGTTGAGTTGGACGCAAAAAGGGAGCCTAAAAGGTCAGCTTTGTCTTTTGCGTCTTGGGCCAATGAGTCGTCCTCCCTGTGCAGAGATGGTAGTGATGGCTTACAGAAATTCCCTTGGACAGCCTTGGCGAGAGCCCAGAATGCACGGGTTCCCGAAGGAAGGCGAACTAGTTTCTCGCCAATTCTGCCTATGTGCTATGACTTTGCCTTGGCAATAACTCTTTTGAAGGACCTGGAGGCAAAGTTATACTTCTTTTTAAGTGTGCTGGTGTTTACATCCCGAGTGGTGGTCATGTGGTCACGCTCCCTTCGCGGTTGCGTTCTGCAGGTTGCCGCCGTGTTTGGCATCACAGGTCGGCGGATTGGGACGGAATGCCGTCTTTCTTTGCATCCTACCCATGGGGGCGGGTTTGCTTCTCGCCGGATGATCCCAGCGCTGTTGCTGACTCTGTCACTGATGTGGTGCTACAGGGAATGGAACTATTTATTCCATCATCTGTGGTATCCATCGGAGGCAGATCTCAGCCTTGGTTTGGACGCTCCTGTAAGACTGCATTACGCAGTAAGCAGGAGTGTTATCAAGCCTTTCGGCGACTCGGGATGTAAACACCAGCACACTTAAAAAGAAGTATAACTTTGCCTCCAGGTCCTTCAAAAGAGTTATTGCCAAGGCAAAGTCAGAGCACATAGGCAGAATTGGCGAGAAACTAGTTCGCCTTCCTTCGGGAACCCGTGCATTCTGGGCTCTCGCCAAGGCTGTCCAAGGGAATTTCTGTAAGCCATCACTACCATCTCTGCACAGGGAGGACGACTCATTGGCCCAAGACACAAAAGACAAAGCTGACCTTTTAGGCTCCCTTTTTGCGTCCAACTCAACTCTTGATAACGGGGGGAAAACACCGCCGACCATCCCGCGGTGTGAGTGCTCCATGCCGGATGTGCTGTTCTCACAGCGCTCGGTTCGCAAAGCACTTCTCTCCCTGGACATCCAGAAGTCGAGTGGGCCTGACGGTATCCCCCCAATTGTGCTGAGGACATGTGCTCCGGAGTTGGCACCGGTCCTAGCGCGTCTTTTCCGATAGTCCTACTCCCAAGGCGTAGTCCCGAATTCATGGAAGACAGCTTTTGTCCACCCGATCCCTAAAAAAGGCGACCGCTCAGATCCGTCCAACTATAGGCCTATCGCGATCACCTCCTTGTTCTCCAAAATAATGGAATCCATTATTAACTGCCAGCTCATCTGGTACCTTGAGGATCACCAGCTGATTAGTGATCGCCAATACGGTTTTCGTCGGGGTCGATCAGCTGGTGATCTTCTGGTCTACCTGACCCATAGATGGGCGGAGGCAGTAGAGTCCAAGGGGGAGGCGTTGGCCGTTAGTCTGGACATTGCGAAGGCCTTCGATCGGGTTTGGCACAAAGCGCTTCTTTCGAAGCTCCCTTCCTATGGGCTTCCCGAGAAATTGTGCAATTGGATCACCAGCTTCCTTGCAGATCGGAGCATCAAGGTCCTTGTAGACGGTGCATGTTCTGACTACAAGCCTATTAACGCTGGTGTTCCACAAGGCTGTGTGCTATCACCAACGCTGTTTCTTCTGCATATCAATAATATGTTGCTAACTGGTAACATTCATTGCTATGCGGATGACAGCACTGGTGATGCTCTATACACCGGCCGTGCCAATATTTCTCGGGAAAACGTCACCGAGTACCGGAACAAACTTGTGTCTGAAGTCGAGTCTTTGCTAGAAAAAGTCTCGGATTGGGGGCGACTAAATCTAGTCCAGTTTAATCCTCAGAAGACACAAGTTTGCGCGTTTACCGCTAAAAAGAACCCCTTTGTCGTATCTCCTCAGTTTCAAGGCACTCCCCTTCTTGCCTCAGCCAGTATCGGTATCCTCGGAGTCGACATATCGAGTGACGTGTAGTTTCGTGGTCACTCGGAAGAGAAGGCCAAATTGGCCTCTAAAAAGCTTGGCGTGCTTAGCAGAGCGGGACAGTATTTCATGCCGGCACACCACTTGCAACTTTACAAGGCGCAGGTTCGGCCTCACATGGAATACTGTTCCCATCTCTGGGCAGGGGCTCCCCAGTGCCAGCTCCTTCCACTTGACCGCATCCAGCGCAGAGCGGCTCGAATCGTCGACGACCGAGCCCTTTCCGATCGGCTCGATTCATTGGCACTGCGAAGAGATGTTGCACCCCTTTGCATTTTCTTTCGCATCTACCATGGGGAGTGCTCTGAGGAATTGTTCGATATAATCCCAGCCGGCAAATTTCACGAACGCACATCGCGGCAGAACTCCCGATACCATCCACACCATCTGGTTGATTGGCGGTCCACCACTGTGCGATTTAGAAGATGTTTTCTTCCTCGCACGACTTCCTTGTGGAATCGATTACCATCAGCGATTTTTCCGGACCGATACGACTTAGGGACCTTCAAGAAAAGAGCGTACTCCTTTTTAAAAGGCCGGCAACGCATCTGCAATTCCCTCCCTGGTGTTGCAGTTGTTCATGGGCGGCGGTAGTCACTTAACATCAGGTGAGCCCCATGCTCGTTTGCCCCCTCTCCTATAAAGAAAAAAAGCACCCACGCTCAGGAGTGGAATAACATGGTCGTGGATGCTCAGCGAGGGATTCTCCAGGGGTGCTGGTACCCTCCTGGGGTAGTCTTTGGTGTAATTCCGCTACCATGTTGATGGGGGGGGGGGGGGGGAATTAATCCTACTATACAAACACTTCAGCACTTTGATATACCGACAGTCAACTTGGTACCGCTGAAGAGACTGCAGCACTGCCCAAATTTCGACGGAATCAACGGCTTTCTCATAGTCCACATACGCAAGGCAAAGTGGCAGATTATACTCTTCGGTCTTCTGTACAATTTGCCGAAGGGTGTGTATGTGGTCTATAGTACTAAAGCCTTTTCGGAAACCGGCTTGTTCGGGAGGCTGGAAGTCGTCAAGTCTGCGTGCGAGACGATTCGTAGTGACTCTCGAAAACAGCACGTAGACGCGGCTCAAAAGGAAAATCGGTCTGTAGTTCTTCAAGAGAGCGTTGTCGCCTTTCTTGAAGAACAAGACCACCGCACTTCTGCTCCACGCGTCCAGAGTAGTGCCACCATGGAGGACGGAATTAAAGAGCTTCTGAAGGACTTCAAGTATCGGTTTTTGACCCGCTCACCTGGGGACCTAACGGTTTAAGGTGCTGGAGAGCCACTCTAATCTCGCTCAGACTGACGTCCGGGATATCTTCGGAATAGTGTCGGATAAGACTCGCTCTTGGATCGTTACTCACACTTGCGAATGGCTACAACGATGACATGTACAGCTGCGCATAGAACTTCTCAATCTCACTCAAAATCTCAGGTGTCCCGGAAACGATGCTGCCACACTCGGTCTTCAGGTAAAGACGTTGGAGGTTGGAGGTTCTCTGGTAAAGACGTTGGAGCCTTGGTTCCGCTCGATCACTTCTTCAATACAAGCTGTATTGAAGTTTCGTAAGTCTCACCGCATGCTTTTGGAGATCTGTCTGTTCAGTTGCCTGTATGCTATCAAATCTGTTGAAGACTGTAGCTTCATCTCCCGTCTAACAGCCATGGGATTAAGAGTGTGATCGGAGAGTTTTTGTGTTCTTCTGCGGCGGGTCTTGCAGGACTTAGCTCCGACCGCAAGGACAGTTTCCACGAGATTGTCACTCATAACGTCCACTTCATTGCAGTCTTCTAGGCACTGAAAACGGTTTTGTAACTCGAGCTGAAAGGTTTCGGGACGTTGGAATACAGCACGAGGGGGACGGAGCGTTGACTTCTTTAGACGACACCTCTCCAACTTAACGTTTAGGTTCACTGTGCCCCTAACCATTTGGTGATCGCTACCAGTTTTCACCCTCGCGATCACGGAGACATCACTGAACAGTTGTCGTCTGGTCGTCATAATGAAGTCAATCTCATTTTTCGTCGAACCATCGGGGCTCGACAAGGTCCACTTCCTGTGGGGCCGCTTCTGGAAGAAAGAGTATATCATAAAGAGTCCCTCTTTCTCCATGAAGTCGGATAGCTGCTGGCCCCTTGGGTTCCGTCACCCTATTCCAAATTTCCCTACTTTCAGCTCACCGTTCTCTCTTGTGCCTAGTTTTGCATTGAAGTCTCCCATTAACACCGCATAGTAGGTTTTGGATGAATGTATGGCTCTAGAGATATCCTCATACATTTCCTCCACCTCCTCATCGGGATGTGCCGAGGTTGGTACGTAAACCTGTATGACCTTCAGCGAATACCGTTTGGTGATTCTGAGTATAAGGTACGCAACCCTCGTCGACACACTCTCAATCTTTACAACGTTGTTAACGAGAGACTTGTGGACGATAAATCCGACACCTCCTTATGACAGATGGTCGCCCTCCCGGTGATAGAGCAAGTTGCCGGATTCGAGGATTACCGTGTCCTCCCCCTCTCTTCGGACCTCGGACAATCCTATAATATGCCAGCGTACCTTGTCTATCTCTTCTTCCAGCTCCACGATCTTCTCGTCAGTCCTCAGGGTGCATGCGTTGTATGTTGCCAGGTCGAGTCGTCTTAGGTGGCAACCGAACCTCCACCGGAGATTCTTAGCACCCCCTGCCCCGCCGTTACCATGTTCGCCACCGTAGCCAGGAATAGCGGGGCCGCTGGGTACTGGGGGCTGTCTCTTTGTTACTCTCATCATTGGAGGTATTTGCCATAGTTGCCACGCTTGGCGAGCCGGTTGGCAACCGCAGTTTTTTATTGTAATTTTGCTGTTATCAGGAAGTCGCTGCTGCCCATCTCCTGCCTGTTTCCCACTGTCGCCTCTTACGACACCCACGGGAAAATATGGGGTAGTGGATACTCTCAACCGCCACTACAGGGCACAAAATTAAAACCCATAAGTTCCAAAATACTCAGAGGACACAAGTTTGCGTGTTTACCGCTAAAAAGAACCCCTTTGTCGTTTCTCCTCAGTTTCAAGGCACTCCCCTTCTTGCCTCAGCTAGTATTGGAATTCTCGGAGTCAACATATCGAGTGACGTGCAGTTTCGTGATCACTTGGAAGAGAAGGCCAAATTGGCCTCTTAAAAGCTTGTTGTGCTCAGCAGAGTGGGACAGTATTTCATGCCGGCACACCGCTTGCAACTTTACAAGGCGCAGGTTCTGCCTCACATGGAATACTGTTCCCATCTAATCAGGAGCTCCCCAATGCCAGCTCCTTCTATTTGACCGCATCCAGCGCAGAGCGGCTCGAATCGTCGACGACCAAATCCTTTCCGAGCGGCTCGATTCATTGGCACTGCGAAGAGATGTTGCATCCCTTTGCATTATCTTTCGCATTTACCACGGCGAGTGCTCTAAGGAAATGTTCGGATTAATCCCAGCCGCCAATTTTCACGAACGCACATCGCGGCAGAACTCCCGATACCATCCCCACCATCTGGATGATTGGCGGTCCACCACTGTGCGATTTAGAAGATGTTTTCTTTCTCGCACGACTTTCTTGTGGAATCGATTACCATCAGCGATTTTTCCGGACCGATACGACGTAGGGACCTTCAAGAAAAGAGCCCACTACTTTTTAAAAGGCCAGCAACGCATCTGCAATTCCCCTGGTTCCCCTGGTGTTGCAGTTGTTCTTGGGCGGCGGTAGTCACTTACCATAAGGTGAGCCGCATGCTCATTTGCCCCCTCTCCTATAAAAAAAAAATCTTCTCGTTAGACATCCCTCAAAACTTGAAAACGAAATTGTACAACCAGTGCGTGTTGCCAGTGATGACTTACGGATCTGAGACATGGTCCTTCGCTGCTGGCCGTATGAGGAAGCTCAAGGTCGCTCAGCAAGCTATGGAGGGGGCTATGCTCAGGGTTTCTCTGCGTGATAAACTTAGAAATGAGAATATCTGCAGTAGAACCTGAGTAACCGACAAAGCCCAACGGATTATTAAGCTGAAGTGGCAGTGGGCCGGCTATATAGCTCGAAAAACCGACAACCGATGGGGACGAAAGGTTCTCGAGTGGCGGCCTCGTACCGGTAGTCGAAGTGTAGGGCGACCCCCCACTAGATGGAGTGACGACCTGGTAAGTATGTATAGATTATCATCATCATCATCATTACAGCTCTTCATAAATCCACTGCTGAACATAGGCCTCCCTCAAGGAATGCCACAAAGCACGGTCCTGAGCCACCTGCATCCATCGACTTCCTGCATGTCTTATATATGTACTCAAAATTCGTAGCCTAGGGTAGTGGGGGGGGGGGGGTCACCACTTTCGTAAGTGGATGGTACCCATCCATGAAGTACAAAATATGTATAAGACAGTTTATCTAAAAAATACGAAACTTCATAGGCGTGAGCTGTCACCCGCACCATGCTATAACGCAAAGACTATAGATAGCATAAATTGTTACTCTTTTAGGTGACAATTTGAAACATAGATTTGTACACGCCCCTAGCTGCCTCAACCAAGGATGACGGGATTAGGGCCCATGAGTAATCCCATCGACGAGCAGCAGAGGGACGGGGCCAGAATATGGCCACGTGGAATTTCCTAATTACAATAAACAATATGGGAGAAAGCTAGAAACATGTAGTACTTACCATTATCCGAAGCTAACTTCGCACCAAGGCTTGGGCAGGCCGTGAGTGAATGCGTGGGGCCTTGGCAAGCATAGGCGACCAGCAGCGGCCGAGTTCCAGGCTACTCCAAATTGAGGTCTTCCGCGGCGTTGTCCACAGTCACTTTCCTCGTTCGTCACGATGACAGTCCATTAACTCTATCGTACGATTAACTAACTTACAGAAGCCACTAACTCTCGTTTGTCATAAGGTTAACGCACAAAACGAACACGGAGTGTCCGAATCAAAGGTCACTACCGTTTCGCGTAGCAACAGTTATTTCTAGAATATCAAAGACCGCACTAGATAATATTGTCGAATGCACCTATACAGATTCCGAGTCAAACCCAATGAGTCCCGAGGAAGCTTAACAGCAAGGAATACGCGTCACAAATCCTAGACAGTACATTTACGAGCCGCGCCTAATTATTCCGAGTTCCCGACAAAAAATGACAGCGTGCTGTCCCAAGCACAGCTGGCAGACGACTCCTTGCACCTTTACGCGTTCTCAACACCCACCGCTCGACCGTGTCAAAACCGGTATGGCACCGAGCCGCGCGCCCTCTAACGTCGATTCCGAAACCAGCATTTGGCGCGAACAGATTTATCTCTTCCCTACTTATACTACTTCATAGTAAAAGCACAATATAGGCTTTACTGCTGGGAAACGAATGTACTTGTGCAGAACAACAGTGGGGGACTTGCGGGGCAGGAGTGGATTGACCTTGTGCTAGCGCACTTCACTACATAATACATGCGGATACAATACAGCCTGTATATTTCTGTATAGGACAGTTACTATACTCTTTGCAATACAGACTCTGCTACGATCAGTGTGACCACCTTTAAAATATAGATCCTGCCTTACATTCGTTGAAAATCTGCCAGTCTGTAGTGAAAAATGCCTAAATACTGTCAACTTTATTTACCATTGTATAATTGTATTAAACTAAGCAAAGTAAAATACACATGTAAATACTATATTTTTATTAAATTAAAATTAAACATATCTTTCACTGGTTTGAATGCAATGCAATCGCCATGCTCACCAATTATCGTGGAAGATACGCTACATATTTGTTTATATCTAATATGTTTTTGTCTTAATAAATATTCTATCGCCTGCTGAATCCACTCATATTTTTTCGATGTTTACTAGTAGCGGCATGCTCTTTTAAAGCGGACAGTCGGGATGCCAATTTGCAGATTTTATTTTTATAGAAAAAGGGTTACAAACAAGCACACAGTCCACTTGATGGTAAGTGAATGCTGCGGTCCATAAATATCTATTTACCTTCAATTAAGAATCAAAACATAGATGTGTTGTCACCCCTGAGGACTAAGATGGAATGCTCCATTTCCAGTAAAAAGTGTCTCCGGTTCTCCACACTCACCATACGAAACACAGCAACATTAAGCTGCTTTTCCACTCTGGTATTCTATGAGAGCGTGGTCCTACACCAGTCGAGCCAACCCATTCGTGCTACAACCATAAAACCAAACGTCTACGTCTCTTCTTTGACTGATTCCAATATTAACCATAAACTCGTGTTCTTGAATACTCGTTTTAAGATTATCAACTTTATACACAAACTTTTAAAGTTGTTTTTTGAATGTGATACAAACATAACACTAAAAGTACAGGGAAATCCCCCACATGCTGCCAAAGTACCTAGGGTTTCCATTTTCAGCATTTTAAGTTGCCATAATGAAATCTATGTTTAATACCCCAATACTGCCAAATACTGCCAGGTTTTATATAACCGTTATTGTCAACCGATCCTGCCATGTTAAAATAAGACGCCAATCCTGCCAAAATGGCAGGTACCTTTTTGCCACATATAATCGCACTGGCTACGTGGGCGATCCTGAAAATTTTTAGAACAGGCCACTTGTAAACTCTATAATAAAAAAAATAATTTCAAATTTTGAAAATAGAACTCTTAGCCAATATTGCTGTGTATGTATTTTATTAATTTGTCATTTTTTTACGATATGCAGGCAAATTGAAAATGACGTCAGCATAAATTTAACGCGAGAAAGTTTTCGTACAATGATTTTTTATGACTTTCGAATTCATTTAAGTCAACAAGAAAGTTATGATAGACTTCGATTGGCCTTTCACCATAAAGCCCCATCTCGTGCCATTGTTTACAACTGGTTTAATGAGTTTAAATGTTGTCGCACTAATCTAACCGATGATCTGCGTGAGGGATGGCCTTCAACGGCGACGACTGAAGATAACATCAGTATTGTGCGGCATATGATAGAGACTGACAAAAGAGTGATTTATCAGCATATTCTGACAAGCTTAGGCATCGGTATGAGTCAAGTGCACAAAATCCTCCAGGAATATTTATTCAATGCGAAAGAAAATGCAAAGGGATACAACATCTCTTCGCAGCGCCAATGAATAGAGACGATCGGAAAGGACTAGGTAATCGACGATTCGAGCCACTCTCTCACTGGATGCGGTCAAGTGGAAGGAGTTGGCACTGGGGAGCCCCAGCCCAGAGATGGGAACAGTATTCCATGTGAGGCCGAACCTACGCCTTGTAAAGTTGCAGGCGTTGTGCCGGCATGAAATACTGTCCCGCTCTGCTGAGCACGCCAACCTTTTTAGAGGCCAATTTGGCCTTTTCTTCCAAGTGACCACGAAACTGCACTTCACTCGATATTAACGCCCGCAACCGCCTGCCACCACTGATACGCCAACTACCCAAGCAACACAACTTTGGGGACGTGCTCGAACTGCATTTCGGAAATATTCAATAAGCATAGAATGAGACTGGTTATTCTCAATGTTTCGTTGCGCCGCGTCTGCGGAATATATAAGCGAGCCGTCGAGCACGGAGAGGCAGTTCTCTCTTGGAAAGTGATCCAATGCGACTAAGGCGATATAAGCGAAGTAATAGTGAAGTATGTGATATAATAGTGTTGTGAATTAGGATTAAAGTAAGTGGTGTTATAACTTTTGTAATTAAAATGAAAAGGATTTGAGGCCTAAGAGTAGACTACCTACTCGTATTCATTTTCTTTTAAATCTTTATCGGAGTAAATATTTGTGTACAAATGGAATTAATACTTGGTTGTTTTTTTTTAATTGTTAGAGGTCGGCTCAACATTTGGAATGGCAAAAAGGACGCAAGAAAATACATTATTCAAATATTTATTTAAAAAATCTAAACCTGATACTGGTAGTCAAGGTTCTACTGAAAATCAGTGTTCAAGTGTTTTCGACAGTGATACCGCTACAAGTAGTTCTGATACTTCTGCTGCCGTTCCTGGGACTGTGCATGATGTTTCTCAGCATGTTTTAGATGTGTGGTATTTATCGGGATCAAACACCAAAATTGATGATGATTTAAAATACAGATTGTTGAAATCTCCTTGGATGCCAGAAAAGACATTCAAGTTTTCAGTAAGCGACGATAAAAGAAAGCTAAAATTTCAAATGTAATGGTTTGAACGGTTCTCGTGGTTGGTTTATACGAGTACAGGTCAACAAGGTGCTTTATGCACATATTGTATATTATATGCCAGAAATTGCGCAGATAAAGGCTCCCATCAGCATTTGAAATTCTTAGTTACTCATCATCATCATCATCATTACAGCCCTTCACAAGTCCACTGCTGAACATAGGCCTCCCCCAAGGAATGCCACAAAGCACTGTCCTGAGCCACCTGCATCCATCGACTTCCTGAATATCTTACCAGGTCGTCACTCCATCTAGTGGGGGGACGCCCAACACTTCGCCTGCCGGTACGAGGCTGCCACTCGAGAACCTTTCTTCCCCATCGATTGTCGGTTCTTCGAGCTATATGGCCGGCCCATTGTCACTTCAGCTTACTAATCCGTTGGGCTATGTCGGTCGCTCTGGTTCTACTGCGGATATCCTCATTTCTGAGTTTATCACGCAGAGAAACTCCGAGCATAGCCCTCTCCATAGCTCGCTGCGCGACCTTGAGCTTCCTCATCCGGCCAGCAGTGAAGGACCACGTCTCAGTTCCGTATGTCATCACTGGCAACATGCACTGGTTGTACAGTCTCGTTTTTAAGTTTTGAGGTATACCTGACGAGAAGATGTGCCGTAATTTCCCGAACGCTGCCCAACTGAGTTGAATCCGTCGATTGACTTCTTGGTCGAAGTTGGACTTACCTAGTCGGACTATTTATCCCAGGTAAACATACTCGTCAACAACTTCGAGCTTAGTGCTCCCAACCAGTTACTCAGCCGCTCACTAAATGGAAAGATGCTGTACATGATTTAAAACATCACAATGAAAGCCATTACCACACATCTTCTGTATTATTGGCTGATAATTTTATGAAGGTGTATAATAAACCTCAACCAAATATAATAAGTCAGATTGATGGCGGATACCTAGCGCAAATAGCTGAAAATCTATATAAAAATCTTATCTATATTAATCTATAAAAAGAAAGTGTCACGATAAATATTGGCGGCGGTGCAACAGTTGTAGATGTGTTTTTTCTTGTACTAATAAAAAATTATCTTGATTAATAAATGTTTTTAACTTATAAGTATGTACAAAATGTTAATAAATGATAATGAGTATTCATCATCATGATCATCACCATAACAGCCTTTCACAAGTCCACTGCTGAACACAGGCCTCCAAGAAATGCCACAAAGCATGGTCCTGAGCCACCTACTGACCTACACCTGACTTCTTGCATATCTTACCAGGTAATCACTCCATCTAGAGGAGGGTCGCCCGACACTTCACCTACGGGTAAGAGGCTGCCACTCAAGAATATTTTTTTCCCTATCGGTTGTCGGTTCTTCGAGCTATATGGCCGGTCAATTCCCACTTCAGCTTCCTAATCCGTAACGAGTATTATCACCAAAAACATTTTATTTCCATTTTCGTGACAACACCTAGCATACACGGAGGCATCACCTGACATCAAAGATGTTTCACACCTGTAAGGTCTCTAAACTCTAGTATTTTAATTTTGGTGTCATGACATAAGTGTAAGATATGCCTGACGGCCAATATTAGTTGAAACAACACTTGAAGGGCTAAATCAATAATAGCCGATATTGATAAAATTCCAATTTAAATTGTTTTAGCGGAATATACCTGACCAAATATTGCTTATAGTCTCACAATTTACAATATCAAAAGATAAGAAGCATGTTAATGATTCAGAAAGATCAAGTCCATAGTCTCCTAGTTACTGATGGGGTGGTACCATGACCTCATAGAATACCAGCGTGAAGTAGAAGCTCTGCGTCTGCGTTTCGTCTGATGATTCCTGACCTGCGATTTCCCTGGTGTTGCAGTTGTTCATGGGCATCAGTAGTCACTTACCATCAGCTGAGCTGCATACACGTTTCTCCCCTCTTCTATAAAAAAATATCTAGCTTGCTACTTATTTATCTATGCTCGATACTGACATAAATGAAGACATGGCCTAAAGGTCTAGATGCCAGGCCATAAACTCCAAAAAAAAATGAAGACATGGTTTAAAAAAACAAGCATCCAAGCCAAAACTCTAAATAAAAATGACGTCGTTTGTTCTGTCACTGTCAGCAGTCAGCAGTCTCTGTCACTGCCGCAGTCACTGCTCACTGCGTCTAAGTCTAAATTTGGTCTAAATGATTTGTGTACACTGGCAGAATTCTATCAAGAGAAGCCATAATTTAAAAGAAGAAGAAGAAGATTTGTATACATAGTACAGGAGTCGTATTAAATTTAAAATAAATTATGTATCTAAAATAATACCTTTGAGTTTAAGTCGTATTTATTACAGCTGAAATGGTTGACGAAGAGAGGATTCACCGTATTAAAGTTAAGTGTTTTACTATCAAAGATATGCTCAAATTTAACATTTTTAGTATGTGTGTTATTAAAATCATGTGTATTAAATACGTGTACCTAATAAATTTATTTTACGTTTACAGCGGGTGTTTTCTTAGCGTCTGTTGCAGGAATTTCTGCATTTGCGGGCTTTAGTGCTACTGTAGCCGCTGCTAAAAGAACAGACCCGAAGTATTTTAACAAAGGTAATGTACATTAAGTAATTTCCTTCTGGCTTTGTTGCATATCAAAATATAAGTTTTTGTTGCATATCAAAATATAAGTTTTTGTCAGACTTTTCAATGTACCCTGACTAATATAACAATATTTTTAGGTCTACACAGTAGTGTAGAGTTAGCGGACGCAGGTGCACTTTTAGCTTTACGTGCACTAGGATGGGGCACAATATATGCTTTAGCTGGTACATCATGCTTATGTTATGGCGTTTGGAAGTTTTCTGGTGCTAAAGATGTAAGTAAAATTTCTATGGGAATATTCATTAGACACAAAATGGACTGATTTTACTGAACAATAGATATATAGTAGAATGCCGATCAACCAAATCACCAATTATCTGAATTGGTCCTATGCGCAATATAAAAAATTAAAACCAAGTACTGTAAGTAATGTAATTTTTGTTTTGTTTTGTTGCAACAAGTTGGAACTCGCTGGAGTCGTAGGTGTCCTTGTTTGCTTATTCAGCAACACAATGGCAATTTATCCTATATAAAACATGAGTCCGTTTGTGCATGAAGTACTGCTGTCACATATAAGCTGGTGCCGCAATATGCCACCTAGCAGCATCTAACTCTGTGGAGAGACATACTAAGAGGCTTATTGGTAACCTTGTTTGGATTGAAACCAATCTCGTCAGCCTCAAGCACAGGTGCATTTTCCATTTTCTATGGGATGTATTTCGGAGTGTGCACTAGAATTAAATAATTGAATTCAACTCCCTCCTTTTTCTACCATCATACAACTAGGGGTGAAATCATTTCACAGCATCTGCCTTTCCATCCAGTAACAATCTGGATACCATATATGTGAGAGCAAATGGACTTGATTGCTGAGCTGCAGGTTTAAATACTGCACAGAAATAGTATTTCCATGGCATACAGATAATTATTCCAGTTCTGGACATTTGCCCTTGTACAATTTTTGTATGAACACCATGCCAATAATGTTCAACACGCCACCGCTGACATTTTCCAATGTAGCATCTGTTTTTTATATAATATAGAATAATTTATATTTATGTTATAATATTTAGCATAGATAATAATTTAATATATATGTATATGTGCCACACCTGCACAATCTGTATTTCATAATCTATAATTTGCATTGATAAGGGCGTCTGCTCTTGTACATATTACATGTTATATCAATGATTATAATATAATTTTATATTTCAGCTTAAAGACTTCAGGATAAAAATAGGAAATTTATTACCAGTACTTCCAAAAAATAATCCTCCGCAGTCAAGAACAGAATTTAGTGGTCTAAATGACCTGCTTACATATATAGCTGATGATTATGGGAAGAAACCAGTGAAAGATAATTAATTAGGTATGTTATTTATTATTTTAAAAATAAATACAGTTCAATTACATAAATCTTGTTTGACTACATATTCTTCTTTATATGCAGGGCCATTATTACAACTGTTTTTACAAGTATATATAGCAAGAATCCCCCAATCAATGCTATTAATATCAATACCAATATTGATAAAATTAAGAAGTTGTGGCATAACCTGAAAAAAAAATGCCTACTTATAAACAGTTTCTAAGCATCATAAAATACTTATAATAATATTAAGCTGTGAATGTAAGTAGTAAATAAAAATTAACATTCAATATGTACAAATTAATTTATATTGAATAAAATATAATATTGTATTTTATTCTATTCTAACGCACACATGTAGTGTGTTGCTGCAAGAACAAGAATGTGGTTAGAGGTCAGATTATTACTGGAGATAGAACTTAGTATCATGATTATATATAACATAGTTATACCATATACATAATGTAGTTAATTATCATTTTTATTTTGTTTTTATTCTATATTGCTAAACCTAAGTCAAATTCTTACCACTCCATGGGTTGACTGGTAGAGAATGCCTCAAGACATTAAGTCTGCGCTTTGTATTCTTTTACATTAAAGAATGTAATAAAAGAAGGAGCGGTAGACCACAGAGAAGGTGGGATGACAATATCAGACTAGTCGCAGGAATTACATGGGGTAGAGTGGCCATAGAAAGGCCAGAATGGAGAAGATTGGAGAAGGCCTTTGCCACCTGGCAAACGGACACACAAAATTGGAACAAAAGAAAAATATATGAATAATAAAGAAATACTATTTTTTGTCCGATTAAAGGCTTATTATTATTATTATTATTATAATAAAGAATAAATAAATAAATTATAAGCCTGAGCCTAAGTAAGATTTAATACAATGGCATAAAAAGGCACATCATTCTTCGAGAAATTGTAATTGAAAGTATTTCAATCGGTTAAAAAACTCTATAGCATTTACTAATTCTGTACTAACTGACCATAGTGATTGTATAATTGTTCTTTTTTTCATAGGTTAGAAAGATTTGCAAGCCCGATGTGAGGCCAACTAGTGCAAGCAGGATGGTTCAATATGCTTCGTCGATCGACTCAATGTGTTAGCACATTATTGGCCTTATGATATTTGATGTTTCACGAAAATTTAATCAATTTACGTTCAGTTAGCAGGTCGTGCCAAGCTTTTGGCTTATATGGAAATTGAAGTAAAGCTACTGATGGCTTTCCAAAGTATCTGGTTCTGGTCACTTATGATAAGAACCAAAGACCCTTTTTAATGGTAATGAGGCATTCTATCAGAGTCCTCGGTGGATATAATGCATCCACACAAAACAAAGAAAATTGAAGGACTTCAATATTCCAATGACAATTACTATAGCTATACAAGTATAAAAATCATATTAATTTTTATCAAAATTTAAAATTTTTACGGTCACTGTGATTCATTGTAATTTGCACCTTATTACATAATAGTACCCGGGCGACTTAGAAATGAGAATATTCACAAAAGGATCAGAGTAGCCGACATAGCCCAATGGATCAAGTATGGTAAAGTCGTAAGTGGCTCTCAAGTATAGCTCGAAGAACTGACAACCAATTCTTTTCGAGTTTCAGTCTCATATCAGTAAGCAGTGTAGAGCGGCCATTATAACTAGATGGAGTGACAACCTGGGAAGAAATATGCAGGAAGTCGATGGATGCAAGTGGCACAGAACCATCCTTTGTGACATTCCTTGGGGAATGCCTATGTTCAGCTATGGAATTTGTGAAGAGCTTGTAATGATGATGATGATGAACGATGACTGACGATCAGTAATTAAGGTCAGCACTTGACTGTGTCCTAAGGCATAATAAAATACAATGAAGTGTCAGCTAATTACTGTTCCAATGCACTTGATTTCACTGCATCAAACTTCAAAAAGAGAAGGCTACATAAGCATTCCTTTTCAAGATTTCCTTTTCTGACGGCTAATTAGTCAACACGCACGTCACTTGTCTCTGTCGAAATTTATCGAAAATTAGTGTTAAATAGTGTCAAATCAGTGCTGAGGAACTAAATAACATCAAAATAAACATTAACAATCACATACGAAGTGCATTCGCAGTGCTAGTGAAAAAATCTTGCCAAGAAAATCATAAAAACTACACGATAATATAACCTAAAAATTATAGAAGCTATCATATATCATAGATTAGAGATTACTGTGTACTAGGGATGTGAAAAAATAATCGATTTTCATATTAATCGATTATTTTTTTCTTATAATCGATTTTCCGAAGTAGATTTTTTTTAACAAAAATCGATTTTTAATAAATCGATTTTTATGTAAATTACGCGTTTCAATCGATTTTTTGTAATCAGAGTCATCTGTGCGATGGATGTAAAAACGTGAGAAGAAAGTTCAATAACATGAATAAGTCAATCAAAAGACGGCGCCAACTTTATGTATCTTTATGTATGTAAAACAGTTTCGCTTTTCGTATGTTTTCAACAGGTTTCTTCCTCCGCTAGGAGTAAAAGTATTCTGTGGTTTTCTTTCTTTCTTTGCTTAGTGTAAACAATTATATATAAACAATAAAAATGTCTTGTGAAACGCGTAAAAGTGACTGACAGAAGTATTTTATAATGAAAAAATGATAGCGGCCAACATGTCAATAGGCAAAAATACTGAATTGGATCTATACAGGATATTTTTAGAACGCTCCCGAAAACTAAGACAGGCGACAGCACCAAGTATACCTTTGATCATGGGTAACACATAAATTCGATCCTGATGAAAAAAAAATCATCTTTTTACAACGTTTTATTAGCTTTATTCACGCTCTATCATGTTAGTACAGCTAAATGAAACGATAATTTCATAAAAAAAAATCATGAAAATACTGAAACATAAAACCAGCAGTGGAATTACTGAATTGATATCAGCTGATTTGAGGTCAATGTACGCGCGAACGCAAATTCGCGCGGCCCGCAACTAGCACATTACCTAATAATTTACAACACTTGTCTAAATACCTAACTTATCTACTCAACCTACTATTTTGCCACTGCACTTGTCTCCACGTAGCCACTTTAATACGAATTTACAGGTTAAATAACCCAAATAACTGGTTCGATTCCCCGCTAATGAAAAAATACTTAAATTAATGAAATGTAACCAAGATTGGAGTCATGCGTTTTTATTCATCGTGTAGGTATGTTTATTATTCTCATGTATTCAGTTATGTACCTATTCAGATTAGTCCAGTACTAAGTTATTTAAAAAAAATACTTATGAAACAGCTTACCGCTCTAAATCCTCCGTGGTCTTATGAGATGCGGCTCAAATTGTGCTCCATTCATTTCAAGGCAGATTTGGGCTCGGTGTTGCATCTCCTCATGCAGGCGGGGCATCATCGTGTGGTCTTCGACACAGTCCGTACGTAGTTTGTCGAAAACATCCACGATCCTTTGGCGCATTTCATCAGCACTATCACACTCGCGATTAAAAACCCTTTCTTTCACATACCCCCACAGAAAGAAGTCCAACGGGGTCAGATCTGGTGAGCGAGGTGGCCAAGCGTGTGGTCCTAGTCTGCCGATCCAGCGATCATCAAATAGCTCATTGAGGCGCTCACGGACTAACCTCACGACATGTGGAGGGGCACCATCATGCTGGAGCCATGTGCGGCGATATTCAGCCAACGATAGGTCGTCTAAAATGTCCACCAATTGTTCATTTATGAATTTCAGGTATCGCTGTCCGTTAAGTCGCTGTGGCAGAAACACTGGTCCTAGTATGCGATTCTTAAATAAACCTGCCCATACGTTAACCGACCATCGGGTTTGGTGCCCGGTTTGTCGAACAGCGTGCGGGTTAACCTCTGAATACACGTGTGTATTTCTTCGGTTCCACAGGCCGTTTCTGGTAAATGTTGACTCGTCCGTCCAGATGACGTGCTCAATGAAACCAGGCACACGTTGTTGTTGGTCTAATAACCAACGGCAGAAGATTCGCCGGCGGTCGTGATCGCCGGTAACTAACGCTTGCACTTTGTACACTTTATATGGGCGCAGTCGGTTACGCT
The DNA here is from genome assembly GCA_963668995.1 of Parnassius mnemosyne. Classification (NCBI taxonomy): domain Eukaryota; kingdom Metazoa; phylum Arthropoda; class Insecta; order Lepidoptera; family Papilionidae; genus Parnassius; species Parnassius mnemosyne. The sequence continues at coordinate 29,855,204 of CAVLGL010000159.1, forward strand.
TTAACACTTTGTGAACTGTACAGTATGATATACTTGTTCCATCGCGACGCCTTAACAATTTAGCGATACTTCGTGTACCTAGGTTCGGATTCCGGCGAACGACATCTAAAATACGCTCCTCTGAGTGAACAGCCACTTGACTTCCACCTCCTGCCGCTACCAGAGCAATGGGCCGATTTTCCAACACTCGCTGAAATGCTGCTGTTATCAGACGAGAGTCAGCTGGATGTCGAGCGGTCGGGAATCTCTCTCGATAAATTCGCAATGCATGCGAAGCATTCCCGCGAGCTTCACCAAGACACATTAACATATTGCCGTATTCACGAGCATTATAAACGTAGGCGTTAGGCATTATAAAAACAAAACAAGAAACTTAAACCGTAACAACAAGAATATACATTAAGTAATAAATAACAAGAATAATTTAATAAACAAAAAAATTGTACTGTCTCTCGCCACAGTCAAGACGGAACTGTAACAAAAACTAAAATTATTAATTTATTCCGCTAAAACAAATGCGGCAATGTCCTTGAAGCACTGGAACTTTCCAGACACCGTTAAAGCGTTATGTATGTTAAGACATCGCCAACGTTTATTTATTTATCACTACGACTAGTCTTCATATGGAATTTAAAAGTTATGGTTGTCATTTTTAATACAATTACACAATCAATTGTACCCTGACGCAACAAGCAGTTCTTTACTACAAAAATTATTGAAATTAATAAACGTACCTAATTGGGTACTCAGTACTCACACAATTATAAACACTATTTCATCGTTATCTTTGTTTTTGTATAAGAAAATAGAAATGAAATGGTACTGAATAATTTAATAGTTAAAATCAATTGCAATTATGATCGACAGTTGATATTATCAATGAGAATTAATGTAAAAAATAATACTTTTATTTTATTATAATTGACTTTTCGTATTTAATCCGGCCAATACTTTGAATTTAAAAAGAGGTTCGTAAATTATTAAAAATGACTTGCAAGTTTTATAGTGATTGCCGCCTCTGATTCTATTGTCGCTGGCAAATTAAATTTCTGTGGAGGGAGTGTTTTGCCTCGGCCACACACATCGCGCTAGCGCAAAGATTCGAGCTAGCACAATGTATGTGACCAGTCCTTCGTGAATACTTCGTAACTTCGTGCGAAGTTTCAAGCACATCACTTCGTTATCGCAATGTATGAGGCCGGCCCTTCGTGAATACTTCGCCACTTCGTGCGAAGTTTCAAGCACATCGCTTCGCTGTCGGTAAATTCCCGCACTTTGCGCATGGGTACAGTCGCGTTCTAAAGTACTACGGCTAAGTCAAGCTAAAATTATTTATATCTATTGTTTTATGACTGAACTAGTGAACGAAAAGGTAAATATGATAGGAGAAGGTGAATGGGGAAAATTGTGCAATAAAGTTAAAAGTGTTGAGGAAGAATACCGAAAAACTTACCATGTGATCGACCTGATGACGGAAGCTCAAGCGAAGATGAAAGTGATGATGAAGTAGCATCCAGTAACACCAACACACCATCAACATCTGGCTTCCATGTGACCCAAGACGACATAATGGACGGCGTGTCACCCTTAGCTTAAGTTTTCTTGTTACAAACTACTTTATATTTTACGATAGAAATAACAAATAATGCTCAAGTAAACATTATCCATTTTTAATTCCAACCTTTTCCAAAGTTCTAAGTAGCTAGTAAAGCACCTATTATGATTCTACAATAAAACAATTAATTACTATAATATTATAAAACAATATCCCAATACCATGTAGTACTTTAGAACGCGACTGTAACTACACTGTATCTAGCTCGGTGCGAAACAATCCGTCGTCGTCGTCGAAACAGCCGTCATAAGAAAAAAGGGCGCATCTAACAATTTTTGAATAAATGAGTTAAATATACCATTCGACTCATCATAAAAAGGCGCATCTACAAAATTTTTTAATATTCAAAAATATCAATATTTTAGAAAATATCGTAAGAATTTTAGACGTAACTGTTGATCACAGATGACATTTTTTTTAGTAGAAAAGACTTATACAAATTATGAAGTGTAGAGTACAAGGAGAACCATCTTATAAGGGGCGAAAGTTGAAAAAGTGTCCTACTATTTACTGAAAATAGAGGTTCCAAAACCTACCACAATAGCGCTGGCGTTTGAAAAACTACGATATGAAGATAGCTGTTATGGACGAAGTGAAGTCAGCTGAATTCAAATATTTAAAAAATTTCATGACTAGAGTAGTTAGTAAAATGCCAGTACACAAAATTTCAACTATTTACGTAGTACAAAACCAAGCGGATTAATCGGTCCTTGTTTATTTCTCCATCTTACTCTAATTACTTTTGGCGCTTTTTTTAATTTATCCTATACTACTGCAGCGCCACCCTTATTCGACACGTTTTTAGGGACACTTTTCATACTATAGAGATGGTCCTCCTTCTCTCTACACTCCACAATACAAATTCGACATAAAAGAAAAGACTTATTTAACCAGTTGCTACGTCATCTTTAACAATCATCATCATCATCATCATCATTACAGCCCTTCACAAGTCCACTGCTGAACATAGGCCTCCCCCAAAGAATGCCACAAAGCACGGTCCTGAGCCACCTGCATCCATCGACTTCTTGCAAATCTTACCAGGTCGTCACTCCATCTAGTGGGGGGACGCCCTACACTTCGCCTGCCGGTACGAGGCTGCCACTCGAGAACCTTTCTTCCCCATCGGTTGTCGGTTCTTCGAGCTATATGGCCGGCCCATTGCCACTTCAGCTTACTAATCCGTTGGGCTATGTCGGTCACTCTGGTTCTACTGCGGATATCCTCATTTCTGAGTTTATCACGCAGAGAAACTCCGAGCATAGCCCTCTCCATAGCTCGCTGAGCGACCTTGAGCTTCCTCATCCGGCCAGCAGTGAAGGACCACGTCTCAGTTCCGTATGTCATCACTGGCAACACGCACTGGGTGTACAGTCTCGTTTTCAAGTTTTGAGGTATACCTGACGAGAAGATGTGCCGTAATTTCCCGAACGCTGCCCAACCGAGTTGAATCCGTCGATTGACCTCTCGGTCGAAGTTGGACTTACCTAGTCGGACTATTTGTCCCAGGTAAACATACTCGTCAACAACTTCGAGCTTAGTGTTCCCAACAACTACCGGCATAGGTGTGACATGGACATTAAACATGATCTTTGTTTTGTCCATGTTCATCTTAAGACCTATCCGTTGGGAAACACTATTGAGGTCATTGAGCATAGTGCTTAGGTCCTCCAGCGATTCTGCCATAAGGACTATATCGTCGGCAAATCGAAGGTGAGTGATGTACTCGCCATTGATGTTGATAGCGTATCCTTTCCAGTCCAGAAGCTTGAAAACATCTTCCAATGCAGCGGTGAAGAGTTTCGGGGATATGACGTCACCCTGTCTTACACCTCTCTGCAATTGGATAGGTTTCGTACTCTGGTTCTGTACTCGGATAGCCATCGTAGCCCTACTGTACAAGCACTTCAACACTTCGATATACCGACAGTCAACTTGGCATCGCTGAAGGGACTGCAGCACCGCCCAAATTTCGACGGAATCAAAGGCTTTCTCATAGTCCACATACGCCAGACATAGTGGCAAATTGTACTCCTCGGACTTCTGTACAATTTGCCGAAGGGTATGTATGTGGTCTATGGTGCTAAAGCCTTTTCGGAAACCGGCTTGTTCGGGAGGCTGGAAGTCGTCAAGTCTGCGCGCGAGACGATTCGTAATGACTCTCGAAAACAGCACGTAGACGCGGCTCAGAAGGGAAATCGGTCTGTAGTTCTTCAAGAGAGCGTTGTCGCCTTTCTTGAAGAACAAGACCACCGCACTTCTGCTCCACGCCTCCGGTGTAATGCCACCATAGAGGACGGAATTAAAGAGCTTCTGAAGGACTTCAAGTACCGGTTTTCCACCCGCTTTCAGAAACTCCGCTGTAATTCCATCCTGGCCTGGGGCCTTGCCGTTTTTAAGGTGCTGGAGAGCCATTCTAATCTCGCTCAGACTGACGTCCGGGATATCATCGGAATAATGTCGGATAAGACTCGCTCTTGGATCGTTACTCACACTTGCGTGTGGCTCCAACGATGACGTGTACAGCTGCCCATAGAACCTCTCAATCTCACTCAAAATCTCAGGTGCCCCGGAAACGATGCTGCCACATTCGGTCTTCAGCTTTGACAGTTGGCTCTTTCTGGCAGACAGATCTCTGGCAAAGACTTTGGAGCCTTGGTTCCGCTCGATCGCTTCTTCAATACGAGCTGTATTGAAGTTGCGTAAGTCCCGCCGCATGCATTTGGAGATCTGTCTGTTCAGTTGCCTGTATGCTGTCAAATCTGTTGAAGAATGTAGCTTCATCTCCCGTCTAACAGCCATGAGATTAAGAGTGTGATCGGAGAGTTTTTGTGTTCTTCTGCGGCGGGTCTTGCAGAACTTAGCTCCGACCGCATGGACAGTTTCCACGAGCTTGTCATTCAAATCGTCCACTTCATTGCAGTCTTCTAGGCACTGAAAACGGTTTTGCAACTCGAGCTGAAAGGTTTCGGGACTTTGGATTAGAGCACGAGGGGGACGGAGCGTTGACTTCATTAGACGACTTTAACAATATTTGCATCGATTACTTAAATTTCGATTATTCTTGTCTTATTATTCTATCTTATTATTAAGAGCTGGTGTTTCACATGTCGTCCCATATAAATTTGATCGAGGTCAGACCAATAGTTTTTGAGTTATCATTAATTATTTATATTGAAGTCGGTTGTAAAATTTTTTAATTTTTAATTATTATCGTAGTAAGTCTGGTATGATATCCCCTTTAAAATCATAACTCAAGAGTTGCGGGTTGTTATTTTATGTGTCTCACTACCAATGCTTTTCTAATATTCACTAATAATAAAAAAGTAGTAAATTACTACTAGCCTCCTTTCAACTTCAAATGACCTTTCCAAAATATGTAAAAATGTTAAATGAATGGCGGTTTTTTTTATTTATTACGTTGGAAAGACGCAAAATGGTTATATGCGTCTTTCATTCGATGTTTTTATGTGGCCAGGTGTATTTTTTAAGCTAAAATGAAAAAGAAAATTCGTTTTATTTAAATAAATAAACAAATTATCAAAAAAATAAGTTCGTCTTTAAAATCTTCAAGTCTCTACGTATTTCAATTTTCATATTGATACCTTTTAATATACTTTAGACACAGCAGGGTCTCAAAGAAAAATTCATCTATTTATTTTTTATTTCGATTTTACGTTTTTGTTAGTTGTGTGCTTCTTTATTATGACGGCAGAATGCCTAACCCTGTCGCCTCACGCTTGTGACGCAGTAGGTTTCAGGCCTTGGCCAGACAGTTCCGTGTTGATTTTGTACACGCGTGCGCGAGCGACAGTTCAATCGTTTTTTTTAATAAATTTACTTGTGATTACGTGTTGATATTATTGTTGTTGTAACGTTTTTGGATTCTTTTTTGTTTTAATAATGCCTAACGCGTACGTTTATAGTGCTCAACATGTTAGGTATCCGAACCTAGGTACACGAAGTCAGCGATACCTAAACTTTGTAAGTGAACAGTTGGTGGACATTTTAGACGACCTATCGTTGGCTGAATATCGCCGCACATGGCTCCAGCATGATGGTGCCCCTCCACATGTCGTGAGGTTAGTCCGTGAGCGCCTCAATGAGCTATTTGATGATCGCTGGATCGGCAGACTAGGACCACACGCTTGGCCACCTCGCTCACCAGATCTGACCCCGTTGGACTTCTTTCTGTGGGGGTATGTGAAAGAAAGGGTTTTTAATCGCGAGTGTGATAGTGCTGATGAAATGCGCCAAAGGATCGTGGATGTTTTCGACAAACTACGTACGGACTGTGTCGAAGACCACACGATGATGCCCCGCCTGCATGAGGAGATGCAACACCGAGCCCAAATCTGCCTTGAAATGAATGGAGCACAATTTGAGCCGCATCTCATAAGACCACGGAGGATTTAGAGCGGTAAGCTGTTTCATAAGTATTTTTTTTAAATAACTTAGTACTGGACTAATCTGAATAGGTACATAACTGAATACATGAGAATAATAAACATACCTACACGATGAATAAAAACGCATGACTCCAATCTTGGTTACATTGCATTAATTTAAGTATTTTTTCATTAGCGGGGAATCGAACCAGTTATTTGGGTTATTTAACCTGTAAATTCGTATTAAAGTGGCTACGTGGAGACAAGTGCAGTGGCAAAATAGTAGGTTGAGTAGATAAGTTAGGTATTTAGACAAGGGCGCGGGCCGCGCGAATTTGCGTTCGCGCGTACATTGACCTCAAATCAGCTGATATCAATTCAGTAATTCCACTGCTGGTTTTATGTTTCAGTATTTTCATGATTTTTTTTATGAAATTATCGTTTCATTTAGCTGTACTAACATGATAGCGCGTGAATAAAGCTAATAAAACGTTATAAAAAGATGATTTTTTTTTCATCAGGATCGAATTTATGTGTTACCCATGATCAAAGGTATACTTGGTGCTGTCGCCTGTCTTAGTTTTCGGGAGCGTTCCAAAAATACCCTGTATATTGCGGCACCACTATCAAATCTCAAGGCAGATTGCCCTCAATATATGGAGAAGCTCTGAAGGAAACTTTCCCTAAACTAACCGAATTGGTTTTCAAACACCTCTCAGTGATGGTCAGTTCCGCGCCAACCGAAAGATTATTTTTGAAAGCGGGAAATATTGTCAGGAAAAATCGAAACCATATTTTGGGAAAGAGACGAAGAAGAATTTTGGTGAAATGATTGTTATTAAAGTCTTTAACTGAAAATTCATGGCAATGTTTTTTTTACTTTTTTGTTTACACAAGTTTAAAAAAAGATTTGTCTTGTATTTTAGTTTTGAGATTAAAAGGTTGTCGTCGGATTATTTATAATTATATTTTTATTTTATTTTCATTCTAATCTAATGTAAATGATACTGAACATTAGTGGCATAATGATATGATGATGACTTTTTGTTTGTTCAAACTTAGTTTAAAAAAAACTATCGTTTACTAAAATTATGGTTTCTTAATGATTTCTTATATTTACGCGAAGACTACACGTTAAATGAAATTAATTTTTACGGATTTGATCACGCTTAATTTAACTTTTTAATTCCTGACGTTTCGGGTGCTTCACAGCACCCATGGCCACGGGGGGAACTGACGTCCAGATGTCATAGTTGGCCTGGCTAAATTCAGTTTTTGAATATTAATTTTTGGTCCGATCTACACAGAATAAGCTTACAGTATCTTGAAGTCTTACAGTGGTATGCTTGGGTTTGGATTTAATTTTATTAATTATAGGATGCCAAGCAGATGGAGGATGTTTTTTAATTTCGATAGACTCGCGAATCATCATTGGTAGGAATCGGTGTTCTTTTGCGAGGATTTGTGTTTCAACTATGACATAGGGACGTCAAACACCTCAGTCCCCTCTGTGACTATGCGTGCTGCAAAGCACCTGAAATGTCGGGAATTAAAAAGTTAAATTAAACGCGATAAAATCCGTAAAACTTAGTTTAATTTATCGTTTCTGTTTATTTTGGTAGTAATAAATTGTTAAATGGCACTGAACATTTGTGGCAGTAATTATTTTTAGTTTTTTATTGTTCAAAGTTATATATTAATAAAATGGTTCGGTAGTTTATTTCTAAAACCAGAAGATTATTTTTCGAACAAAATAATTTTTTTTTCACAAAAATCGATTATTTTTTAATAAAAAAAATATCGATTTTTCTTTAATCGATTATTATCACAAAGAAAAAAATCGATTTTTTTATTAATCGATTTTTTTTTCACTCAATGTCACATCCGTACTGTGTACAGCCAGTGTCAAGTACCAACCTCACGACAGTGACAGTGACATATACAGGGTTGCCACTAATTTGAAGGAAAATTTCCTAAACTAATTAGAGTTACCACAACATAAACAGAACTACCCCATCTGAAAAATTTTAAAGATCATAAATCAAATGGACAAAAACATGGAATTACTGCTCCTCAAACTTGATGAGAAATTAGAGAAACAAAACTGAAACAAAATAACTCATTCGGTAACTAAAATGTCATGGAAGCGCTAGATGAGAAGATGAAAACAATTATTGAGGAAAATAATTTCCTTAAAAATGAGGTATCAGAACTGGAACAAAAACTGAAAGCAGTAGATAAAGAAAAACGTAAAAACAACCTTGTGTTCTTCGGAATCGAAGAGAAGGGAAAATCTGAAGGGGTACTAGTTGACTACATTAAGGACCTCATAGTAGACATGGGAGTTCACATGGATAGTCACGAAATTAGCAATGTGTATAGAATCGGAAAACAAAGCGAAAACATAAATCGTCCAGTCATAGCATCTATCACGACCCAATGGAAAAAACACCTTATACTCAAAAATAAGACAAACCTCCCTTCAGGTATTAATGTAAAAGAAGATTACTCTAAGGAAATCCTGGTAAAACGAAAACAGCTATAACCGCAACTTGAAGAAGAGAAAAAGAAGGGACACATCGCATACATAAAATATGACAAACTGATAGTGTTACAACCGAAGGACAACAATAGAGAGAAGAGGAAAAGAGAAACTTCAGATTCTCCTAAGTCATCAGCTCAGAAGAAAGTAAATATAAACCAAACCTTGAGAAATCCTACACAATCGCTATCCAAAACTAGCAATAAAGAGGTCATGAGACCTAGCACACTTAACTATATCAACCGAACAAGTTCTGATCCCGAACTAATAAACGCGTCAAAAAACTAATAACCGCCTCAGAAAATCGGAAACAAACAATAGCAATAAGAACTAAAATTAACAACCAAAACAAAATAACAAATAATCTCCCACTACGGCTGGTCCCCGCGGGAGTTATAGACCACCACCCTCTAACAAAAAGAAGAAACAAAATACTCAACATTGCAACCAGAACCTTAGAACTGAAGAAAGCCTAAATGAACTAGAAAAAGCCCTTGAAGACATAAAATGGGACATCCTGGGAATTAGCGAGATGCGAAGATTAGGAGAAAAGATTGAGGAACGCACTGACTACATACTATTCCATAAAGGTGAAGTAGCTGGTCAGAGAGGAGTAGGATTCTTAATAAAACAGTCAATGAAACAACACATACAAGAGCAAATTGGAATTTCTGATCGAATAGCCATTCTTAACATCGGCATACCAGGTTATAAAAATATATGGTCAATCATACAAATTTATGCTCCAACAGAGCAAGCAACAAAAGCAGAAATTAAACTTTTCTACAAAGAACGCTAACAAGATATTCAAATAACCATCTTATAATAATGGGCGACTTCAATGCTCAAGTCGGAGCGAAACAATGCAAGGAGGAATACGTCCTGGGGAACTTTGGCCAAGGAAGAAGAAGTCCCCATGGTGAATTCCTAGTCGAATTAATGCTGCAACACAACCTAACGCTCTTGAACAGTTTTTACAAGAAAAACCAAAAGAACAAGTGGACATGGATATCCCCCGATGGCAACACCAGAAACGAAATTGACTACATAACAACAAACTATCCAAAGGCTTTCACAGATACGTCGGTCTTAACTAAATTCAACTTCAATACAAACCATCGTATGGTAAGAAGCAACATAAGAATAGAAACATCAAAGAAATGTAGAAAGTATTTTGCCTCACACTTTATAAGACACCACAGTGACGAAACCTTAAAGAAAATAAAACAATCTTTAATTGAATCACCAGAAGAATTGACTATGAGTAACATTGATGTCCACACCAAATATGAAAAGCTGGAAAATCTACTAACTCAAGTAAAACATGATACTAGCAGGGAAACAAGTACAAACTTAGTGATACAATGCTACAACTTATAGAAAAAAGAAAAAATCTACTTTCAAAACACCCTAAAAAGATCACATAAAAACAATAACGAAATTAAGTAAAGAGATCAGAGAAAACATAAGAAAAGACAGGAAGACCAAGAGGCTGCAAACATTAGAAAAGCATATAGCGAAAACAGGAGGAGTGAAAAAAGCGCTTAAAGAACTTAGAGAATCAAATAAAGAATGGATACCAAAACTAAACAAAAAGGAGAATACCTCATCCAAAAGAAAAAACATAAACGAAATAGCCACAAAGTTTTACCAGGACCTTTACTCAAATCCAGACAGAAAACAAAAACACGATTCGAGGACAGACGCCAGTAATAACCAGGAAAAAGTGATAACTGAACCAAAAATACTTCCCAGAGAAGTAGAAAAGGTATAGGCAGAAGACGGAAAAAGCACCAGGTCCAGACAAAGTGACAAACGAACTTAATAAAGGCACCCTTGAAGAACTACTACCAATACTCACTTCATTATTCAATGAAATACTATCAACGGGTCTAATCCCTACTAAATGGAAAACATCAAACATTATACTTATATTCAAGAAAGGAAAAAAGGAAGATATAGGAAACTACAGACCTATAAGTCTGATGTCAAATATCTACAAGGTATTTTCTAGTTATCCTGGAAAGAATAAGCAAAAAGTTAGACGAAAACCAACCACGGGAGCAAGCAGGCATAATTATTCCACTCTGGACCACATGTACACAATGAAACAAATTGTAGAAAAATATAATGAGTTTAATAAAAAAACTCTATATGGCATTCATCGATTACTCTAAAGCTTTTGACAGCATAAGGCACACAGCCATATGGGAAAGCCTAGAACAGCAGGGGATACCTTTAAATTATATCAATATTATAAAGAACATATACTTGAACGGCGAAGCGAGGATCCAACTAGAAACCTTGGGAAAAAAGTTCAAGATCGAGAGGGGAGTAAGACAGGGAGATCCTCTTTCGCCAAAACTGTTCTCGGCTGCTCTGGAAAGTATCTTCCGCAAACTAGACTGGGAAGAATACGGTCTCAATGTGCAGGGTGTAAAACTGAACCACCTAAGATTTGCAGATGATATAGTCTTATTTGAGGAAAATCCGACGCATCTTGTTAAAATGATAGAATCACTAAATGAAGAAAGCCTGAAAGTGGGCCTAAGCATGAACAAAGACAAAACAAAACTGCTTACAAACTCTAAACCAGTAATTATAAAAATTGACAACCAACCACTCGAATATGTGTCAGACTATATCTACTTAGGACAGATAATATCTCACAAAGATCAAACCACTAAGGAAATTGAGCGAAGAATAGGAAATGGATGGAAGAAATACTGGTCTTTGAAAGAAGTTTTAAAATCTAAGGAGCTAAGTATGCAAATAAAAAGGAAAGTTTTCAACACATGTATACTTCCAGTCATTACTTACGGATGCGAAACCTGGGCACTCACCAAACACCACAGAGAAAAGTTGGAACGCTGTCAGAGAGCCATGGAGAGAAGTTTGACAGGAATAAGGAAACAGGACAGAGTAAGATGTAGCATAATAAGGGATAAAACCAAAGTTGTCAATATAATAACCCGAATAGACCAACAAAAGTGGAGATGGACAGGACATATAATGCGTGATGCGTGGCAAAAGAAGTAGAGGACGACAACAAACAAGATGGGAAGATGACTTAAAACTCACGGCTGGACATCATTGGAGAAGGGTAACGCGGGACAGATCCCAGTGGAAAATGTTAGAGGAGGCCTATGCCAAAAGGCAAACTGAGCTTCGGGACATATTATAACAAACAAGAACATGTATTCATATTTAACCAAGAAGTTCAGAATAAAAAAGGCTTATTATTATTATTATACATAAGCATTGTCACCTCTAAGGACTAAGATGGAATGCATCACAGCTTGGAATTATATTGGCATTCTATAGATGTTATTAAATATTTTCATACATTTAATTTGTAGAAATATTTGTTTTGACAACTCTTTAAAGGTATTTCAATTGACAAATTAGTGTCAAATACCAGATTGTTTAGTGCATAATGTTCTTACCTGAAATTCAAATTGTCTATCTCCATTACAGTATTGGCAGTTCGGAATGTAAATTAAATGATTTTCTGTATTGCCAGTAATCCACAAAGGTGTCCCACCTCTATCATATCTTAAAACTTGTTCAGGGTGCCTTGAAATCCTTTTGCTAAATTTATTGAAAACTTTATCTTGTGGCATGTTTTTCGCATATTGTTCTAACTCATTTTCACTGATATCACTTAAAGTGCCAGCCTTTTTTTCAATCATCATCTTCCTTAGTTTCTCCATCTCTTGTTTTTCATCTACACAGGTGTTATCCTCCTTACAAAAGAAGAAAGTTGTACAAAATATTAGTAGGATATTCTGACTTTCAAGCATATAAAATATGACAAATTCTTTCTACAAAAGGCCACGGCCATGACATATCACTATGTCACAGGCATAGGCTAATGAAGAGGAAAAATAATATTTTTGACTATCATCATTATAGACTATCACAAGTCTGCTTTATTGGTGGTAAATAGTTGTCCCCCAGACACCTAAAAGTTCAATAGATGTCCTGTGTTTTACCAACTCCTCTCTCCATCTAGTGAGTAAAGCCGCAGACTGCCCTGCTCTCAGCTTACCAGCACAATGCTGTTACTCAAGAACATTTATCCTTTTAAAGTTTAAAGCAATGGCTTTTTAGAGCTATTTTGTTGATGCACCGTTTATTGAGTGGTTCAGATATGTTTGTATCTATGGTTCTTCTCTTCTATATGTTTGTTATGGTATCTATCACCCAGATAATTTCTGAGCATCGAAGTTAAAAAAATTCAATAAATTAAGTTATTAATATAAATTATTAAATATTTATACCTCATCTTCTACATCCACAACAAGCTCCCATTCTTTAAATAATATTGATTTCCCTGATTCTGTTACAATAAAGTTAGGCAGAATATTAGATTCAGCGTCCTGTAATTCAATGAAAATAAACTAATCATTACTTTTTAAGAAATTCACTGAGTAAATTTAATTTCTAAGGTCCGACAATCGACCATAGAACAAGTGGTAAAATTAAAAATTATGTACGACTTCAATATAAATAAAATGAGAGCATCATCAATGTAGTCGAAGTCCATTAAATACGCATTATTAAGGATAACTAAAATACTACTAGTCAGATCTTGATCAAATTTATATGGGACCACATGAGAAATACCAGCTTTCAAATAAAAAAAAAAGAATCTCCAAAATCGTACACCTAGAAGAAAGTTCTGAGGTAACACATAAAAGAATACAGTTGAATTGAGCATCTTCTCCTTTTTTGAAGTCGGGACACGCACGGCTTTAGTGGGGTCGACGTTTTGTAGTAATATAAAGTCCTTGGGCTTGGCGTGGTAAACATGAAGAAATCTCGTAATCGTTGGTTAACACCCTATTTTTTTGGAATAAGAAGCGGAGAAGCAGAGATTTTTCGCAAGCAGTGGTCATGGATGCGACATCTAAGCTTTTAATTTTGACTACCTGTTAAGTAATAAACTCTTCTTTGGGGACAGTTTATTTATTTATTTATAACTTCATATACACATGTGGTATATAGGCGGACATACATACATGGATTGCACATGGACTGGATGTTTATCCAGAATAGGAACAATTATTTGTAGGTTATACATATACTTGTTCTATGCGGAATTGGAACCAGTCCTCAGCGCCGCAACTCAATGCTAAGCCACTGTACTACGTAGAAAGCCATATTATATATTTGTCAATATCCACCATTGACAACAATATCCAACATTGGCATAAGTTGATTAACAAACAATTAGGTCAACCATTTTATTTAATATGCTTCCCAGGACAATCTCGGGGGTACAACTACGACGTCTCGACAAAGCAATTGCACAACTGGCGAGGGTGCGCGACCCATACAGGCCTGAGTAGTATACGATATTGTGTTGTGAATACGGTCGCGTAAAATCATTACGTATTGTTAGGACACGTTTATGGAACGTTAGATACTCGCCGAGCACAGACGAATAGGCACGAGTACTTACATATAAACGCCTTGTTCGGGTGTTCTCTCTACTTGACCTGTAGTATTCGCTACTTACGAGGATGCGTGTTTAAGTTCGCGGAATGGGTAGGTAGGCAATAAGTGGGGACGTCTGAATTACGTGCTAATTGAGCAACTCATTATTAGTATAAATACCGGGTTTTATTGTAATTAGATTATTAGTCTTTGAGTTATCGTCAACCAAACAAGTCAATCGGGAAGAAATTGTGAAATATGGAGAAAATCGAAGCGCGGAAAATCAGTTTAATCAGTTTAAACTATACTGGAAGAGATGTCATCCGTTTACGGAGACTCTTGTTCAAGTAAACCTATGGTTTACAAGTGGCATACCCTTTTTAAACAAAGCAGTCACTTAAAGACGACTCACGGCCAGGAAGGCCCATCAAGGTAACCACTTCAGAAGTTATTCAAAAAGTCGAAAAATTACTATTAGAAGATGCCCGCCTAATGAAAAAATAGCTCGCAGAAATAGTTGGAGTATCAGATACAACCATTTTCAAAATTCTTCATGACCATCTTGGCATGACTAAAGTCAGCGCAAGATGGATGCCTAGAATGCTCACGCCGCCTCAAAAGACGACCATTTTCAAAATTCTTCATGGACCATCTTGGCATGACTAAAGTCAGCGCAAGATGGATACCTAGAATGCTCACGCCGCCTCAAAAGCAACAGCGCGTGGAGAGTTCTCGTGCATTTTTGGGCCTCTGTATGGAAGAACAAAGATGGAGTGTTGGCTCAAATTGTTACTGGTGACGAAACTTGGGTTCACCATTATGAACCTAAGTCCAAATAGAACTCTATGCAGTGGCACAAAAAGGCACACCACCACCCAATACATTTAAGGTGGCAGAATCGGCTGGGAAAATCATGGCGACAGTCTTTTGGGACTCAGAAGGAATCCTATTGATTAATTATAAAGGTAAAGGTGTCTCCATAACCCGAAATTACTACGCATCAATCCTAGAACAATTGAAGGAGGCCATAAAGGAGAAAATAAGGGGAAAATTGACCAAAGGGATCCTTCATCTGCACGACAACGCGTCTGTTCACAAATGCCATGTTGCGATGGCTGACCAGCAGAAGGTGGGCTTCGAAACTTTGCCACACCCACCCTATAGTCCTGACCTGGCCCCCAGTGATTATTATCTATATCCAAACTTAAAAAGAACTTTGTGGAAAAAAGTTTTTAAGTGATGATGAAGTGAAGGAAGCAGTTTCGGCGTATTTTTTAGACAAAGACAAATAATTTAAGTAGAAATAGTTAGTATTAAGTAGAGTATATAAAAGTAATTTCACTCTTGTGAAATTTTTAATTTCAGCTGAACCGAGTACATAATTATATTTTTTTATATATTTTAAAAAGAAAAATATTAGAGAAAATTATAACTGTAGATTGGCTGAGCAAATTATAAAGATAGTTCACAGGTCACCTCTATGTAAAGTGTAAACACAGATATGAATACACATGAACATTCTATTGACTCGTGTTAAAAACCTGGCATCGAGTGGAGAACAAGCGAATAGTCGAGCCGAGTAGCGAGCACAACCCAACAAGTCGTCTACATGTTCATACTCGTACCTATTCGTCTGTTCTCGGCGAGTATGTAAATACATGTATCTGATACACCACACATGCTGTTACAATTGAACAGAATGAAATTCTTATCGAGTATTTTTAAAGACTTATTAGAATGCGAATACAACAAACAATTACTGTAGTTTGGCAAATGAAGACAAATATTGAGTGTAACCTGCCAAAGTCCTACGAGTCCCAATCAGTGTCACCACTCCGTCAGTTGTGGCAATTACTGTAGTAAGTTGCAATGAAGTTATTAGTTTGCAAACTTAATTTATTTTGGTTATATCTTGCATTAACTGCTTACTGTGTTCCTTGATTGTTTTATAATGTAAAAAGTAAAGTTACAGCCGATATACATCCCACTGCTGGGCACAAGCCGCCTCTCACTTCTGAGAAGATTTTAGGACAAGGAAGTGTCCACCGCATTGCCCCAATATATGTTGGCGGACTTCATGTCTTCGAATTTTTTTTATTTCTCAGACAGGCAGGTTTTACGTAAAATCAATAATATGAAATATTCATTGATTTAAATAATTTTGAGAGTATTTCTAACATTTAAATGTGCCAGTTCAATAAAAAAAAATTTTACACAACATTATCCTTCCTTCCTTCATTGTAAGTAGATGCACATCATGTAGCCCATACACATCTAGATCTATCATCAATTAAGAATTAAAATTCATATGCCTTGTTAACCTTGAGGACTAAGGAATGCCTTATTTCCGGTAACAAGGCTCTCCAGTTATTTACACTCAATATATGACACAGCTATATTAAGCTGCTATTTGCTGGTATTCTGTGATAGTGTGGTTCTTCCCTGGTGGCTCTACCACATATCATTAGTTACATAAAACAGTATTAAAAGATAATTTTTCAATTCTTTCTGGTACATATGTATTTAAGATATTTCTCCCTGAAGACACACTGACATATCATTGGCTGAATTGTAGGCAATTCTTGCTGCATATTACAACACAAGGTCAAATGAAATATAAATGTCATAAAAATTAAAAAATGAGATGATCTTTAAAGCGAATCAGCATATATCAAATTATACACAGCTATGGAAAATAACTTTTTGTTGTAATTTCACTGATTTAGAGATAGACCAATATGTATACTCCTGAATCTATGGTTGTAAATATTGTGCAAAAAAAATATGCTGTTGTAGTGTGCTGATACTCATCATACAAAACACAGTAGCATTAAGCTGCAACTGCACACTGGTATTCTGTGAGAATGTGGTTTCCCCAGTCTAGCTGAACCATTCATCTACAACTATAATATAGCCACAGGATGGTTCTAACATGTTTAATATCTTAGTTTGTCTATAAAGACAACATGACATAAATACATCTCTAGCTGTACTTGGCAGTTATAGATTGTAATCACTATATTTATTTGTTTTTTAGTGATGTTTATGCTTTAAGCCAGCTTTTACAGCTTTATTGGAATGATATAGTTATTGCAACAATACCAATTGAAAATAAACAACTATTTTGAATCTTTAAGTACCACCAATCTGTGGAACTTGTGTTTGGTTTTTGGATGGATTTCCTGTCACCATTTGGTTGTGTTTAATTAAATGGCCACTTTTTCACAAAAACCTCACAATGCACTTTTTCTGCCAACTTCCAAAAAGGAGACGGTATTCAATTCGACGTGTATGTTTTTTTTAATGTATGTTACCTCATAACTTTTTACTGGGTGGACCGATTTTGATGATTCTTTTTTTATATGAAAGCTGATAGTTCTCGTGTGGTCCCATATGAATTTGATCAAGGTCAGACCAATAGTTTTTGAGTTATTTGAATTATTATTTATTCTTAATAACTTATATTGAAGTCGGCTGTACAAAATTTTTAATTTTAAATTATTCTGTAATATCAACAAGTTTGTTTCAACAGTGTAATGTTAAATATAGTGATGCATGAAGGAGGGGTGCTTCAATAACCTAATTAAGCAAATAAGTTTTTTCAACTTTAGCAAATAGTAGATAGTAATTTCACCTGTTGTACCAAGTTTGAACAACTTTCTTTGTGTCCTTTTTGCCAATCTAATATTTGATGTTTACGACTGCAGTAAAAAGATTTTTTGCATTTGGCACAATGTGAAGGTCCCTTTAAACCACAGACATGGCACAATTTAGGCCATCTTTCCATCGAAAAATTCTGGAAAAAGGTAAAAACTATAACTATTTTACAATAACTAACTGGGGATATTATAAAAAGAGCTGACACATTTATTTCCAGTGCTGGCAACTGGCAGGGAATTTCAAAATCAGCTGGGAAAGGAATGCCTGCATGAATAGTGCAAGTTTTGAAGCTACAATGCAGTGAAAACAAATTGATTTAATGTTTTTTTCAAAATTTTCTTATTATTATAAAAAAGTGGTTAAATGTTCCATCAGACGTATAACAACTGCATGGCACAATTTTTTTTATTGAAATAGTGATATACATGTATACATGTTGATATACATGCAATACATAAAAACTAACTCCATGATTCTTTTTATGCAAATTTGATTTATTTATTTTAATGCACAGATGCCTCACAGGATTTTTAAAATCAAAATTATTAATTATTAAAATCAACCACGTGCAGTGTCTCCTATGGGCATACTAAACTTGTTTCAGTTAGTATGACATGCCTAATCATGTTTTCAAGATGTTTTAATTCTAAAAATTATCACGTCAGAAATTCACAGGTGTTTGCAGAGAGTTGATAGAAGAAAAGCGAGCGGGGATTTAAGCAGATGTAAGCATCGGGGAATATATTAAAATTGGGCTGTTTATACCTCATTTTCTTTTTCTTCGTATGGTTCATATGAATAGAACTCATTATTGCGTCGCAACTGACATCGTAAGACTTTTAAATTGTCTGCACAATTTGTTCGACAACATGTTCCATTCCTACAAATAAAGACGAATATCGTTCGATGAAAACAATCATCCTTTTCCTCATATGGTGCATATACCTTTGAAAATCAGGATTAGTTAAAATTTGCCGTTTATGCAATGAGACTATGACGACTAAATAAAAAATACATACTTGACATAGAAAAACTAATGGATCATTACATATCTTACAGGTTAACTCCGCAGTATTACATATATTTTTAAGATCCAACCATGCCGGTTTCCCTCCTACTTTACTAGGGAAAAATCTTGGGTGTAGGAGCCAATTACTCTTTTCTTCTAGAATTCCTATATCTACAGCACTTTCTGTCATCTTTAAAATTTTAGTCACAGAATACTTTTACTCCTGGATTTTAGCACAATTAAAGTGATTAAGGCGCGTGGCAATAACCAATAACTTAATGCATAAACAAAAAGCAGAACTATTTACAATTGACATAATATGTCCATTAGGGATGTTCGATGATCATCGATGTTAAAAATTAAAACATCGTTGTTTTAACATCGATGTTGACACATGTCAAACATCGCTGTCAATGAACCCATAATCGATTATTGGGAACTTGCGAACAATGCGAACCCGCAAAATCAATATCAACTATATCTTGCATCTCCTCTGAAGATTTAAAATTTTGAATTATTCAGAATTCCTGAACGCATCGCTAACCTAAAAAAAATATCATTACACACACACAGTACAGTGTCACAGTGGTCATGGCTTTCGCTTTATTTTGTAGTATCGTTGTCGGTTATCGCATAATAACTATTTTACGTAAATTGATATTCAAGTTAATTGTTACTTTTCTCTTGCTGTGTATACCCACATAATTTTTAAACAATATACAAAAAACATTGATAATGGTCAACATCGATGTTCTGAGTAGGCAAAACATCGAACATCGATGTTGAGCTATCGATGCCAACATCGATGTCATCATCGATGTTTCTGCAACATCGAGCATCCCTAATGTCAATTTCATTTCTCAAGAGTGCTGTCAGTGCCTGCTTCCTGTATAGGACAGTTACTATACCATAGTGTTCTGTGTACTATACTCTTTGGTGCCTGCAGTCTCGACATAGATAGTAATCGCCTAACAACCAATTTCAGTTGTTAAGTCATAACGATCCGAATATAACGATATTTGGTAGTCTCTACTTATGGAGTGTAGAGTAGAAGGAGGACCATCTCTATATATGTAATGTGTCCCTAAAAACGTGTCCAATAAGGGTGGCGCTGCAGTAGCATAGGATAGATTAAAAAAAAACGCATAAATTAATTAGAATAAGATGGAGAAATAAACAGTGACCGACCAATCCGCTTGGTTTTGTACTACGTAAATAGTTGAGGTTTTATATATAGTAACTACTCTAGTCATGAAATTTTTTAAATATTTGAATTCAGCCGACTTCACTCCGTCTACAACAGCTATATTCATAAAGTAGTTTTTCAGACACCAGCGCTATTGTGGTAGGTTTTGGAACCTCTATTTTCAGTATATAGTGGGACACTTTTTCAACTTTCGCACCTTATAAGATGGTTCTCATTCTACTCTACACTCCATATCTCTACTGTCAAAGCTATCAATTTAATAACGGTACCGTAACAACACTATTGAAAACTTTAAAATTTGTTGTTAAGTTAGCCAATATCTTAACAACCATTTTAGACAGCCCGCTAAGTGTTCGTTACGATCGCAAGCTGTTGAATTGATATTTTAATATTTATTCTAATCGAATAAATCGAATAATTAAATATATTCGAATTTGTCAGTGCTCAAACATTGGCATGTTATGGTTATACGTCGGCAAATCGCACGAAACCGGCGCGAAAGTGAAAATCCCTTGTTTAGACGATAGTCAATTTCTATACTTTTACAGAATTACAAAAGATATGTTTACCGAGCTTGTAGGTGAACTTGGACCGTCTCTTCAAGAACAACAGCCGTGCGGGCATTCTGTGGATTCTCAAGTGAGTGTCATCATGTAATTGTCTATACCTTTAAAAAACTAACACTATTTGTCGATTGTATTAACTTTTACTTTCATTTCCTTCTAAATAGGACGGCACTTCTATTTTATGGTAGTGGGCACTATCAGTTGGCATGCTGTAGGATTGCAGCATGAGCCAAAAACCGTTATCTACAACTATTGAGAAAACATATAAAATTCCCTATGACCCATGAAGAGCGGCGAGCAGCCAAAGAAAAAAATTGAATATGCCCAACAGAAACTCCCAGATGCAATTGGAGCCATAGACTACATAGCTCCAAAACTGCATTAAGAGGCAAATGTAAGTGTTCAACGTGAGGGCCATTCATTAAATATACAAGCTGTAAGTTTATCTTCAGTAGTTATTTTTTACCTATTTACTTGCTTAAACATATGAACAAAGTATCTTCCCCATATTATTGACAGTAAGAAAAGTGTTATTGAAAAAACATTTCACTCAGCAGTTTAGGTCAAATTTAAATAATACTTATTAGTCTTAAGGGCTTACATTATAATTTTAGTGCAAGTACCTAGTTCCACTCTGGAACATCATTAATAATTAATAAATTTATTTACTTATTTAGCACAAATAGGTACATCTAATTAAGTATATTTTAGGTGTGTGACACAACTTATTAATTTTAAACAGCAACACTAAATGGCCAAGCTAGATACAACACTCTCATATGGGCAAATTCACTTGCTCACAATGCTCAACCATGAGGTGATACTCGTATTTTCACAATGGGGATCACCGTACATTTACTTGGTCAGTTAAAGTTTATTTGGAAGAAAATGTCTATAAGGCTTCCAAATGCAATTTCTATGTTTAATCTTTTAAGTGATGATGGATATCATCTGGAGCCATGGTTGATGACCTCAATGAAAAATCAATGCCTTGGGAGCCAGAAACATAAAAATATTCTTTGGTAAACTAGTCTGTTAATAGGTGTCTATCTCATCAACACTAGTTAATGTACGAGCCATACACTGCTGTCCTAATAGTCAATGCATGTGCAGTGCTACACATCATGCATATTAAATTCAGATTGATGGAACCATATTTCACCACATCCACAGAAATAATTGTTCATAGCTTCAATGATGATAACCTAGAAGATATAGGTAATCATGTTGTTAGAGACATATTAGATTAGACTATTTTGTCTTTATTATATTAGAATAATCTTAAAATTTTATGTTTTTATCACAAGACAAATGACTGGTACTGGGCAAGCTGTTGCAGAGTGCATACAAAGATGACTCATAAATATTGTTATTAGTTCATTATCTATAGCGTAGATGCACAGACCGTGGCCCGCCGGTCGAATACTGGTGGCCCGCTGACAGTAAAAATAATACTCTCGTACATTAGAAAAATATTGAATTCTATTCCAGAATAAAACCAAAAAAAAATATGTTCGAAAAGTAATTTGAAACTCATGCGCGCGCTCTTAAGTGCGCTTATCGGTGCGCCTTGCATGCGTAGGTAACAGCGGTCGATAATGTTCGTGCTGATCTCGGTTAAATTCGTTTTCTTGAGGAACAACCGCGATCGGCGGCGCGGCGACGACGGCAGCGCGGTGGCGGCTGAATCCACGGGTTATATTGTTAGAGCAAGCGAGATAGCAATAGTCCCGAATTCCCGATTGCTCGCGTAGGTAGATACACGAAGCTTCCAGAGTCGGTTTCGTGATTTCTCCAGTCAGTTTTCGACTCTATACGCGCGGTATAAAAGCCACGCTAACCGCAGAGACCGACAGTTCTGTTTTAATTTGAGTGAAGTGTGTAGTGTTATGCTACTTACATATCATTTTACACTATTTTAAATTCATTTTTCCATTCTGTTTTGATTTTCTGCATTCACCTCAAAACTGGATATTTTGTATCACCTTTATTTCCATAGGATCCTGTAACGTTTTAAACCATAAGAACACAATAACAAATCATTTTCACTTCGTATTTTCACGCTATCAGCATTTTTTAAATCGGTATCGATGGAGTCTACCTTTTTCGATCTTTTATTTAGTTCTCCGTAACTTTGCAATTTCGGGCTTCGTGCGCGCTGGTGCGCTACCTTTTTTCCTATATCAATAACTATTTGTGCCCCGCGGTTTCACCCGCGTTTTTCTCGTTTCCGTGGAAATACCGAGATAAAATATTGCCTATATTATAGCCTCCCTCAATAAATGGACTATTGAATATTTAAACAGTTTTCATATCAGATCAGTATTTCCCGAGATTACCGCGTTCATAACAAACAACCAAACTTTTCAGCTTTATAATATTAAGAAAAATATAGATTAAGTTAAATTGTATAAGTCGCAGGCAATAGCTGTCTGTCTGTTCGACATTCAGCCAGACACATAAGAATTACGACTACAGGCGGGAGTGTCCGTCTACTTTAAACCGGGTTAAAATATTATTTTAAAGTACTTCTGAGTAAATTATATTTTTCGTTTTATTTTCTTGTGGCAGAAGAATATACTGATTGTTTCCGCAACCTGATCTTGACAACGCGATATATAGTTGGCCGTGCGAAAAACAGTCTTGCCGTAAATCTAATCCTACATATTTAAATGTTTGCCCCTGTGATTTATTTATCGTTACGGCAAAAGATAATCTAATTGGGAATTGGACTCTTTTAAAATGAAAAGGCAAATCATTTGGAATCATTGGAATCCGAGGTATAAGTACTGTTTGACCAACCGCTGGACCAGTCAAAACTGTTGCAACGATCACGTTATTGCGAAGAAATTTAACCTGAAGTCGAGTCCCGTTACATAAATTTGGTGGCTTAAGATTTCTAAGTAAAATAATTGGGGCACCAATTTTTAACTTGAGAGAATTTGGGGGGAGGCCACTCGGATTTAAAGAATTAAGAAATTCCTGTGGATAATGGACTGCATCTTCTTGATCCATTACATTATCAATAGAAGTGTAGGTGACTATATCCCCTGGAAGTTTAGTTAAAATTAAATCGTTAATTTCTTCAACACTACTGTTTCTCGCCGCCAATATTGCTCGTTGACACATCCATTGATAATCTTTATTTTCTATTTCGACGATATCTGGGTAAACTTTTGATATTAAACTCTCAATGCTAGTCACTTTTTCTCCTAAATCTTGATCAATAGGTATTTTATTTTCAAAATGAGGTACTTTTCCGTCTCCAATTAAAAGTAACTTCAAAGGAAAATTTGTACTACCTCCCCCCAAATGTGCTCTCATGTTCGTAGATAGATTTAAGGTATGAACAAATTTCCATAATGGAGAACTTTTGAGGCAAGATCTTACAATGTCTGCTCTAGTTCCTCTTACTACTACTGGTAAAGTTTGCCGAAAATCCCCAGCAAACATGACAGTAATCCCACCCATGATTTTATCACAGCTTCTAATATCTCTAAGAGTCCTATCTAGAGCCTCTACGTGAGCTCTATGAATCATGGTACATTCATCCCAGATTATTAAAGTGACGTCTTGCAAAACTTTTCCTAAAGGGCCATTTTTACGAATAGAGCACACGCTATCTTTCTGTAACGAAACGGTTAGGGGCAGTTTAAAAGTGGAATGAGCTGTGCGTCCACCAGCTAATAAAGTTGCAGCGATTCCTGATGACGCTACTGCCAAAGCTAGTTTTCCCTGAGACCTTACTTTTGCTAATATCAAATTAGTAATGAAAGTTTTGCCGGTTCCGCCTGGAGCATCCAAAAAAATATTTTTCCCTCATTGAAACGAACACTGTGCATAACACTATTGTATGCCATCACCTGGTCATTAACTAACTTGGGTTCATTTACAGTAATATACTCATTTAATTCATTTACATCGTATGGCTTCCGCAACGCTATTTCTAAAGGATCCAAATTATGGTGTGTGTTATTCCTTTTTGGTGCAGGAAGCCCAAAATCGGTTAATGATTTATCACAAATCTCATGAATCTTATCTTCAATTATGATAAGTCCATCATTGTATATGTCATCACTATATGCTAATGTCATATCCTGGGTCTCATTACGCATTCTGTATTATCTTGACACAAATCTTCCCGAAATTTGTTCCATAGCTGCAAGGGATAAGATGGTTGGCAAAATATGAGGATTATGGTAAATAATTCTCTTAATTTTGGAGCCGGCTCGGACATGACAGCATCTGACATAGTATTTTGCCAATGTTCATCTCCCTCCAGTAAACCTAATTTCTTGCAAGCTCCTTGATAAGTATTGAAAATAACACCATTTACTGTCCTTAGATGTTCAAATGACATTGGACCGCGAACATGATGCAGTAACATTCTTAAATAGTAACATTCAGTTTGTGTCGGATGAATGTTGTAGACACGACCTAAAGTTGAGTCTTTTTTTATACCGGGATATCCTTCAACATCTTGTCCACGTCTTCTTCTAGAAAATGAATTTCTTTCCCATACGTAATACTGGGAAAGACTCACACTCTTAATCTCATGGCTGTTAGACGGGAGATGAAGCTACATTCTTCAACAGACTTGACAGCATACAGGCATCTGAACAGACAGATCTCCAAATGCATGCGGCGGGACTTACGCAACTTCAATACAGCTCGTATTGAAGAAGCGATCGAGCGGAACCAAGGCTCCAAAGTCTTTGCCAGAGATCTGTCTGCCAGAAAGAGCCACCTGTCAAAGCTGAAGACAGAATGTGGCAGCATCGTTTCCGGGACACCTGAGATTTTGAGTGAGATTGAGAGGTTCTATGGGCAGCTGTACACGTCATCGTTGGAGCCACACGCAAGTGTGAGTAACGATCCAAGAGCGAGTCTCATCCGACACTATTCCGAAGATATCCCGGACGTCAGTCTGAGCGAGATTAGAATGGCTCTCCAGCACCTTAAAAACGGTAAGACCCCAGGCGAGGATGGAATTACAGCGGAGCTTCTGAAAGCGGGTGGAAGACCGGTACTTGAAGTCCTTCAGAAGCTCTTTAATTCCGTCCTCCATGGTGGCATTACACCGGAGGCGTGGAGCAGAAGTGCGGTGGTCTTGTTCTTCAAGAAAGGTGACAACGCTCTCTTGAAGAACTACAGACCGATTTCCCTTCTGAGCCGCGTCTACGTGCTGTTTTCGAGAGTCATTACGAATCGTCTCGCGCGCAGACTTGACGACTTCCAGCCTCCCGAACAAGCCGGTTTCCGAAAGGGCTTTAGCACCATAGACCACATACATACCCTTCGGCAAATTGTACAGTCGATTTGCCGACGATATAGTCCTTATGGCAGAATCGCTGGAGGACCTAAGCACTATTTTCAATGACCTCAATAGTGTTTCCCAACGGATAGGTCTTAAGATGAACATGGACAAAACAAAGATCATGTTTAATGTCCATGTCACACCGATGCCGGTAGTTGTTGGGAGCAATAAGCTCGAAGTTGTTGACGAGTATGTTTACCTGGGACAAATAATCCGACTAGGTAAGTCCAACTTCGACCGAGAGGTCAATCGACGGATTCAACTCGGCTGGGCAGCGTTCGGGAAGCTACGACACATCTTCTCGTCAGACATACCTCAAAACCTGAAAACGAAATTGTACAACCAGTGCGTGTTGCCAGTGATGACTTATGGAACTGAGACGTGGTCCTTCACTGCTGGCCGTATGAGGAAGCTCAAGGTCGCTCAGCGAGCTATGGAGAGGGCTATGCTCGGAGTTTCTCTGCGTGATAAACTTAGGAATGAGGATATCCGCAGTAGAACCAGAGTAACCGACATAGCCCAACGGATTAGTAAGCTGAAGTGGCAGTGGGCCGGCCATATAGCTCGAAGAACCGACAACCGATGGGGAAGAAAGGTTCTCGAGTGGCAGCCTCGTACCGGTAGGCGAAGTGTAGGGCGTCCCCCCACGAGATGGAGTGACGACCTGGTAAGGCATGCAGGAAGTCGATGGATGCAGGTGGCTCAGGACCGTGCTTTGTGGCATTCTTTGGGGGAGGCCTATGTTCAGCAGTGGACTTGTGAAGGGCTGTAATGATGATGATGATGACGTAATACTGGGGTACTTCGTGATATAAAAGGGTTTTGGCAAAATCGTCTCTTTTGCAAAGATCAAAGAACGCTGTAAGTGTCGTTGATGAAGGATTGCTGACGCGATCTTGAAGATTTTCATTATTATAAAAATAAACTCTTTGTCCATTTTCTAAATGAACTGCTAAATGAACTATTGCCGGAAAACGTTCATGAATCGGAAATTGGAAAATTCTCCAGAGTGCTTCCGAGGAACTTATATAGCGACCATTTAAATATTTTTCTACTTCATCGTTATTATTTTGTAACGAAAATGTGGCTTGATCAGAACCTTTATGGATATACTTACAGATGTACTTAATGGCTTTGACCGATTGGCAAAACTCTACGTTAATGTGTGCATTGAAACTTCGTGATAGCACAGGGTTATAGGGAACAACCCACCTATTATCCACTCTCATTTCTGTACCTTTGACACGAATTATTGCGGTGTTTCCACCATTATCTGGTGAACGGCGCTTGTAGGTTGGGTAACCGTCATCCCCGGTTTGTGTTTTAGAAATAAACTGCCTGGGGTATTTTTTAGAGCAAATGTTTTCTTTCATACATGGTGACGAAGGATTGTGAAATCCGCAAGGCCCATGTATCATATTTTTTATGACAATGTTATAAAGCATTGGGTCTTGTTGTTTGTCAGGTATTTCAGCCGATATTATTGCATCTATGGAATCCGGTTGCACTTTGTTAGCCAGCCACAACAAAATGTGAGCGTGAGGTAAACCTCTTTTTTGCCATTCTACACTATAAACGAAGGCTTTCCATGGTCCAAATATATTTTTCTTCGTTAATAGGTCTATAATTTTTTTTAGTTTTAAATGAAATACTCTAGAAATCAAATCATGTCTGTCGTGAGAATTTTGATCGGGTAGTAACTCAATTTTTATTTCTGGCCATTCGGAGTTACATGTGAATGTTATAAAGAGATCTAGTCTTCCAAATTTCCTAACATAGATCATGGCATCTTCACTTTTTTCATTCATGTATCTCGGAGATCCTGTAAATGACGATGGCAATATAACGTGCTGGCCAACATTAGAAGCGTCTACATTGCCATCATTAACCACGGCATCTCTTAAATGAATGTACTCTTCTGCTCTTAATTTTTTTTTGATTTCTTTTTATGAAGTCAAGCCTCTCAGAAATCATTTTTACCGCCATATCAACACAGTATTGATTAAATAATCCTTTGAAATAATGTATGCTGTTAATGTCATTTATTCTCACCATGAGTCTAAATGCATAAAACTGCATACATGATATACTTTTAGATCTAGCAGCAGTATTTTGCTGTGGAATATTTATACAATATCCGTCATTTCCAAAGGGAAACAGTAAAGGATATTGAAGTGGGTCATAAGATCTATGTATTTCAGAAACTCGCTGAAGGCGCCCGTCTCTAGTATTTAACACTATATCTCGGGGACCTTTGTCTTCATCTATTAAAAGAACAGCTACTTCATCTACCATGGGCGCGTTATATCGACTTCGATGTTCATTAGGAGGTTTCACATCAGCATGAATGATAAGTTTAAAATCATTCGTTGGTCTGTTTTCGAGATTATATTTAAAACTTTGAATATAAGTATTGTGATCGTTAAGATATGTTTGGAGAGCGTCGATAAGATCGGTTTTTAACGTTGGGTTTAAATTTGAGCGTAAAGATACCTGATCTGTATGGGAAATAAAATATATTTGCAAAAATTCGGGTTGTGCGCCTTCAGGTGGAAGTAAATTACCGATTAGATGGTAAACTTGCCCCTGGACTTTAAAAGTGGGCATAAATTTTCCTTCACGAATTTCTTTGGCACCAAATGAAGTCATCTGAAACAGAGTATTATATTGTCTAGAGTGATTTAAGAAATGCTTAGAAGATGGATGTGAGCCTGATATTAGATCTTTAAGAATTGACGTTGGTGCTGGAATTTTAGGAATATTTACTTTGCCACCACTACAACAGTCCAGGAGCTTCAGCCGGCCATTTTTTTGCTTGACATGAATTACATATTTTATTCATTCTGCAAATATTAGTACCATTTAGCTCAGCATAGTCAAGGGTATAATCATAAGCAAATGCTAAATTCAATAAATTATATTGCTGCGAGTTCTGTTCCCTGCTGTTCGTGCATTTTGCTGTGCTAATCGATGGGAACGTTCAGCACTTGATTCCCGTTCCCGGTTTGCCGAAGTGCGTGAATTCTGTGTAGCTAAACGTTGAGAACGTTCAGCGCTCGATTCCCGTTGCCGGTTTGCCAAAGTGCGGGAATTCTGTGTAGCTAAACGTTGAGAACGTTCAGCACTTGATTCCCGTTGTCGATTCGCCGAAGTACGGATATTTTGTGAGACTAACCGCTGCGAACGTTCAACACTCGATTCCCTAAAACGGTTTTGTTCACTGATCGCTCGTTGAGTAGCCAACCTGTGCAGATTTTCTTCGGGTGTTTCATTGCTGCGTAGAAGTCGCAATCGCTTTGCAGTAGCAGTCTGCCTAGAAAGCTGAGTTCTTTTTCTAGGCATAATAGTAAAGAGATAAAAGAAAAACCGTATAAAATTAAAACTTAATTAAAATAAACTGAAACGTAGTAATCAGGTAAAAGAAACGTAAGGTGAGTAATTATTAAAAGTCGTATGAAATATATGTCAAAGGAACGATCGTAAATGACTTCAAAAAACGCAACGCTGCATTCAACCGTTCCGTAAGGAGCCGACCACGCGTCTGAGCCGCGCGGCATGGTACCTTGTAAACCAAAACACGGCGGCGGCGGGCGAGACGAGGAGGCCGCGCTTGCTGGCCGCCTGTCGCTTCCCCCCCCCCCCCCCCCCCGCCGCGCCGCCAGCGTCTCGTATTGCTTGCATCAAACGCGCGTGGATTTCCTTAGCAGAGTTATTTTAGAAATGTATTTCTTATACTCTTCAAAGATCTTACTTACTATATTTTGAAAAAGATTATTACAGGATTTTATGTTGAAAAAAAACTCTATGGTCCATAACTCATTAATAGGTACCAACTCTTAACATCTTACACACGTGATAACTTTTAAACGAAATATCCGATTGAGATGAAACAAAAAGTATTTTACTTCTACATAAATACTCTTGATAACATAATGCTTAATTTCGATAAAGATTAATATTATGATACATATTTCACGTAGTTTTTTTTTTCTTCAGATGATTTAATAATTAATTTGAACACAAAATCGGTTATTGTGATTAAACCATGATAGCTAGATATATGTTCTCGCGGACTTTTTTGTAGGTCTTAATGGGATCTACAAACCCGTAGTACATCATTTTGTTTTATTGTTAATAGTTTTTGCAGCGCACGCAAAAATAGGTTTTCGATTTTACACCTTGTGTTACAAAATAGCAATTTTATTACGGATCCCTAATTTTGAAAAAAGAAAACATAGCTTATAGCCTTCCTCGATAAATGGACTACCCAACACTGAAAGAATCATTCAAATCGGACCAGTAGTTCCAGAGATTAGCGCGTTTAAACAAACAAACAAACAAACACTGCAGCTTTATAATATTATTAGTAATTAGTAATTAGTAATTAGTAATTAGTAAATTAGTAATTAGTAATTAGTATTAGTATAGATATCTCATTTTTCACTTAAATCTTGCCGTTTCTCTATTACGAGCCTGAAACCAAAATTTTACATGTTTTGACATCGTTGTTTATCTGGTTGTCATGGCAATTTTTATTCAAATTCGTTACCGGTCTGTTGTTTTTACTTCAATATTTCCACATAAATACTCTTTTCCTCTTAGCCATTTACAAAAAATTTGCTTTTAATTTAAATAATTTTCCGTTCTCTCTAAATAGGTATAAAAGCCGAACAATCGGCCGATAAACTGAATCTCGCTTCAGCTTTCAAACTTGAAGCATCTCCTAAAGGCCTTATCCCGGGGCCGCACTGCCCCGGGATCCTGCAAGCCTCTGCCTTCACCTGAAGTCGTCGCCTAGCCACGCCCACGCCTCCACCTACTAGTGCCCGCGCTATCTTTAGCCGTTGTGCGTGCTTGCTCCAGGCGCTGTGAGCGCTTACTCAAAGCGCTGTGTGTGCCTACTCCAGGCGCAGCGTGTGCCTACTCCAGGCGCAGCGTGTGCCTACTCCAGGCGCAGCGAGTGCCTACTCCAGGCGCAGCGTGTGCCTACTCCAGGCGCAGCGTGTGCCTACTCCAGGCGCTGTGTGTACCTACTCCAGGCGCTGTGTGTACCTACTCCAGGCGCTACGTGTGCCTACTCCAGGCGCTGCGTGTGCCCACTCCAGGCGCTGCGTGTACCTACTCCAGGCGCTGCGTGTGCCTACTCCAAGCGCTGCGTGTGCCTACTCCAGGCGCTGCGTGTTCCTAGACCAGGCGCTGCGCACCTACCACAGGCACAGCCTGATTATACTCCGTGAGCAGTGAGCACCACCGCCAAGCGCGGTGTGCCACTTTGGTCTTCGGGCTCCGCTTCAGTACTCATTTATCTTTATTATCTTTTTTAAAATACTTGTAATTCACGTCACCCATCATCATCATCATACTTCATTTTTTATATAAAACTGTAAATACCTTTTTAAATTTTAAATAAATTATTCGTTTTTTGTTCTATTTTTGTTGTTTCGTTGATATTAGGTTAGGTTCTTTTGTTTTTAATTGTCGCTTCACGACATTTTGGCGCCCAACGTAAAAGTTCTCTTTCTCTCTTAATTTTTTTTTCTCTTTTCTTCACCTTTACTGCGCCTTGTCCATTTCCTTTTGATTTAATTGCTTTTTCTTTCGTTCTTAACCCTTTATTTATTCATCCTTTTCATATCTTCCAAATTCTAAAACAAAACTTGCATCTAGTTTTTCAACTTATCTGGATTATATTTAGACCTACATTTAACACTTCACTTACATTCATCACTTTAATATTTTTATTCTAGATAACTTAAAGAGGTATAATTTTTTAATTAAATTTTTATTTCTTAAACTTAACTTTGCAATGAAAAGGGTTATTAAGTACGAATTCCTTAACAAGGCCGAGCTCGAATACGAAGTGAAGATTAGATGTGAGGAACCAGCTAATACTGTTTTGCTTCTAAAAAAACAGGTTTTGCGTTTAGTTACTTATACAATATTATCTAAATTGACTTATCGCTATTATTTTTGATTTTGTATCATGTTAATTCCAATTTTAACTAGAGTATGTTTAAGTAATTTAATATAAAAGTAATAAAATGTGATGGACATTGCATGCCAAATGGCGGAATATAGCTGTACTAAATGTTTGTTCTATAAGTGATAAACTATGTAAACACCAACTGTATCAACCTATATTCGCAATAAACGATTTGAATTTGAATTTGAATTTGAATAGTTGCATTCTCACCCTGAAGATATTCTGACTTCTCCAATTCCGATCGAGGATGACTTGTCTCAAATTGGTTCTACTTTGACCTACTTCTTACCATAATACTTCTTTCCATAATACTTCTTTCCATTCAAACTCTTTTTGTAAGAGGCACTTACTCTTCATAAGCCTATACAGTTTGTCATTTTTAATAAAATAATTAGGGAAGGATGAAGGGGAAGTCTGGCAACCTATGTAGATTTTTCGATACCACTGATCCGTAGTTTGTGTAGCATTAGAATTATAATCCATCGCAGATACTGGACATGCGCGTGAAAGAGCGTCAGAAATAACATTGTCAGCACCGCGACGATGTTTTATGTCAAAATTATATGCTGATAATCGTACTCCCCATCGGGCTAGACGCCCAGTAGGATTGCTTAAATTAAGAAACCATTTTAAGGTGGAATGGTCAGTGTATACTGTAAATTTAAGACCATTATCTAAATAGCAACGCCAGTGCTCTACTGCTACTAGAACAGCCAAAGCTTCACGCTCAGTAATACTATAATTACGCTCCTGTGCAGATAGCGATTTGCTCATATAGGCTATAGGAAGTTCCACACCATCAACTGTTTGAGTGAGCAGGGCTCCTATACCATAATCACTCGCATCTGTGTGAACTTCAAAGGGCTTGTCGTAATTCGGACAGGATAAGATTGGGGCGGATATTAGGCATTCCTTTAATTTTTTGAAGGAATCATCAGCCTCTTTAGACCAAGAAAATGGGGCAGCTTTTTTCCCAGTAGAAGTTAATTTATTCAGTGGACCAGCGATTGAGCTAAAATTGGGAATAAATCTTCGGTACCATGAAGAAGTTCCAAGAAATCTTTTGACTTCCGTTTTATTAGTAGGGGTAGGAAAGTTCAATATTGCCTCAACCTTACCGGGATCAACGTGTAAGCCTTTAGAGTTGACAACATAGCCTAAATATTTAAGTTCGTTACGAAAAAAAAATTGACTTCTCTAAATTAATTGTTAGGTTAGCGGATTTTAATTTATCATAGACTTTCATTAGAAGCGAAATGTGATCTTCAAAGTTAGGTGATATTAAAATTATATCGTCAAGAAAAACAAACACAGAATTTTCGAACTCGGGACTATTATTAAACAACTGGTCGACCAGCCTTTGTTGCGTAGCGGGAGCATTGGTTAATCCAAAAGGCATGGTGACAAATCTATACGTACCGCGAGTAGGTATATAGAACGCAGTTTTGTCACGGTCTTTTTTGGAAATAGGTATTTGCCAGAATGCTTTAGACAAATCGATACTGCTCAAATATTTAGCGTTTTTAAGGTTATCTAATATCTCGGAAACATACGGCAGCTTGTACGCATCCTTACGAGTAATAGAATTAAGTTTACGGCTGTCCAGGCAGAATCTTAATTTACCATCTTTCTTGGGCGTTAGTAGTATAGGGGAAGACCAGGGGCTCTCGCAAGATTCCACAACACCGAGTTTAAGCATTTCGTCTAATTGTTCGATAATGATGCGTAATTTATCTGGTGCCAACCTATAGTACCGCTGGCGGATAGGCAGTGAATCTCCCGTATCAATTTGATGTTCTATCAAATGAGTGCGTCGAAGTCCTACTCTCTCATAAGATATTAATTCGAATTTTCTGATAATATTATTTGCCGAATTCTTTTGGACATCATTAAGATCATCATAAGAACGTAAGGCTATAGAATTATTATTAAAAGAAGATATTTGCTGCTCGTTAGTATGATATAGTGAAATAGACCTATAGAACTTTGGGAATAGCTTGAATTTCTTCCAAAAGTCTACACCCAAAATGAGTGGTGATGTAACCGACGGAATAATATAGGCTTTTAGGTAATTAAGTTGGTTTTCAAATTTAACGGGAAGATTAATATACCCGACCGCAGACAATTTATGACCACTAGCTGAAATAAATGATTGAAGGGTGTCGCATTTGATAATGGATAAGTTAGATGAAGAAGGTAGATCAAGATGGGAGTTGTTACCTAGTATTGTAACAGCTGAGCCAGAATCGAGCAACCCACACATAGGTTTGTCTTCTACTGTGATGGTAACATAAGGGCGTACATCAGAGTTAGGTTTTTTATCGAAGATTGTTGCAATAGAATAACTCGAGAAGTAAATTTTTATTTTAGATAACCAATTTTTCCAGTCTTCCATATCGAAGTTAGAAGCGGTTTTCGATCTATCATTTACCGCTGACATGCAACAATCTTGGCTATCTAGTTTTTTTGTTTCTGTTCAGAGTTACATTTGGGACAGTTAGGGTAAATAAAATTTTTTAAGCCACATTTAAAGCAGACCGGGTAACGTTCCTGCTTACATTGTTTCAACGAATGGTCATGAGTACGGCAACGTGGACAGAAAACCGGTGTTCGAGTTGAAGTACTAGGGTTAGATTCAATAGCTGATATTGGTACATTGGTACCAGATTTATAATTATGATAGAAATTATTATTTGCCTGGGTGTTAAATTTTTTATTATAATAATTATTTTTGTAAAAGCTAGGTTCTGATTTTGTATAGGCTAAATCAGGGGCAAGGGTTTTACTTGACGGTTTCGGAGGTTCATGAAATTGAGACGATAGGCACTGAATTTTCTCATAATTAAGGCATAGTTTACGGAGTGTGGCTATAGAATCAACACCGGTAACATATGATGCGAGAACAGTCGCATAGCACGGTCGTATGTTGTGTAATAGAATATCTCAATTTATGTTTTTGTGAACGAGGAGGTGTCTACAACAGCGAACTGGTACGTTTTTTTTTATAAATTAATAAGCGTTCATACCCACCATTTTATTATAGTGTCGATTGTTACGTAGAATATTACTATTACTTACCTATACTTTTGTTAATATAATTAATATAATAAATGTAGATATTGTAAATACCCTGATAACTTTTTAAACTATTAAAAATCGTAATTATATACGTAACAGTTCGCATCTAAACAACTTTTGATTTTGCTTTTTAATTGTGTAAGTACCTACATTAAAATTAGTAATAGTTTACACCGAATCGTAGTTAGATTTTACGTTGTAGTTTTTTTGTAAAGAACAGAATTGCAGTTATATAGTTTTTAGATTGATTGATTGATTTTTAGATTTAGATTATCTGCACAGGAGCGTAATTATAGTATTACTGAGCGTGAAGCTTTGGCTGTTCTAGTAGCAGTAGAGCACTGGCGTTGCTATTTAGATAATGGTTTTAAATTTACAGTATACACTGACCATTCCGCCTTAAAATGGTTTCTTAATTTAAGCAATCCTACTGGCCGTCTAGCCCGATGGGGAGTATGATTATCAGCATATAATTTAGACATAAAACATCGTCGCGGTGCTGACAATGTTATTTCTGACGCTCTTTCACGCGCATGTCCAGTATCTGCCATGGATTATAATTCTAATGCTACACAAACTACGGATCAGTGGTATCGAAAAATCTACATAGGTTGCCAGACTTCCCCTTCATCCTTCCCTAATTATTTTATTAAAAATGACAAACTGTATAGGCTTATGAAGAGTAAGTGCCTCTTACAAAAAGAGTTTGAATGGAAAGAAGTATTACCTGCTGAACAACGTAATTCAACTATTAAAGAAAACCATTCAGAACCTAATGCTGGACACTTAGGAGTCTTCAAGACCTACAAACGCCTGTCTCTCCGATATTACTGGCCGAGTATGCACGCCGATGTCGTGAAGTTTGTTTCAGCATGTGATACTTGCATAGCACACAAGCATCAAAATCACGTTCCGTTAGGTGTTATGGGACACCCTAAGGTATGTTCTAGACCCTTTCAAACAATTAGCGTGGACCTTGTAGGACCTCTCCCACCGACGAGAAAGCAAAATTGCTACATATTCGTGGTTACATGTTGCTTTAGCAAATATTGCCTCTTATTTCCCATAAAGCGAGCCACAGCTGAAATAGTAAGTAGAATTCTGGAAGAAAGTGTATTTTTAGTACATGGAATTCCCTCAACCGTAATACTAGACAACGGTAAACAATTCGTTAGCGCTATTCTAAAGAACACCCTTTCTAAATATAAAGTACCTAACCTACATTATATGTCCAAATACTCACCACACGTAAACACAGTAGAACGTTATAATAAAACGATAATTACTACGATATCCACATATATTGAAAATGATCATAGAGTGTGGGATAAACTAATTCCTCAAATTCAGTTCGCAATAAATAGCGCAGTTAATGAAGTAACTGGCTACATTCCCTCTTTTCTCGTATATGGCAGAGAATTAGTTTCTTGTGGTTCTCACTACGCCGATGCTGAGTCCGATGACATTATTTATCACCCTCGAGACTCTTATGCTGAGAATTTAGGTTGCCTGTCTAGTATCTTTGACAAAGTGCAAGCCCTTCTACTACTAAGCACATTCCAAAAATTGTCATAAATATAATTTAAGTCGTCGGCCTGCTGAATATAATGTAGGGGACATAGTATGGAAGAGGACATTTTATCAAAGTGATAAAGATAAATACTTTAATAAAAAATTAGCTCCCAAATTCACTAAATGCAAAATTATTACTAAGAAATCGCCACTTGTGTACGAATTATCTGATATGACCGGTAAATCTATAGGATATTGGCACATAAAAGACCTACAACTTGTAAATTATACAAAATAAATATTTTCCTCTAGACTAGAAACAGATAGACGGATTTTACTACTAAAGACGCAAAATCCTTCTTCAGTTGGCGGGGTACTGTAACGGTACATCTGAATGCACCCTTACAAATACTTATAATTGACTGATCTTAAATCTTAAATAATAATAGTAATATAATACTCTAATCTATAAATAAAAAGTAATAAACTATTACATATTGTTAATTTAAAATAGTTATTCTACGGAACCATAAACTAGTTAATTTAATCCGCGCAGCGTGAACCATTTTGCTCACCGATCTCTAAAACAAAAGACTCGGTAGGATTCGGACACGACGACGAGTCCCCGTTCGGGCCATTCCTCTTTCATTTCTACCTGAGACCGCTTCAAGTTCGCAACGCGCGTGACCCTCCTACTAACGACCGTTGAACCTGTTTACCTACAATTAAAATCTAAATTATTCGAGGTGCAGTTGATCCCGCTGGGGTGAGTTCTTATTTATTGAAACATTGTAACTGTTCTGCTTAATTATTACCTCTTTTGCTGAGGCTGCTTAGTGCTTAGCTTTAAGAATTTTAACTTCCTACAAGGGGTGCTGGAACTGACTAGGGCACATGTAGTGCTATAGGAAGTTTCCCTAATGCTGGCCTCCGTCTGGAATTCCAGGATCTACGGCTGCCTAGGATCTACTGCTACCTAGGATCTACTACCACCTAGCATCTACCTGCTACCTAAGAGCTACTGCTGCCGAGCCGCGAGCTAACGGAGTGTTGGCCTACCCTCCTACCAACGGCCATCATCACTGTCGGGCTTGTGATTCACCGGCTTCTTCTG
Source organism: Parnassius mnemosyne (assembly GCA_963668995.1). Classification (NCBI taxonomy): domain Eukaryota; kingdom Metazoa; phylum Arthropoda; class Insecta; order Lepidoptera; family Papilionidae; genus Parnassius; species Parnassius mnemosyne. Next base: position 29,892,637 of record CAVLGL010000159.1, read on the forward strand.
CCAGCTGGCTGTCTACGGCCCGGGGGAAAAGCGCTTGGACTTCGCCCCTACGTCAGGCCAGTGATCCCCTTTATAGAACTTACTTGTACGTGTGCGGAAGTAAGAGTAATAAATAATTACAACAAATCTTGGCGTTTTAAGAACCCACCTATTCTGTACCCCTAACGGTACAGTGCTCGCGGCTCGGCAGCAGTAGCTCTTAGGTAGCAGGTAGATCATGTTTTTTACAGATTGGAGCGAATAGATACTGACTTATATCCAGACTTTAAAGCTATTTTCGATACTTTGAAGATGAAATTTGACGCTATTACTAAACAATTCGAATCCTTGACTCCACCTTCAACTGAAAATGACTCTCCATCACTTGACCCTCCTGTTGACCCGACTGTCATGAAACCCCTCTTGTTTCTCAAACTTCTGTTCAGATCCATACCCCGTATCCTTCACCACCACCTCAATCTTTTTCTCCAACTAACGCTTTCACTTAGCTCACGCTAAAAATAGCGCTCGCTATGATCTTCGCCGGTCTTTTAAAGAATTTAATGTGGGAGATACTGTTTGGCGTAAAAACCATGTTTTAAGCAATGCCGGCGCATACTTTAATGCTAAACTTGCCCCTAAGTTCAAAAGTGATAGCTAAACTGTCACCACTAGTCTATGTGCTTGAAGACCCTAATAGAGTTAGAGGCAAGTGGCACATCAAAGATGTAAAATCATAAATTTTCTTAACTTTTATTAACTGTTAATTTGTATATATGTATAAATATCACCATCATTTTCACCTTATTATTTTTATTTCTTTTAATTTGTTTGTTTGTTTGGTGATCCAGTGTTCTTCAACACATCTTGCTTTAGGACCTCGAATTTTCGTTGGTTAATCTTCACTTTTTATTATTATTTCAGACACATCTCGTTAGTGATGTTGCTGATCTCTGGCTTTGAGCTCTACCGCTCTGGCCGTTCTTAATCTTTACTTAAGTCATAGCGACTAAAGCTTACTTAAGATTAATTTCTTTATCTTTATCTTCACTTGGGAGCGGCTGACTACTCCCTTAATAATTTTTTTTTCCACGCAGGAGCGGATGACAACTCCTTAAATAAGCCTGAATGTCCTTTCGAAAACACACTTTTAGAGTGGTAGTCATTGAATGTGAACTCCACCCTTACCTGAATGCAGATGATGAATGTAAGAGAGAGTATATCTGATTTTGCCTGGTGATGTCTGTTTCTGCAAAGCTGTGTTTTTATGGTTTATTTTAGAATGTACATATCAAAATTTTTGCTGAATCAAAAATTTTCCAGGGTCGGGGGGAAAATGTAGTGTTATGCTACTTACATATCATTTTACACTATTTTAAATTCATTTTTCCATTCTGTTTTGATTTTCTGCATTCACCTCAAAACTGGATATTTTGTATCACCTTTATTTCCATAGGATCCTGTAACGTTTTAAACCATAAGAACACAATAACAAATCATTTTCACTTCGTATTTTCACGCTATCAGCATTTTTTAAATCGGTTTCGATGGAGTCTACCTTTTTCGATCTTTTATTTAGTTCTCCGTTACTGCAATTTCGGGCTTCGTGCGCGCTGGTGCGCTACCTTTTTTCCTATATCAATAATATCTCATTTTTCACTTAAATCTTGCCGTTTCTCTATTACGAGCCTGAAACCAAAATTTTACATGTTTTGACATCGTTGTTTATCTGGTTGTCATGGCAATTTTTATTCAAATTCGTTACCGGTCTGTTGTTTTTACTTCAATATTTCCACATAAATACTCTTTTCCTCTTAGCCATTTACAAAAAATTTGCTTTTAATTTAAATAATTTTCCGTTCTCTCTAAATAGGTATAAAAGCCGAACAATCGGCCGATAAATTGAGTCTCGCTTCAGCTTTCAAACTTGAAGCATCTCCTAAAGGCCTTATCCCGGGGCCGCACTGCCCCGGGATCCTGAAAGCCTCTGCCTTCACCTGAAGTCGTCGCCTAGCCACGCCCACGCCTCCACCTACTAGTGCCCACGCTATCTTTAGTCGTTGTGCGTGCTTGCTCCAGGCGCTGCGAGCGCTTACTCAAAGCGCTGTGTGTGCCTACTCCAGGCGCAGCGTGTGCCTACTCCAGGCGCAGCGTATGCCTACTCCAGGCGCAGCGTGTGCCTACTCCAGGCGCAGCGTGTGCCTACTCCAGGAGCAGCGTGTGCCTACTCCAGGCGCTGCGTGTACCTACTCCAGGCGTTGCGTGTGCCTACTCCAAGCGCTGCGTGCGCCTACTCCAGGCGCTGCGTGTGCCTAGACCAGGCGCTGCGCACCTACCACAGGCACAGCCTGATTATACTCCGTGAGCAGTGAGCACCACCGCCAAGCGCGGTGTGCCACTTTGGTCTTCGGGCTAAGCTTCAGTACTCATTTATCTTTATTATCTTTTTTAAAATACTTGTAATTCACGTCACCCATCATCATCATCATACTTAATTTTTTATATAAAACTGTAAATACCTTATTAAATTTTAAATAAATTATTCGTTTTTGTTCTATTTTTGTTGTTTCGTTGATGTTAGGTTAGGTTCTTTTGTTTTTAATTGTCGCTTCACGACAAGTGTCAATAGTTCTAGTGTAGATTTTAACTCGACTAGCCGGTGTCATATATTTTGATCCACATTCAACGTAGATTTCCCGTCAAGTGCCGTGTATAATTGTGTTGTGAAATCGTAAGTAAAACTCTGTTATTAATAAGTGTTTCCCTACCTATTTAATCAATTATTTTTGGTAATTTAAAAAAGGATGGGTAATTTAAGTAGGTACTGTAATTGTTTTTAGGTGCTGTGTTAATCCTAGCCAGGATTAGAACGCAACATGGACAAGCCAGGACCTAGTAAAAAACGTAAGGTTAAAGATGAATATCGGCAGTTTCAAGAAATTTGGACTGAGAAATACTTTTTTGTATGGTCGCATAATAAAGTCGTTTGTTTAATTTGCAAGAATTCTGTTGCGATTGAATATAATGTAAAAGGCACTATGAAACGCAGCATCTTACTTTTACCAAGTTTACAGGCGAATTAAGAAAGCAAAAAATGTTGTCTTTAAAACGGGAGCTTATTGGTCAGCAAGCTATGTTTACAAAACCCATTCAAGATTCAGAAACAGCTACAGAAGTTAGTTATGAAATTTCTCGAATGATAGCAAAGCGAAGTCGCCCCTTCAATGATGGGGATTTTGTAAAAGAATGCATAGAAATTGCCGCTAAGAAAATGTGTCCGGAAGCAGCAAAAAAGTTTGAGCAAATTCAACTGAATCGTATGACTATCCAAAGACGAATTATGTCTTTGTCAGGTAATATTGCGGAACAATTAAATGAAAAAACTAAGACCATTGAATTTTTTTCATTAGCACTCGACGAATCCACTGATATTAGTTCCACAGCTCAACTTATGATATTCATACGAGGTGTTACTCAAGATTTTGCAGTCTTAGAAGAGTTATTAGGAATGTGTTCATTGAAAGGTCAAACCAGAGGAGTTGCTATACTCAATGTACTTTTGGATGAGTGTTCAAAAACTGATTTGGACTTATAAAAATTATCGGGAGTTGCGTCTGACGGTGCTCCTTCGATGATTGGTGTCAATTCTGGGCTAGTTACTTTGCTGAAAAAGCATCTGCAAGAAAAAAACATAAACGCTGAAGATCTCATGCAGTTTCACTGCATTGTACACCAAGAAGCCCTATGTTCTAAAAAAATTGAATTTCAAAATGTCATGAAAGTGGTAGTTTCGACTGTAAATTTCATAAAATCACGAGGACTCCATCACAGGCAATTCAAACAATTCCTTGATGACATTGAAAGCGAATATGGAGATTTACTGTATTATACAGAAGTAAGGTGGCTAAGTCGTGCATTGACACTGGAACGATTTCTAAATTTAATAGAAGAAATTGGAATATTTCTGGCGGAAAAGCAAAGGGATGTCCCGGAACTTAAAAATCCTGATTGGTTGTGTGATTTGGCTTTTTTAGTTGATATTACAAATCATTTGAATGTCTTGAAGACACGGCTTCAAGGCAAAAATCAACTGATATCCCAGCTCTACGCTCACGTATCATCCTTTCAATGCAAGCTGACACTTTTCAGAATTATAAGAAAATGGCTGAAAAATTCAACAAAACTGCGATTAATTTCAGTTATGTAGAAAAGTTAGATATTTTGATTCAATCTTTACAAAACAGATTTCGGAGTTTAAAAAAGTGAAACCTCTGTTGGACATATTCAGCAATCCTTTCACGATTTTAGTTGAAAATGCGCCAGAGTCAATGCAGTTAGAAATTATCGACATTCAAAACGACCAAGATTTACGCAACAAATTCAACGAAGGAGGCTTGCTGAACTTTTACCGCTGCATTGAAAAAAATACGTATAAAGAGTTGCGCATAAACGCTCTGAAATGTGCCAGCTTATTTGGTTCTACCTATATGTGAACAAACGTTTTCAATACTAAATAATAATAAAACAAAAAATCGAAACCGCCTTGCAAATGAAAGTTTGGAAGCAGTTTTACGTGTTGCTACAAGTAAATTTGAGCCAAATATAAAAAGATTGTAAGCCCTATGCAGTGCCACGCTTCAAATTAATAAATTCTTTTTCAATTTTAAAACATTATTATCAATTCTTTATAGTCTTTAATTACCTGTACTTCTGGCGGCCCGCCATCAGTTCATAATTTGCCCGAGTGGCCCCTAGTCTTAATAAGTCTGTGCAACACTGATCTATAGTAATAATGTGTGAATTGAAACAAACCATTAAACATCTCAATTTATTTATTATTTTTATTTCACAATTAAACTAATGCATCTCTTATTTTATTGCCCAAATAAAAGAGACAGCTTGCACTTTGGCTACCTCCGCCTGCATTTTGGCAGCCAGCATCTGTAACGAAAGATTAATAGATTAAATGCTTGCTAATTTTTCAGCATGCTGGTTTGCAGATTTTTGTTCTTACTTAATCATGCTATAATGGCAGAAGAGATTCATATGAAAGAAGGATGGCGATGCATGTATTTTGGGACCCACTGATAGGAATAGCGTTCATTAGTTGTAGATCGTGACAAAACTAACAAAGAAGCAACTGGGATGCAAGTCTAAAAAAGTGGGAGAAAAAAGATATACTTAAAAATAGCAAATAACCTAAAAGTAGAAAATAACCTAAAATTATTATTCAAAAAAGAATCAGGATTGTGCCAAATGGAAGTCCATAGTCTCTACCTACCCCTCTGGGTGACAGGCGTGACTGTTTGTGTGTATTATTCAAAAAACACCCATTATGGGTAGATGTTATTGCTCAATTGTACCTGAATATTATTTGTATTAAAAAGTACATATAAGTACCTATAATAGTACTTTTATATGTATATAGGTGACATGGAAGTACTAAAGTTTATTCCATAGTCAATGGTATTTTGTTAATAATCAAACTCTTACACATAATTATTTATGTTGTCTTTACTTAATTACTGCTTGCTAGAAGAGAGATGTGAAAGGTTGACCAGCTGTGGGACAATTTCGAACATTGAAGAAAAGGTACCTACTTTTACTTTGAATACAAACTAGTTACAATGATGAAAGCAATAACAATAAAAAAATTATAAGGGCTGTCATGTCAAAAAATGTCCAGTGAACAAAGTAAATATTATAATCACTACATTAATTGGCAAATAATGTTCTGTTAATGCAAGATAAGGTACGACTTTCCATTGACGTCAGTCGAGTTTGGTGTTGCTACGTATTATTACAGAAAGATTACATTTTTATAAGCACACACACAAAGATTCAATATGCGGAAACACGTACTTATTGAGAAAAAAATATTGTAAATCAAATAATTTTGTAAAATCAAGCAATATTTAGTCAATTCCTACCGTGAAACTGACGCCATTTTTATTATTATTGTCAGCAGGGATGTCGATTCTTTCCGAAAAAGATCGATTTTTTAAATAGATTCGAATTGTAAGCTGATGTATCGATTCCCAAAAAATCGATTTCTAAAATATCGATATTTTTTTCTAGTCTGCATTTATAATGTAAATATAAATCCATTTTATGAGAAAAAAATCCCCTTCGTCATAAAAAAATAAGGGGACTGATTCAGAAGGATTTCTGTATCTATTTTGAGACTGCTACGTCTCCGGCGCTGCGGGAAGAGCAGCCTCTACGCCTTAGCGTAACAAATCGCAGGCATCCCTCCTCGCCTCCGCAGCTTCGGCTTGTTACAGCAGGCGGAGCCTGCTCCCCCTACGCGCCTCCGGCTTAATAAAACCACTCTAGGGGTAGGACAGACTCGTACCAGGTGGATTCGGGGTCAATCAATTCGGTTCTTTGACATATGTTGAACCTAGCCTATTTTATTTGTTATCTGCCCTAATAGGTACTATTAAATAAAACAAATTTCAATAAGAGATCATTTATCATGGTATCTTTCTTGTTTTTCATAAAATGGGTTCATATTTACATTATAAATAGAAACATTAAAAAAATATAGATATTTTAGAAATCGATTTTTGTGAACCGATACATCAGCTTACGATTTGAATCGATTTAAAAATCGACCTTTTTCGGAAAGAATCGACATCCCTATTGACGTCGACAATGACATTACAAAATGGCGCTAGTTTTATCATAGGATTAGACATAAACATTGCAAGAATAATTGATTTTCAATAATTATTTTCCCAAAAATTACGCGTTTCCGCATGTTGAAACTTTGTGTGTGTGTGTGTGCTTATAATAGTGTAACTTTTCTGTAAAAATACGTATCAACACCAAACTCGACGGACGTCAATGGAAAGCTAAGCCATAATTAATTCTTAGTACGTTTCGTGTTCTTTTTTGTATCATGTTCGTGATGTTTTCAATGGTGGGGAACAGTGACGCAGGCGCAGGCTCGATTTCGAGCTGCACGTAAGTACAACCTACAACACCTATTTTCGAATCTATCGTTGTACCTATATTGTATACTTTGTTGAAAGACTATGTAATGTTTACATTTTGAATATACTTCTATGTATTTTTCAGACGTAAACCCACACCACGTGGTAGAGCCATGCTGTAGCTATATTACTGGTATAGTTGTAGCACGAATGGGTCGGCTCGACCGGGGAAGGACCACGCTCTCACAGAATACCAGCGTAAAATAGCAGTTTAATGCTGCTGTGTTTCGTATGGTGAGTGTAGAGAACCGGAGACCCTTTTTACTGGAAAAGAGGCATTCCATCTTAGTCCTCACGGGTGACAACGTATCTGCATTTTGATTCGTAATCGAGGATAGATGCAGATGTCTATGGGCCACAGCAACCACTTACCATCAGGTGGACTGTGTGCTCGTTTGTCACCCTTATCCTATAAAAATAAAACACCACGCGTAACAAGGTGGCAGATTGAGCCACTTGTGTCGAAGTCAGCAGCTCGTCATTTTTTGTTAATAAGAATATTTACCGGCCTGCAGGACAAGAATTTTAAAATGAGCTGGAAGAAAGTAGCTGACGAGTTCAACCAGTTCCCCCTTTCAAGACGCCAGAGCAGTGGATAACAGTTAAGTTTCTATTAAAGAATTTTCTAGATTTTCTACTAATAGCTTATACATAAATCAGCCAGCACATTGTCAGTTTTATTGTAGGATTAGACATAAACAATGCAAGAATAATTGATTTTCAATAACTTTTTTTTTCAAAAATTACGCGCTTCCGCATGTTGTAACTTTGTGTGTGTGCTTATAATAGTGTAACTTTTCTGTAAAGATACATATCAACTCCCAACTCGACGGGAGTCAATGGAAAGTCGTACCTTAATTATTTTTGCAATCAACAAGAAGTTAACATTAAGACATTTTCAAATTTGATTTTGTACCGATTTCGACATTAACACAGTGTTGCAAGGAGTCAAACTTTTATGTCCTGTGATATTTAACAAGTTAGTTAAATTCTTAGAAACGGAAAAAGCTGCTTGGAAGTTGCTATGAAAATAATTTTTATAAGATAAGGTTTCTACTGTTTCTGTATAATTTTCAAAGAAAAGCAATTATTTTTATAAAATTATGTCTACCAATTTTCCCTGTAATTCAAAGAGATTTTTTAACATCCAATATTTTTTTAGAAAACACCGCACTATGAATACGTTTTTTCTCAGCGTAACAACATCATAACGTGAAGATATATCAGAATTTTATTCGGTATCTCGGCTGTAGAGACTAGCATTTATCGTAAGCATCGTTACGGCAAACATTTTTTTACGTTATTATTTAGCAATCAGCAGTTAGCAATGGCGTTGTCAAGGCGTTGTTATCTATGTTGAGACTGCAGGCACTGTGTTGCCAACTTTATTTTATAGATCATACCATAAACTGAAAAACGTCGTATTTTGCTAAGAATACGGAAAAAAATAATTAGTACGCATTAAAATTTCAATAAAACAATGGTAAAAAATACAATAATAATATTATTATAATGTCAAATCAAAATTTTACGTTTAGAGTATAATATTTAAGAATATGACAATACAAGAAGGTTGGCCAAATCGTACCAGACCAAGAAAACGATGGCGTCATATATGAAATATTTATGAAAAAGATCCTCTTTTTTAAAGGTCTTATAATACACAAAAAATACCTCACTGGTTTTGTAACTGTTCCGAAATTATTTAAAATAATGGTTTCTGAACGCACCTAATGAGGATTCATTTCACGTATGAAAGGACTTTGTATTCAAACACTAATTGTTCACGTTTTTCTGAATAGTTGTTAATTGTAATTTAATTCAATTAGTATGTAGGCATCATATCAACTACTATACTGATTTATTATGTACTGGATACATGTCATAAAAATGATTATGTAGCTTTATAGTAAGCTAAGAGTTTTGTTCAATTACTTACAACGGGACGTCATTTGTCATCGTCAAGTTTCATAATCTGTGGTCATCGATTGACATTGATTGTCACCCGGTAATCATCTACATATCTATGTATCTTATTTGCTTATTTGTGATATGGCATCTTGCATATTTGTGAGAGACATCCTGCAGACTACATCTACACAACAACGACAACTAGCCCTGCGATTGCTGTGTTAATTGTAACATATGCATTGATACACTTCGCCGCCAACTCGTTTTTGAGCTTGATACTAGAGTAATTTCTAAGATTCGCGAGTGGAATTCTTCAATAATAGTACATATTTACATAACTACTTATTTTATTACACTGACATAAGCCATCACAAAAATCGTACATCATAATACAAATCTAATTCTTATTTTAGATCACTGAAGAAGATTACATATTTATGTGATGCTAACCTCAAAATTATTGTTGACGTTATTATAAAAAATTGTGGCTATTTAGATATGATTTTCAAACGGGATGGTGTTTACAACATAAAAACAAACCAATCTAGCTATAGTTTTTTTGGGACATGAAAAATAAAAGTCAAGTCCAGCTCCTATAGAAATTTGGCCATTGTTCTTTACTACCTACGACTTTTTTTAAATTACGGTGCAAGCTCCAGGTTGGCCCGCGAAATTCAATCTTTCTTAAGTTTTTTGGAATTTACGTTTTTTGAATTTATGTAACATGTTTAACAAAATATGATTCGCGACCGTAACGAGTATATGTTTACAGAATTATTATCATTTAAATCACCAATCCCCTAAGGTCATATAATCACTTTAAATGAGTTTTTCTGGAAATAGTTATACAATGGGATTATACGAACTTAGAGGGTTGTATTGATGATTATATTGATTATAATTCTGTAAATACGTACTCGTTACCTGACCCCGACCTGCAAATTCCAAAAAATTTAAGAATGTCTGAATTTCGCGGACCACCCTGGAGCTTTCATCTTAAGGTGAAACATACGGTCTGTTTCCGGCCATATTCCCGCGAGATGGTGCGGAAGTTATCATTTTTTAGTTTATTTGGGTTTTTGTGTAATTGGAACATTATTAAGTCGTAGAAGTAGCAATCGCGATACTCGGACATTATACTTTATTTTAGTAGGTTATATCAACTTTACCAATTATTACGAAAATTTGACATTACATAATACGTAAGAAACTTTTCATAAACAAGAGATAACAACAAATCAAGGTAAAAAAATATTTCCTGATTTCAAAGCACACACAACTACAAAAGCTTTTAGTAAAACAAAAATCATTTGAGTTGTTGATTTTTTCTTTATTAGATTAGTTTTAGGGCAAGAAAACAAAATGTCCGCCGCGGTGCAATTTACAAATTCATCGGTGCCTGCAGGGCTCGAACTCGGGTTGCTCGCGTAGTGTGAAAATTGCAGTGAGCGCTAACCATCTGATGGTTCGTATACATGTTTACCAATTTTTAAATAATATACTTACATTTATTTCTATTCTTTTTTTATAAAGTTTAATATTTATAATTATTTTATTGATAAACATTTTATTAATAAATAAATAATTATGAATCTAATAACCATAATAAAAAAAATTAATATTAAATACATAACCATTATTTTCATCTGTTATCCAAGGACAAATCAACTAAAAAAACCAGGACCGTAATTAACGATACGACACGACCTTGAGCTTGGTATTGGTACTACAACAAAATAAAACAAACTAATAATAATATGCGTCTGTCTGAAACTGTTTGCAAAATACGTAATAGGTATTTTTACGTAACCCCGAAAAACTATAATTTGCAAATGTTTGTAAAATTAATTTTGTGACTACTTTGGTGGCTTACCGATTTATAATTTTATTTATTGTTGAAAAAATTATTCAAACAAAACGCTGACTTTGTAGTTTTACTCAACACCGACACGTATGACATAGGTAATTAGTATTGTAACGAGATTTGAAATCACGGGCCAACTTGCGTTTCTAATACCACAGAAAACAAAATTGCGTATTTTGAATAATTAATTACTATACCTACAATAAATTATAATATATTGTATTATATCGGAATCAAATACATACTAGAAATATTGCAAATTGAATCAATGAAAATCATACAAAAATATAATATAACTTTGAACTTGATAGAGACATACTTGCAAAATAGAATGCAATCAGTCGAAATCGCAAAACTTGACTCTAACCATGTAGTGAAAAACTACAGGTCTGAGTATAAGGAAAATAAGTTTGGCGTTCCTCAAGGAAGCGTACTAGGACCTCTTCTGGTCCTGATTTATATTAATAATCTCCCAAATGTGACTAAGCACCGATGTATCCTATTCGTTGATGATATATGTGTAATAGTGACAACTGATAACAAATTGACATTAAATGACCACAAAAATGACATTAATGAAACTATAATTCAAATTATTAATTTGCTTAGAAATAATAATTTAATTATCAATATTGACAAAAAGAATTTAATTAACTTTAATAATATACAAAATCTGACATTAAATATAAATTATGAAGGACAAATACTTAAAAATACAACAAGAACGAAATTCTTGGGTATAGAAATTGATCAAAAATTAGAGTGGAAACAACAAGTTCAAAAAGTGTGCAACAAAAATCAATCGTTTTTCATTTGCAATTTATAAATTGACAAAAATAGCAGGTAGTAGTACAGCTCTTATTGCGTACTTTGCTTACGTTGAATCAGTACTGCGGTACGGACTAATCATATGGGGTAACAGCACGGACATAAAAAAGGCGTTCATTGCGCAAAAAAGAGCAATATGTGGTACATATACTGCACCTGACGAGCCATGTCAGCCTTTGTTTAAATCTTTGAACATTTTGACACTTCTTTGTCTATATATTTTGAAGCGGCAAAATTCGTAAAGAACAATATGAATTATTAAATAATTCATACAATACAATAATTTTTACTCAAGCCAAAGACGTCTACAAACGAAACACCAGAAATAGGAATAGGTTGGTTTTCGCTATAATTCCTAAGAGTGCGAGATTATATAAAAATTGCTACTGGATGTGTATGACAATATATAATAAGATACCACAAGTCATTCGAGACCTACCTTGCATTCAATTTAAAAGAGATTTATACAACTTTCTGAGTGATAAGTCTTCTTACACTGTACAGGAATATTTGAACTACGATAGGTAAAAGGAACTTGACAAACAAATTTAATGGACCAATTATGAAATGTTTATTAATTATTTCCTATTTATTGACTACCTGTTGACATTTTGTTATAGACACTACTCTTAAATATTACTATCCCGATATTTTATAGTTTTAAAGATTTGCATGCTATTAATAATGGCTGATTAAGCGGATGTTTTACTATTTTTACCATCTTCAATGTACCTTAACCAAATGCAAATAAATATTTCATTTCATCGCAAGAAATTCCGCGTGCAAATCCTATCCCTTGACAATCGATAATTACTTTAGAATATTTAAATTTTATTACAGTCAAACCAGAGAACGAAGTTTGGCATCGCTTTGTCTTCTTTCAACGTAGTGCATCTAGTTAAAGGTTTGGAAGTACGGCATCGTTGCATAATATCTACCTACGAATAATGGTATTTGTTGCACAACCATATCGTCTGCACGCCATTGAGCGTGCCAATGTTTAAACTATGGTTTTGGCGCTTTTGCTTGTTAAGTTGTCAAAATTCACTCACACTACTAAAGAAGTGTCCAAATTTTCCTAGATTTCACTATTGTTTTTCTTAATAAATACTGTAAGTTATTTTCTTAATAAGGTCAATCGCGAGCACATTTCAGTGTCGAAAAGTGATAAAATGATTAGTTTTAAACAAATAATGTCTGTGTTTAACGTATATGTCAAAAAAAAATGTATGGCGGGGGTATTGGAGCTTCCCCCTTAAAGAAAAGGGGCTCAGACAGTGTCCACTCTGCACTCTATTACAAAAATAGGGTTACTTTTACTTTTTAATTAAACATAAACTCAAACTCAACATAGAAAAATATACTTATATTTATTACTATTAAGCCCTGTTTGATCATTTTACATTACAAAATAATTAACAAAGTTAAACTACTAATCATATAAATCAATACAAACATAGCTCTTAGAGTATATGATCTACCAGGTACTTGAGTATACGAATGACTATAGTAATAGCCCAATATTGAAATCAAAATGAACCGAGTAATACTCATAATGAAATGGCACAACGTCAAAACAATACTGGGTCTGACAAACGTTTTTTACTTTACATGCCAAATAAATCTACGAAATATTATGGGAAAAACTGTGTTTTTACTTTTTTCATATCTCAAAAATTGGCTGAGATATTAACGATCAAAGTGCGTGTTTCCGAACGAAGATTTTTAAAAACGCGGGCGGACACTCACTAGCCGATGACGTCACACCCCCGCTCATACAACATTCGCGCTCTTACCTGCACGCCGCTACGCAGTTAAAAAGTTCTCTGTGGTAAAAATTGAAAAAAAAAAATACTTTATTGTGCCTCAGTGCTTCAATTCAACAGTTAAAACACCTGATAAACTCTTTTTTTATGTGCCTGAGGACCCAAAAATAAGGAAAAAGTGGATGACAGCGAAGGCTCCTCCGTTATGCGGTGAAGCCACATTAATAATACCAGAGAATGTTTATATATATGCTTATTATCTCCTTTTCCTTCTCGTTGCATTGCAAAACACAGTGGTAAGGTTTTGAACTTTGTGTTTGGGAGTTATTCGGCACTTAACAGTACATACATCTCTCTCTCTTTTTAACTGTATATACCATCTATAGCATCATCCCTGTAGCTCTCTCTTCCTCACCTAGAACCATATAACACTTCGAATAAAAAAAAAACTACGAAACGTATGCTTTTAATGTACTATTAGAACGGCTTAACCGTTTTTGATAAAACATGTCTACGAACCACTGTTAAAAACAACATTAAATACAAAATAAAAAAACAACATGGTTCACCCATTTATGAGCTTATAGTACTACAGATAGACATACCGTTACACAGACGGACATATAGACACACATACAGACATACAGACACATAGCGGTCAAACTTATAACACCCCTCTTTTTGCGTCGGGCATTAATAAATAACCAATAAAAAATAGTAAGTAAAAATTTGCGATCCACAAGTTGATCAACACTGAGTTTTTAAATGTTTTAATTTAAAAAAAAAAAACTGTAAAGTAATAAACTAAAGCGAGCATTGGATAAAATTAATCAAAAATGGGTATGTATCTGTTTTAGTATAACAATAGAACAATAGGTACTTATTTGACCAGTTAGAAAACTGATAAGTACGTAAATACCTAGGTCTTACTTACCCACATCTGTTATATGGTATATGGGTAAATATTGACATTTTCTGTAAGTTTAAACTAATAAAACATAAAATAATTATCGACAACCTTGAGATGTGGATTACGAGTAGGTACCTAGTATTTTTATCGCCACCCATATTAGTTAAGTATTAAATGAAACACAAACTTTCAGTTAGGTTTAAGTTTGTACAAATACCTACATAGGTATTTATTCAAACTTAAACCTAATGCTTACCGAGGAGATTAGGTACCTAATGCTTACTTAGAACATAGGTATGTACCTTTTCATCTTTATTCCACGAATTTCAGCAGCCGTAAAATCCTGATTCTTCATGAAATATTGTGCCACCATCAAACTATCCAATCTTGGCAGATTGTTTGACTGTCCTTTTATAAAACCTTCTTCCATTCTACCACTACACGTTTCACTTTAGTGTAATCGGATTTAGAGGATAATATTATTTCTTTCAAATACAAGCACAAACACTATAAGTAATAGGAACACAAAGATGATCGAAAGAAAATGAAACGAGACCCGCGTAATTTGGTCAAACCGCACTGTACCGAGCGCCGCGTTTGTATCGCGGTCGCGGTCTGCGGGGGTGTGACGTAATAGTGTGAGTGCGCTACTTCGCCTATGCGGATCCCAGATGTGGAGGATCATGTACCTTCCCTGTTGGACCTTCCGCTAACCTCTCATCCGGACGGATATCAGGTCTCCGTCGATGCCCCTCTTGGCTCTTCTGACCACTGTTTGATCCGGCGTACGGGTCCACTCACGTTATCATCGCCGGTCGTATCCATAGGTTGGCCGATTGTGACGGGATGCGGTCTTTTTTTGCATCCTTACCCTTGGGTTTGCTTCTTGCTGGATGATCCCAACGTTGTTGCTGATTCTGTTGCTGGTGTGGTACTTCAGGGTATTGAATTATTTATTCCATCATCTGTGGTGCCTATTGGAGGCAGAACTCAGCCATGGTTTGGTAAATCCTGTAAAATTGCATCACGCTACCGGAGTGCTACCGGGCCTGGGTTGACGCATCAACGCCCCGGGATGTAAACACCAGCGCTCTTAAAAAGAAGTAGAATTCCACCTTCAGGTCCTTCAAAGAGTCATTGCCAAGGCAAAGTCAGAGCACATCGGCAGAATTGGGCAGAAACTGGTTCGCCTCCCTTCGGGAACATGTGCATTCTGGTCTCTCGCCAAGGCTGTCCAAGGGAACTTCTGTCAGCCATCTCTGCCATCTCTGCACAGGGTGGACGACTCACTGGCCCATGACGCAAAGGAGAAAGCCGATCTGCTAGACTCTCTTTTTGTTTCCAACTTGACTCTAGATGACATCATCATGTTCCCATGGGAACACATCGCCGACCATCCTGCGGTGTGAGTGCTCCATGCAAGAAGTGCTGTATACACACCGCTCGGTATGTAAAGCAGTCCCCTCCCTGGATGTCAACAAGTCTAGTGGGCCTGATGGAGTCCCACCTGTTGTGCTGAAGACGTGTGCTTCGGAGTTGGCATCGATTCTAACGCGTCTTTTCCGGAACTCGTACTCCCTAGGCGTAGTCCCGAATTCATGGAAGACAGCTTTGCTGCACTCGATCCCTAAAAAAGGCAACCACTCAGATCCGTCCAACTACGGGCCTATCGCTATCACCACCTTGTTCTCCAAAGTAATGGAAACCATTATTAACTGCCAGCTCATGCGGTACCTTGAGGATCACCATCTGATTAGTGACCGCCAGTACGGTTTCCGTCGAGGTCACTTAGCTGGTGATCTTCTAGGTTAACTAGCTCATAGATGGGCGGAGGCAGTGGAGTCCAAATGGGCGGCGTTAGTTAGTTTGGACATGGCGAAGGCCTTCAATCAGGTTTGGCACAAAGCGCTTCTTTTGAAGCTGCCTTCCTATGGGCTTCCCGAGAAATTGTGCAATTGGATCACCAGTTTTCTTGCAGATCGGAGCATCAAGGTCGTAGTAGACGGTGCATGCTTCGATTACAAGCCCATCGATGCTGGTGTTCCACAAGGCTGCGTGCTATCACCAACGCTGTTTCTTCTGTATATCAATGATATGTTGCAAATCAGTAACATTCATTGCTATGCCGACGACAGCACTGGTGATGCTAAATACAGTGGCCGTGCCAATATTTCTCGGGAAAACGTCGCCGAGTACCGGAAAAATCTTGTGTCTAAAGTCGAGACTTTGTTGAATAAAGTCTCAGACTGGGGGCGACTATATCTAGTCCAATTCGATCCCCGGAAGACACAAGTTTGCGCGTTTACCGCTAAAAAGAACCTCTTTGTCGTATCTTCTCAGTTTCAAGGCATTCCCCTTGTTGACTCAGTCAGTATCGGTCTTGGTATCGACATATCGAGTGATGTGCAGTTTCGTGGTCATTTGGAAGAGAAGGTTAACCGAGAGAGTCTCTTAGAGATAAATTTAAAGAAATAAATATATTAACTTTGGCCTCAGTATATTTACGAAAATTTAATGTATGTTCACAAACACAAAGATAGTTTTAGTAAAAAAAGTAATATACATTCTGTAAACACTAGGAACAAACACAAGTTAGTGATGCCAGTATCTCAACTCCACAGAGTCAGTAATTCATTCTTGGGGCAATGTATACGCTATTACAACAAGGTCCCGGAAAGTGTACAGGTTCTTTCTATTACCAAGTTCAAATGTTTTATTAAGCTGAAACTGTATGAAAAGGGTTATTATAGTATAAATGAATACATGGTTGATAATAACCCTGGGAATGAGGTGGTCGCTTCCAAGCGGTTTCTAAAATAAATTTTGTAAATAGTTCCTAATCATTTATATTGTAAAATTTATTTAAAAAAAAGTCCCGCTGGGTTTTTTGCTGGTTCTTCCCAGGACAGAGGGTTTTTTTTCGAACCAGTGGTAAAGTAAAAAATGACTTTCAATAAGAATTAGACATGTAATGTATATTGAATAAAAATTATTCTATTCTATTCTAAATTGGCCTCTAAAAAGCTTGGCGTGCTCAGCAGAGTGGGACAGTATTTCATGCCAGCACACCGCTTACAACGTTTACAAGGCGCAGGTTCGGCCTCACATGGAATACTGTACCCATCTCTGGGCAGGGGCCCCCCAGTGCCAGCTCCTTTCACTTGACCGCATCCAGCGCAGAGCGTTTCGAATCGTCGACGACCAAGTTCTTTCCGAACGGCTTGACTCACTGGCACTGCGTAGAGATGTTGCATCTTTTTGCGTATTTTATCGCATCTACCACGGGAAGTGCTTTGAGAAATTGTTCAGACTAATTCCAGCCGCTCAATTTCACCATCGTACATCGCGGCAAAACTCGCGATACCATCCATACCATCTACATGATTGGCGGTCCACCACTGTGTGATTTAGATGTTTTCTTCCTCGCACAACTTCCTTGTGGAATCGATTACCCCCAGCGATTTTTCCGGACCGATACGACTTAGGGACCTTCAAGAAAAGAGCCTACTCCTTTTTAAAAGGCCGGCAACGCATCTGCGATTCCCCTGGTGTTGCAGTAGTTCATGGGCGGCGGTAGTCATTTACCATCAGGTGAGCCGCATGATCGTTTCCCCCCTCCTATAAAAAAATGTAAAAGTGGTGCGATTTTGTGTTAAGTGTCTGCGCATGTGAACTATTAGTGGACATGGTGAAACAAGTACTGTGATGGTGATGTGACTATCAAGATAATGTGTCTGTCTACTTAGGCGCCTTGAGATACCATCGCCAACTGTCAGCTGTCTGCTGGCTCCAGTTGCCGTCTAAATCTAAATCTCCCACGGGCTGCACAATGTGACGCATCTACATATTGTGAAGCTGTTTACTATGAAGGATAATTACTATACATTGTAACTTCAGGCTCAGAAAGGCTAGAACCCAGATCCGTAAAATCAGTTATAAAAAAATAATCAATATTTTGTATCGTAGAGAGCATCGATCACTAATAAAAAAACTAGATGCACAATCCCATAGAAAAGTTCTCTAAAAACTGTCGCCAAATGTTTTGTAAATTTAATCTTAAGTGAAATGCTTAAAGTTGTATTCACAAAGAAACGTACAAAAAGCAATAAAATTTTACAACCGAGGCTCGTCGCTTGGACAAGGAGAGTGGAGTCGAACTGCACAATATTCTTTGTTACTGTAATTTTAATTTTACAATTTTTTTTAAACTTGTTTTAAATAATTGGTCTACTTAATAAAGCTTTCATTCATTCTATTCTATGGTGTATATGTGTAATGGTTATATTATTAACTGAATGTAAATATGCAGGTAAAGGGCACCACATTCATTTAGTAATGAAAATAATTCAAACAGTCATAATTATTTATTTATTCTTTATCTTGTGTGAAAAATTTAAAGATATTGCTTGACAAACAAGTTAAATCTAAATATAATAGTTACTAAATATAAAAAATAAGTTCAGAAAGCTCTTGCAAAATCTAAGAACATTATTGTCCAAATTTTGACGTAATGTTCATATTTACAGATGTTTAAAAAAACGGTAAGACTGAATTTCTTATTTTTCTTATTTTTTGATTTTCTTATATTTACGCGTTCACTGCACATTTAAATGAAACTAGTTTTACGGATTTTAACGCGTATATTAACTTATTTTATATTCCCGATGTTTCGAGTACTATAATATTTAGAGAAACAGTAAAGAACTCTCATTAAACAAAAAAAAATACAATCATACTTTGATATCAAAAAAAAAAAACAATAGCGTTTCCACAAATGGAACAGAATCAACGCATATACCTCGAACAATGACGACTTATTTTATTACGACTTAATTTAAAAAATACTTTTTCGATGGTTTCTTGACAAAATATCAGTATTTACCATACAGTTATAACAATTAAATAATGTTAATATTAATATTTACCGAAAATATGAAATTCCACCCTTTTTTAGCGTCCTGGATGTGTGCTTTTTACACTTTTTAAACGAGCACTGAGGCATGTTTACCGTCGGAACATTCGAATGCTACTAGATTAAATGTGCACCCATATGTTCGAGTGGGTGCACATTCGGTTATGCCATTTTTTGTCACTGATTCTGTATCTAGTTTTTTATTAGTGATCGATGGTAGAGAGAGAATAAACTACTCCCTCTACGTTTTCAATATCCTATATAGTATATTATATTATCTATGGTTTTGTATTTGTTCATCTTCACCCACAAACTAGTAAGAAGTGCTAGATCTTCACCACAGGCTCAGAAGAGCTAGAACCCAGAGCCGTAAAGCCAGTTTAAAAAAATCATCTTCATCACAGAGTAATTTTTATATATTGATTGATTAGCTTGCTACATATATATTTATCTATGTTGATTGATCTTCATCGTGTTTTGTGAATAAACAGGTGAACAGTATAAACTATAAATATTAAATAGTTTTGTACGTTTTTTATATGTAAAATGAAGGCTAAAATTAATATTTCGGAGTTATTTAGTGATGTTCAGGCCAGTCAAGGTTATGTGAACGTTTGTGCTCCAATGGTTAGGTACAGTAAAGTGCAATTTCGAACACTCGTAAAAAAGTTCGTATAATGTTATTGTTATTAAAATCTACTTGCATTTTTTATCAACTACTTTTTTTTCTTCGATATGGCCTTTAATTATTAACTAGGTACCTACTTGAATTTTTTATACTTTATAAGTCATAGTTTAGTAGTACATAAAAGTACGGTTAGCTTAAGAGTTGTGCTTCGATGAATAATTAAGGTTGGGTGTTGGGTGTTGTGTGTATAGTGCAATATTATCAGCCTAATGAGAATGGTGCAAAACCATTTTTTTCATCTTTCCAGTAAATCTTGAGAAAGAGAATTTTACCTTATGTTTGCAATTATATCTCTAGGCCAGAGAATGTTTGTAACAAAGTTTATCAATTACATGGGGATGATCAGCTCGTACATTCTCTGCCTGAGCAACAGGAGAAGGACATTATTATATGCAGAGGAAATTTGAACAAACTAATATTTCTTGACATTTCAAGTGTTGATTATAAGACTAATCATATAGTAGTGGTTAGGATCAAAGCCTGTCAACATTGCTAATACTTCTCTGAATCCAAATTGGTTTTTAGTAGCTTAGGCAATTTTTTCTGAAATGCTCAGAAATTGTGGTGACAGTTGAGGAGAGGGATATAGGTTAATAGATCTTTGCTAGGTTTTAAAATATGCTTTATAACCTGGGATCTCCATTCTTCAAATGGGAAAATAGAGGAAGAATTTCCATACAGTCTATTACTGATGAAGTGTAATAGACTGTATGGAAATATACCTAAGGTGGAGACAGTATATTATTATAATCTTCTAATCAATTGCTGGCCGTATGAGGAAGCTCAAGGTCGCTCAGTGAGCTATGGAGAGGGCTATGCTCGGAGTTTCTCTGCGTGATAAACTTAGGAATGAGGATATCCACAGTAGAACCAGAATAACCGACATAGCCCAACGGATTAGTAAGCTGAAGTGGCAGTGGGCCGGCCATATAGCTCGAAGAACCGACAACCGATGGGGAAGAAAGGTTCTCGAGTGGCAGCCTCGTACCGGTAGGCGAAGTGTAGAGCGTCCCCCCACGAGATGGAGTGACAACCTGGTAAGACATACAGGAAGTTGATGGATGCAGGTGGCTCAGGACCGTGCTTTGTGGCATTCTTTGGGGGAGGCCTATGTTCAGCAGTGGACTTGTGAAGGGCTGTAATGATGATGATGATGATGAATCAATTGTTTTGGTCATTAGAGGAATAGCAGCTAATTGAATGCAGTGCACCTGAAAATTGTCTGATTTTTTACCCCAAACTAAAAATGGAGTAAAAGAATTTTACTCCAAACTAAAAATGGAGAAAAAGGAGTAGGAGAATGACAAAAAATTTACCAGCTTTCTTTTTTTCCTGTTAGTAATTTTCTTGTACTGAATACTTAAATGTAGTATATAATTTTTTCTTTCTTCTATTGTTTGACTGCACTAGTAGAGTCCTACCATGGTGGAGAACAGTTTTTATTAAAGTGATTTATTAGAGTGAGTTTTAGAAGAGTACAATAGAGTTCCGTTATAGGCGCTGTATTGTATATTATTTATACTTTTGACCTTTCCCGTTGTTTACAGTGTAAGCATCTTTGTAGATGATATTTGCAAATCCACGAATTGAGTATGACCGCCTTCAGGGTGATCCGAATAAAATAGCCATTTGATCCAAAGAATGGCTCGTAAATCTCAATGCTTCAAAATGGGTGGCATGTCTCTTACAGATGTTAAAGTAAAAACAGATTTGGGAGGAAAAATTGCAGCAGACAAAGTGGGAAGAGTATATATTATCAGCAATTGTCAAGAAAGCTAAATAACTAATTTATCTTGTGAGGAAAGCTTTCGCTGTCCTAACACCAGAAATGATGCTTAAGATCCACAAAACATTTATCAGGCCAATATTAGAATGTGCATTTCAAGTCTGGAATTCCTACTTTATCAAGGACATTGAAGCTTTGAAAAAAGTACAATGTAACTTCACTAAAATACTGCAGTTATTAAAACGGCAATCTTATGAAGAACATTTGAAAGTTTTAAAACTTACAACATTAAAAAAACCGTAGGGACCGAGGAAATCGAATCAAGGCGTTTAAGACGTGAATACCAACGTAAAATAGCAGTTTAACTCTGCTGTGTTACGTATGGTGAGTGTAGAGAACCGGAAAACCTTTTTACTGGAAATGAGGCATTCTATCTTAGTCCTCACGGGTGACAACGCATCTGCATTTTGATTTTTAATAGAGGATAGATATAGATGTTGATGGGCCGCAGCAACCACTTACCATCAGGACTGTGTGCTCGTTTGTCGCCCTTATCCTAAAGAAAAAGGGTCTTAATTGGACATTATGAATTGAAGAGCTTGACAAATTGTTTATATTCGTAATGAACCATCCATGAACTACCAATGGGCTACCATCTTAAGCTATGTATCAGCTTTTCAAACAACAACCCTCACAAGCACTTCATTTGTAACCTTGTAGTCACCAAGTGGAATAAGCTGCTAGATAATGAAGTCACAGCCTAAAATGTGAACCAATTCAAAAACAGATTAGATAATCACTTTCTGAACTGCAAAAGGAGTAACTAGTGGGCACAAACAGGATACAGCCATTATCAGTTATCTCAACTGCCTGTCTGCTAATATACAACATGTAACAAAAACCTTGTGGTTCCCATTAAGTACGTTATCAGGATCATTATTCAAACATAGAAATAACTTTATTTTAAAACTTGAACAATATTTTTTTATTTTATTAAAGAAAATAATTTTATGCAAATTGTATATGGTTTTATTACCTCTGCATTGTCTGGGGAGTAAGAGGATTGTCAAAGACCCTGCTTTACTTAGCTTTAGCATTGGCTAGTGTCAGCAAGAGGTAATAATACCACATAAAATAAAAAAAAATGTTTATTAAAATTAAAAATAAAATGGTTGAGTTTTCAAAAAAAGTTATTTCTATAGGTTTGAATACTGATCCTGATAACATACTTAACGGGAACCACTGGGTTTTTGTTACATGTTGTATAATAATAATAATTATTATCTGAGGCGACTGGGACTTCGTGACGGACAGCCCCAGGCTCAAATCATGCAGAAGGCGGTGCACCTCGATACCGACCGCATTGTCCGCCGGTTTCGTGTTAAACGTTTCAACCGCATTGATCAATGATCAGTATTGATCGTTGAAATAGTTCGGGGGTATTGAAACTTTCAATCACGTCCAATGCGATTGCGCAACCGCATTGAAATGTATTTAAACATCACAATTTAATTGAAGCCACCAATTTGAAAGCAATATTGAACTCACCAATTTGAAAGCAATATTGAATCCACTGAATCGAAATTGGATAAATTTTGTTGTATTGTAATATCGAATATCGTTTTTACTATAAACTTTTCTTTTGTTTCAGTTACAATGTTGACTTGACATTTACACCAATGATTTTAGCAGATTCTTTTTGTCAAAATGCTAATGCCCGTTCAAATGAATTTTCAACAACTGAAAGTGACAGTCCCTTGATAGTACAATTTGCTTCTAATAATGTAAATGATTTTGTAGATGCTTCTAAACTGGTGTATCCATATGCTGATGGTGTTGATTTAAACTGTGGCTGTCCTCAAAGGTGGGCAATGAAAGATGGTTATGGATGCGCATTATTGTACAAACCAGAAGTGGTCTATGAATTGGTAAAAGGTATAAAAAACAACCTTCCTACTAACTTTAGTATATCTGTGAAGTTAAGAATTTTAGATGATCTAAAAAGGACTGTAGAATTATGTCAGCAGTTGGAAAAAAGTGGCATAAATTTTTTAACAGTCCATGGACGCACTCCTTCACAAAAGAACAGTGACAGCATTGATACTAACGCATTGAAAACCGTATGTGAATCTGTTAAAATACCTGTGATCGCAAACGGTGGCATAAAAACATTAGAAGATGCTGATAATTTACATAATATAACTAACTGTAGAGGTGTGATGGCTGCAAATGGTATTTTGGTCAACCCAGCTCTTTTCAGTGGTGCAAAAACGACTCCTATGAGTTGCGTTAAGTTGTGGATGGATATGAAGAATAGGCACCAGAATAAAATAACATTTCAGTGTTATCATCACCATTTGGTTTTCATGCTTGATAAAGTGCTGACAAGGCAACAGAAGCAAGTTTTTAATCATCTTTGCACATTTAAGAGTGTTGATGAATTTATAACTACTAACTTAATGATACCAAGTGATTTTAATATACATTATAATATTGACAACTTCGTGACTTGTGACTATGCTGATGAAATAACAATGAAACATTCTAGTAAATGTCGAAGTTGTGGCAGAAGCATATGCTATTGTATTTGTACTAAATATGATTATGATTTAAATAATGGAAGTTTCTTCACTTCATATGTACAGAACTTTGATCATTTAGATTATATGGACTGTAATATTTTTGAGGAAACAATTTGAATTAGGTTTATTTGTTATCTTTTTCTTTGAAATCATTAAATTTTTGTGTTGTTAACTGTTTTTGGAGATTATTTTAGGGCATTACTTGGAACTTGAATATTTACATTACTAAATTGAAAGACTAATTGTGGTTATTTTCAAATAAAACAAATATTGCTTTAGAATTTTTGAATATGCTTGTGTCTTTGTGTAAAGTTGTCTGATTTACTCATTGCTGTTATGTTGATTGGATTGTTTATTGGTATGTATGTTGCTGCAATGATGTATTGAAGAACAGGGTAAACAACATTACGTATAAATATATAATAACGTATGATAGTCACCATAAGCATAATCATTATAGCCCATCAGAAGTCCGTTACTTAACAACACCCTTCCCAATAAATTGTGACGGTGCATGGTGCCACCTGTATCCGTCGAAGTCCTGCATGTTTCATCTTGTCACTTCATTAAAGCCCAGTTTACATTTTGAGAAGTGACAAGTGCTAGTGAGATTGTGTGACAAGTAAACACTGTCAAGTGAACTAGTAAGCAGGTGTTCACACATGTAGCAAGTGCATATGCAGTAAGGTCATTATTATGTGGAATTCCGAACTGCATGGTATTTCTTGTACCTAAAATGGATGAGCAATTGCGCCTACAAGTTCGTGAAGTAATCAGAGAAGTCATAAACATTGTATTGAAGCATGTCGAAGAAGAAGTAGTTCAGGAGCGGGCTAGATCGCAACGAGTGTGGCAAGGGAACTGGATTGCTAGAAGAACAACCCGTGGGGCAAGTTATGAACTTCTACAAAAGTTAGCTGTCAAGGATACTCAGGAATATTATTTTGAACTCAGATTAACTGAAGGCTCTTTTAATGGCCTCTCTACATGGCCACCCGAGAAAAATGAGTGCAGAACCATTTCTATATTTTCCACGGCCTCGCGCCTGTTCCGCGAGACATTCCCCGATTTCTGTCGGTTTTTTTTCCGCGACAAAGGGACGGCGAAGCGTAAAATTGGCGCGGACGCGGTTAGGATCAACATTCGCATTAGCGGTGGGTAGTAGCGATTTTTTTGAGTAACGAAACGAAACTATCGAATATCAGTAGCGGCTTATGAAACAATCTATTTAAATAGCGGCTTCAATAGAGTGTTTCACGACCTGTTTAAAAACGTGGCCAATGAAACGATGGCTGTTTCACGAGAAAGCTCGATTAGTTTGTTTAATGTTTCCGTTTCATTAAGATTACTGTTATCGAAATTTTAGTGTTAAGAAGATTTATATTGCAATGAAATTGCCTTCATGCTTTATACAGGCTTAGGACTGGCTGGTTACGAGTTAATTAAGTAAGAATATCAATAACAATACATGTATACAGGCTGTCCCAGTAATGGTGGATAATCTGGTACGTACGTGTTCGGGCGGGGGTGAGGTGGCCACGGTTCCCCAAACAAAAATTATATCGCGAATGGTTCGCGGTCTACGCCATGTTTTATAAAATTCCGTAAATTCGTACTTCTGATCACAGTGGTCATCACGTCCGTAGTTTAATGCCTAGATCGCATTTTTTTCTTTTAATGTGTTCCCTAATAATGATGTTTCTAAATTACCCTTAAAAGTTTTCAACTACTATGGGTAGTATTTTACAAGACGGCACTAAACATAATTTTAAATTTTTACTTTATTTAACTGCTAAGTTTGAGTACCTGTGGTGAAAAAAAAAAACGTATAGGATCTGTGTGGCCAACCATTTAAAAAGTTTGCCTATATCATAAGGATTCTAAAACATTAGCATACCATGTACTTAATGTCATTACTTACTGAGCTATAGCCGTTAATGTGTAAAAGTAGGCATTTCATTACAAATTTACAAAATTATTGACAGAAAGTTTTTTTAAACATTGCATGTCTTTATTAGGTAAGTACATTTGTCTCTTTTGAAAATTTTACTTTACTACCTGCTCGCCTTGTAATTTGTGAATTCTAAGCTGTGTGAGCGAGACAACAAAAAATCTAATGGGTTAATATCAGGTGATCTTGGTGGCCACAATATCGGTCCCATTCGGCCGATCCACCGGTCACGGTTGGCTTCGTTTAAGTAACTCCTTACTTGGACGGCGTAATGTGCCGGACAACCATCATTTTGGAGCCACATTCTTCGCCAGATGGCTAGTAGCTCATCTTCTAATAAATGGGGCAGCTCATTTTGCAGAAATTCTAAATAATTGGCTCCATTTAGTTTACCCGGTTTGTTCGCTGCCAACTGTGCAGATTATGCAAGTTAAGGTACTCGTCTCTTTTACACGTTGACTCGTCGCTCCACAAATATTTTCTAAAAAACCCGGGATCTTCATTCCATTCGCCTCAGCATTTCTCTGCAAAAAGTAACTCGTGCTGGGTAGTCACGTTGTTGAAGAGTTTGCACACGTGTTACTTGGAAGAGAAGGCCAAATTGGCCTCTAAAAAGCTTGGCGTGCTCAGCAGAGCGGGACAGTATTTCATGCCGGCTCAACGCCTGCAACTTTACAAGGCGCAGGTTCGGCCTCACATGGAATACTGTTCCCATCTCTGGGCTGGGGCTCCCCAGTGCCAGCTCCTTCCACTTGACCGCATCCAGCGCAGAGCGGCTCGAATCGTCGACGACCGAGTCCTTTCCGATCGGCTCGACTCATTGGCACTGCGAAGAGATGTTGCATCTCTTAGCATTTTCTTTCGCATTTACCATGGGGAGTGCTGTGAGGAATTGTTCGGATTAATCCCAGCCGCCAAATTTCACGAACGCACATCGCGGCAGAACTCCCGATACCATCCACACCATCTGGATGATTGGCGGTCCACCACTGTGCGATTTAGAAGATGTTTTCTTCCTCGCACAACTTCCTTGTGGAATAGTTTACCACCAGCGATTTTTCCGGACCGATACGACTTAGGGACCTTCAAGAAAAGAGCCTACTCCTTTTTAAAAGGCCGGCAACGCATCTGCAATTCCCCTGGTGTTGCGGTTGTTCATGGGCGGCGGTAGTCACTTACCATCAGGTGAGCCGCATGCTCGTTTGCCCCCTCCCTATTAAAAAAAAAGTGTAACATGATAAGGGTGAAGTCTCCATTTTTCGACAATCCGATGTGCTGTAGAGTGCGATACTCCAGTGCGTTTTTCGATATCTCGCATCGAAATAGACGAATCTTTTCTGCCGATTCCCAAAAAGGAGACTATACTCAATTCGACTGCCCACGCGATGTCGAGAAGGTCGAGATACGCACTAACCATATTTAACAATAACCAAACACGAATTTATACAATGGAGAATCTGTTGATCCTTTTTACTCACATTAATCCTAAGCACTGTTTGTCTCGCTCACACAGCTTAGAATTCGTCCAAACAAGGCGAGCAGGTAGTAAAGTAAAATTTTCAAGGGCGACAAATGTACTTACCTAATAAAGACATGCAATGTTTAAAAAAAAACTTTCTGCCCATAATTTTGTAATTTTGTAATCAAATGCCTACTTTTACACATTAACGGCTATAGCTCAGTAAGTAATGACATTAAGTACATGGCAAAGATGTTTTATAGGTCCAGATACCGTGTACGCGCGCCTAAAACGCTTCCATTTCAAAGGCGCCAATATTGGCGTATTCGTTCGGTCGTTCCGGCATTACGCCAGTGACGTTCGCTGTGAAAATACGACACGCACCGGTGTTTTTAATTTCGCAAAATGACTGTTTGTGCTGTGAAATCATTTAAAAATTACTCTTAGAAAAAAGATAAGGATAAGAACATCACTTTTCATAAGTAACTATACAATTTTATGGTGTATTTCTTTGTAAAAGAATACGAAAGCTAAATGTCAATACAAGTAATAATACTGCGCAATAATATTTGAGTGTTGCCTAGTCTATGAAATATTTTTACCATTTTTTAATGTCATGATCAACCACAAAGGTTATCTGTATGGGGGTTTTAAACAGTCTAATTTTACAGATTTTACCCAACTTATAGAGTTAAACCGTTTTAAGGGTTAGGTTTGAACTACATCTGGCAGCATGAAATTGCACTTTCCTGTGCTTCTATCCTTTTTGGTCACTCAGAACCGTTATAGTAGTAACCGGTATAGTTCCATCCTCAAAAAGCCGATTGTAAACCGGTTTTAAAAGTTTATCTATCATTCTTGACAATCCATACTAATATAATATTATAAATGTGAAAGTGTGATTTTTTATTTTATTTGTTTTTGTCCTTCCTTCACGCAGCAACGGATCGGAGCAATTTAAAAAAAATTAAACATTTTGCTATCTCTCGGCTGAAGTTTACGCTTAACCAAACTTACTTTTTTTCGTCATTTTACTTAGGATTGAAAAATAATTTAATGTCTTCTACAGTAATGTGTTCTACAGTACAAAAGTGTAGTACTCTGTATATATTTAGTAATAATAGATTATAAATATATGTTACATACATAAATATCTACTGTGCTTTTTTATTTATTTTAACTGTTACATTAATTATAGGTTTTATTACATATCTTCAATATTTTAGTGCGATGTTCGTACCTACATAAAACACACATAAGCAACCATATCCCGATACACACACACATAAATGCACACGCCACGCACACACATTTTATACTCTTAGAATCAATAGTATATACTTAGTAGTAGTATATACTTTATTGTACACCACACATATACAACGAATAAATATATTACAGAGAAAACTTAATATATACGTATGTACAATAAGGCGGTCTTATTGCTAAAGAGCGATCTCTTCCAGACAACCTTTGGGCTAAAGAGAAACTGGAATTAAGAACAGTAGGAGGTGGTGCGCTTTATGTTACACTTACATACTAATATCTAAATAAACTAAACTATATTTTGTTAAAATACCACAATAATACATAAAAAATAATAATAAAATAAACATACATATTAATAAATAGGTATATATATATATATATATATATATATAAATATATACACATACATATATATACAAAGATAATAAATATTGCTAGAATTGGTTATCGATAACCACAAAGTGTTAGGTAATGCTTCTTGACGTCACTTTTGAATCTTTTCAAAGTTTGAGCACGTTGAATTTGGAGTGGAAGTTCATTCCATAACCTTATGGCTTGGCTCGTAAAAGAATATTTCATAAATTTTGTTCGAAATGAACATGGTTCTAGAATTAGTTCGCCGGCTGACCGAAGAACTCTATCAGGTCGATCATGACCAAGAAACTTAAAGTTTTCCTTCAAGTAGCTTGGAGTCAAAGGATTGAACAACACACAGTACAAAAGAGATACAGTTTGCAGATTCTGGCGAAAGCGAATGGGTAACCACTTGAGCTGTAAACGATATTCGGATACATGATCATATTTACGCAAACCAAATATGAACCTAATAGCAATATTTTGAATTCGCTCAAGTTTGTTCAGTTGGTCTTCAGTTAAATCGAGATAACTTGCGTCCGCATAATCGAGAATAGAGAGAAGTAAGGATTGTGCTAACATAATCTTAGTGGGAATGGGGAGAAAAGAACGTAAACGACGAAGTAAACCCATAGTAGCAAACACCTTTTTGCTCACTTGTTTTAACTGCTGCGACCACGACAAGGTAGAATCTAGATATATTCCCAGATTTTTTACAGATTTACTGTAGGGTATGACAACGTCATTTAGTGTCACCGAGGGTAGGTTGTTCCAGTCAACTCTGGAGACCATCCCTTCACCACCAATAACTATAGCCTGGGACTTGAACGGATTAATTTTTAGACCATAACGCTGACTCCACTGGTTTATCGCCGCTAGGTCATTGTTGATGGTGGCAACAGCAGAAGGCAGATTTAACAGAGTTGACTGAGTGTAGATTTGGAGATCGTCTGCATACATGTGATAGAGAGAAGTAATATTTTGAGAGATAGAATTAATGAATATAGCAAAAAGTAAAGGAGACAGCACACCACCCTGAAGCACTCCAGCCCGTAATTCGCACCAAGATGAGAACTCATCTTCGATGCGAACACGCTGCCGTCGGCCGTAAAGATAACTATGAAACCAGCCAATCACCGGAGGAGATATGTTAATAGAACGTAACACACTCAATAAGATGTCAAAATCAACAGTGTTAAACGCATTGCTAAAATCAAGCAATACTAATAGGTACGTCAATAGGAATGAAATATAAAATCTCCCACATTTTTTGGGTAATCGATTCGCACTGTTATTACCGAAGTCACGCACATTAATGCAGCCATGGTGCGTAAGATATGTGCGTCACGTGGTACACACGCACACATGAATCAAAGACTGTCTTCACTATGAACGTTGCGGTGTGTTAGCAACACGGTATCTGGACCTATAAAACATCTTTGGTACATGGTATGCTGATGTTTTAGAATCCTTATGATATAGGAAAACTTTTTAAATGGTTGGCCACACAGATCCTATACGTTTTTTTTCACCACAGGTGCTCAAACTTAGCAGTTAAATAAAGTAAAAAATTTAAACTTATGTTTAGTGCCGTCTTGTAAAATACTACCCATAGTAGTTGAAAACTTTTAAGGGTAATTTAGAAACATCATTGTTAGGGAATACATTAAAAGAAAAAAATCCGATCTAGGCATTAAACTGCGGACGTGATGACCACAAATGTGATCAGAAGTACGAATTTTCGGAATTTTATAAAACATGGCGTAGACCGCGAACCGTTCGGGATAGAATTTTTTTTAGGGAACCGAGGCCACCTCACCCCCGCTCAAACACGTACGTACCAGATTATCCACCATTACTGGGACAGCCTATATATAATTGTATTCTCTTTTTATCTTACTACAAATATTATTATTGTTGCACAAAACAAAATCCTCTGGGTCAAGACCACGCAAATTCATCATCATCATCATCATCATCATTACAGCCTTTCATAAGTCCACTGCTGAACATAGGCCTCCCCCAAGGAATGCCACAAAGCACGGTCCTGAGCCACCTGCATCCATCGAATTCCTGCATGTCTTATCAGGTCGTCACTCCATCTCGTGGGGGGTCGCCCTACACTTCGCCTACCGGTACGAGGCTGCCACTCAAGAACCTTTCTTCCCCATCGGTTGTCGGTTCTTCGAGCTATATGGCTGGCCCACTGCCACTACAGCATATTAATCCGTTGGGCTATGTTGGTTTCTCTGGTTCTACTGCGGATATACTCATTTCTAAGTTTATCACGCAGAGAAACCCCGAGCATAGCCTTCTCCATAGCTCGCTGAGCGACCTTGAGTTTCCTCATACGGCCAGCAGTGAAGGACCACGTCTCAGATCTGTAAGTCATCACTGGCAACACGCACTGGTTGTACAATTTCGTTTTAAGGTTTTGAGGTATATCTGACGAGAAGATGTGTCGTAGTTTCCCGAACGCTGCCCAGCCGAGTTGAATCCGTCGATTGACCTCTCGGTCGAAGTTGGACTTACCTAGTCGGACTATTTGTCCCAGGTAAATATACTCGTCAACAACTTCGAGCTTAGTGCTCCCAACAACTACCGGCATAGGTGTGACATGGACATTAAACATGATCTTTGTTTTGTCCATGTTCATCCTAAGACCTATTCGTTGGGAAACACTATTGAGGTCATTGAGCATGGTGCTTAGGTCCTCCAGTGATTCTGCCATAAGGACTATATCGTCGGCAAATGGAAGGTGAGTGATGTACTCGCCATTGTGGTTAACCGTATCCAGTCCAGTCCAGAAGCTTGAAAACGTCTTCCAATGCAGCGGTGAAGAGTTTCGGGGATATAACGTCACCCTGTCTTACACCTCTCTGCAATTGGATAGGTTTCGTACTCTGGTTCTGTACTCAGATAGACATCGTAGCTCTACTGTACAAACACTTCAGCACTTCGATATACCGACAGTCAACTTGGCACCGCTGAAGGAACTGCAGCACCGCCCAAATTTCGACGGAATCAAAGGCTTTCTCATGGTCCACATACGCCAGACATAGTGGCAAATTGTACTCTTCGGACTTCTGTACAATTTGCCGAATGGTATGTATGTGGTCTATAGTGCTAAAGCCCTTTCGGAAACCGGTTTGTTCGGGAGGCTGGAAGTCGTCAATTCTGCGCGCGAGACGATTCGTAATGACTCGAAAACAACACGTAGACGCGGCTCAGAAGGGAAATCGGTCTGTAGTTCTTCAAGAGAGCGTTGTCACCTTTCTTGAAGAACAAGACCACCGCACTTCTGCTCCACGCCTCCGGTGTAATGCCACCATGGAGGACGGAATTAAAGCCTCTGAAGGACTTCAAGTACCGGTCTTCCACCCGCTTTCAGAAGTTCCGCTGTAATTCCATCCTCGCCTGGGGCCTTGCCGTTTTTAAGGTGCTGGAGAGCCATTCTAATCTCGCTCAGACTGACGCCCGGGATATCTTCGGAATAGTGTCGGATAAGACTCGCTCTTGGATCGTTACTCACACTTGCTTGTGGCTCCAACGATGACGTGTACAGCTGCCAATAGAACCTCTCAATCTCACTCAAAATCTCAGGTGCCCCGGAAACGATGCTGCCACACTCGGTCTTCAGCTTCGACAGTTGGCTCTTTCTGGCAGACAGATCTCTGGCAAAGACTTTGGAGCCTTGGTTCCGCTCGATCGCTTCTTCAGTACAAGCTGTATTGAAGTTGCGTAAGTCCCGCCGCATGCATTTGGAGATCTGTCTGTTCAGTTGCCTGTATGCTGTTAAATCTATTGAAGAATGTAGCTTCATCTCCCGTCTAACAGCCATGAGATTAAGAGTGTGATCGGAGAGTTTTTGTGTTCTTCTGCGGTGGGTCTTGCAGAACTTAGCTCCGACCGCATGGACAGTTTCCACGAGCTTCTCATTCATATCGTCCACTTCATTGCAGTCTTCTAGGCAATGAAAACGGTTTTGTAGCTCGAGCTGAAGGGTTTCGGGACTTTGGAACAGAGCACGAGGGGGACGGAGCGTTGACTTCATTAGACGAGACCTCTCCAACTTAATGTCCAACTTAACGCAAATTCAAGCAATTCGACAATATTTTTTGTTTAAAAATAACACGCACACTTACTTAGTAAGCGACTGAGCCGCATGCGAATGTGGAGCCTAACCGCGTTCGCGCCAATTTTACGCTTCGTCGTCTTAATGTCGCGGACCAAAAAACCGACAAAAATCGGGGAATGTCTCGCGGAACAGGTGCGAAGCCGTGAAGAATATAGAAATGGTTCTACACTCATGTTTCGCTGGTGCTTGCGATTCACGCGGGAATGTAGAGAGGCCATTAAGTCTTCAGTTAATCTCAGTGCAAAATAGTATTCTATTTAATACTGGTAAGAGCGTGGTCCTTTACCGGTCGAGCCGACCTATTCGTGGTATAACTATACCAGTAATTTTGCTGCAGCGTGGCTCTACCACGTAAAAAATACTATGACAACTATGGCAAATATCTTCCGTGATGCAATCTATGGGGGAGTCCTTTTTTCAGCCGTGGAATTTTGATAGACGAATGATAAATGAATGAATGAAATAAGTCAAAATTATGCGACAGTTTTAGCGGTTTTTAAATTATGGGCCAGAAAACCATTAAATTGTTATCAATGATTGACAACGTAAAATAAAACACGGAAATAGACGTATTATACATTTTTAATGTTTAAAAAACTGTAAACAAAGATAGAATCAGTGGCGAAGCTAGGGTTCCAAACTAGGGCAAGCCCAAGATTTGGTTTTGTTGTTTTTAGCAGTTTTATAAAGATTTACCTTTTCTCTTCACTTCTATTCATCACAAGGAACACTATTACCCTCCATTTTCACTAAAAATCTCTAAAAAAGTATAAATTTGCAATTCAATATTGCGAGTTTCATTCGCTCAAGTAAACACACAGAGTAAACATTGGAATGTGAAGTTGTGAAGTGAACTTTGCAAACGTATCGCCCGCACGCCCTCACGCTCAACAACTTCACACTGAAAGCCTGGCTTCTGATCTCCATACTGATTGCTATATAAACAATCGTAGTTATATTTAATCATAGAACATTTTGCCACAGGTTAGAAAGGGAGCGACGTCTTGTCGAAAGCCCGGTAAAAGCCCACGCGTGCGAGAGAGACGACTAATCGCTCAAATTCTTTTTTTGACAGCAGTATCGCGCAGTACGTTCAGATGACAAGCGCTCAACACGCGTTGAACGCGCGTAAAAGTTTTGTGTAGTGTTCACATGGTGCGCGCTTGTCAGGCGTTGCACGCGCGTTGCCGCGGCCGCCTTGACCTAGCTAATTTGAGTTCTACATTTGTCGAAGATGGACGTAGAAACAGTTTTAGCGGTGTTTTTTTACCGACGACAGAAACGACGGGACAGAAGACGGAGATATTGGATCCACCCAATTTTTTCATACAGGCTGACTGAAAGCCAGTACATAATTTTGTATCTTAAGTTAAGGTAATTCAAACCCAAATTTTTTAACTACTTCAGAATGTCCATCAAGTCATT
Source organism: Parnassius mnemosyne (assembly GCA_963668995.1). Lineage (NCBI taxonomy): Eukaryota > Metazoa > Arthropoda > Insecta > Lepidoptera > Papilionidae > Parnassius > Parnassius mnemosyne. The sequence goes on from CAVLGL010000159.1 coordinate 29,927,397, forward strand.
TGATAACTTACTGGCTCTCATAAACGATGAACTCGTAGCAAATAAAAACCCTGTGCGATATAGTATTTCACCAGAAGAAAAACTCATAATTACATTGAGGTAAGTTTTTATTAATCAAAGTTGTTATTAATCAAGACACAAATTTATAAATCAATACTTGTTTAGGAACAAAAGAAAAAAAAAGAAAGGAAAAAAGAACATTCTTTTCTTCCCAAGCCCGTCTCCTTAAGTTTTTATCTGAATAAACGCTACTTGTCATGTCCCATATCGCAGGACGTTTTTCTATTTCATCTATAAATAATTCGGTATTAAAAGCTTCCGTTTCAATTTCGAGCGATTTCTGGATGAACTGAGCGAACCTTAAAATACGTATATCCGCATATCCGCATCAAAAGCGCGCGCTCAACTGAACGCCGTGAACGGTAACATAGAAAATCAATGATCTCAAAGCGCGCGTTGACGCGCGCTTATAACAGTCGAGCGCTAGCGCAGCGTTCAACGCGCGCTTTATTAAAGCGCCCGTTAGCATGTGTACGGCCTGAATAAAACTGATGTAGTTGTAAGCGCGCGTTATCAAAACGCGCGTTGAGCGCTTGTCATCTGAACGTACACTAAAGCAATCTCAAGCCCGGCTTCTCGGTTTCTATGGAAGCTTCGCTACCGGATAGAATAGCTACAATGAAATGTATGTTCAATAACATTTCAATATCTACCAATATTGAAATGTTATTGAACATACATTTCAATGTACGCAAGAATTTCAAACGTTCTGATGGATAGATTTAGATTGTTTTTATAACTAGCAGTCACAAATTAATCATTAAATTTTGACTGATATTTCGCAGTGAAAGACGTAGGTGGTCTGAAGTTATTCTAAGATATTTAATTTTTAAGCCAGGAGCCTAAAGCCGTCCTAAAACATATGAATAACTCCGTTTTCGTTGGAATAATAGGTTTCAAAATCGGTATATATGACAACTTAATTTTGAAATAGGAATCACATCTTTGACACCAGACACAAACAATATTGATGTTTTCGCGGAGAGGCTGCTTGCTCGAATTCAAGCCAGAATCCTCCTTAGAAAAGAGCCATATCTCTTAAAATTGAGTTACTAAGTTCTTTCATAAGTCAATAATTGTCACCAATTCCACACTAAATCTTGACACAATAAAATTCATCAATATCAACAATATCTTTGAGGAGGGTTCTTGGTTCTAGCTCGAAAGACGCAAAATCAGTAACAGTTACCGTTACAGCCTATTAAAGTTTACTGCTGAACATAGGCCTCCCCATAGATTTTCTCATAGGGGGACATTCGCCATAGCTGCCACGCTTGGCAAGCGGGTTGGCAACCGCAGTTTTTAGGGTTCCGTACCTCAAAAGGAAAAAACGGAACCCTTATAGGATCACTTTGTTGTTCGTCTGTCTGTCTGTCAAGGCCCTTTTTCTCAGGAACGCGTGGAGGCATCAAGCTGAAATTCATATCAAATACTCATGTCTACTGTCCCTTGGAGCTGTGAGCTGTGTCAAACTTCTAAGCCATCGCAATCAAAAGATACAGCCGTTTATGCCGTTTATGCGTTTAAGGGAATCAAAACCTGCAGGGTACTTCCCGTGAACTCAGAATCTTAAAATTTGGTACGAAGCAACGTATTATAGCACAGATAAAGGAAAAGTTGCGAAAACAATAAATTTTTAGTTACATCATAATATGATAAAAATATTTTAAATAATTTTAAACTTATATACCTACGGATTTGTTCGGAACCCTCGGTGCGCGAGTCCGACTCTTACTTGGCCGGTTTTTTTTTCATTTTAAGTCGTTATTAGAAAGACGATGCTGCCAATCTCCTGATTTGTTTCTTTCTGTCGCCCCTTACGACACCGACGGGATTACATGATTATGGAGTGGGCTATGCTTGGGGTTTCTCTGCGTGATAGACTTGGAAATATGGATATCCGCAGTAGAACTACAGTAACCAACATAGCCCCAACGGATTGGTAAGCGGAAGTGGCAATGGGCCGACTCGAATAGTTCGAAAAACAGACAACCGATCAGGAAGAAAGGTTTTCGAGTGTCAACCTCGTACCGGTAAGTGAACTGTAGGGCAAACACCCACTAGATGGAGTGACGATCTGGTAAGATATGCAGGAAGTCGATTGATGCAGGTGGCTCAGGACCGCGCTTTGTGGCACAATTTAGAAGAAACCTATGTTCAGTAATGGAATTGTGAAGGGCGGTAATGATGATGATGATGATGACGATGAGACGAGCAACAACGTAACCTGACGAGCTCACCAGGTGTGGGCCTGCCTCTCGGCCCATAACATAACCTACCATCTATGCGCAGCCATCGCGGCGAAACCAAACGCCCGCGCTGCCTTTTCTTGAACTCTACGAACTGAAGACTTAATCGTCTCTTGCTACTGATAGGTGCCAAAATGTTGTCATACCGTGAGCATGGAATATCCAACTCATCAGTGCAGTGACAGGACTCAAAAAAATTTATTTAATGGTTAATGGCTAACTTATAAATATTTACTAATAATAATAGTTCTGTTATTATTAACAACACATAGCAATACTTTATTATAAATAGTTAGGTAATTTGTGAATAAACTAAAAATTAATCGGATATCAATTAGAATTCAATTAAATGGCTTTTTTCATTGAAAACTGCTGTTTGCCTCAACACATCGGCCAGCATTCAGCAGTGGCCAAGGCACCTTTAGTCTTACCACGGTCTCGTGAGTCTGCGGGACCGACAGTTAAACAATCTAAAATCTATCCATTTCCCTCCCACTCATGTACACATATCCCGTATCTATGTATATACATGTCCGGCAAATAGTGGATAACCCAGCATGTACTTGCAGGAGGGACAAACTTTATTTAAACCTTCTTTTTATAAAAATAAAATATAGTCTACAGCATTCAGAAATAATGTAACATATCTACTCTGAAGGAATTTTTGGAATCGTATCTGTGGTTCTTGAGATTACCTCCTACATCAAAATGCACTAACTTTACTTCTTTTTAATATAAAGTAGAGAGAAGTGATGATATAATAATGATACAAATAAACGATGAACAGGTTAAAGCTTGGATACGAATGCAAGGCGTAAGTGCATAGTCATTCGGGTCCAGTGCCGACCTGAGGCAAGTTTTAGTTTGGAGCGAGACCCAATTATGGCGTCCCCCTTGTTTGCCCCTATTATATACTACTTGTACGTGCACATGCAAGCATGACACTGGGAAGATCTCACAACAACATCGGTCTTATTCAAATCATAGAGTTTCCTCTATGATTTGATATAGACCGATGAAACTCTCTATTCTATTCTATAAACACCGAGTGTCATTAATTATAAAAAGTCGTGTAACATTGGATAGAAAACATTTGTTCTGAATAACATTTCTGGATCCGAAATATATTTATATTTTTTTCTTTATATATTTAGAGTCAAAAGTATCCAAATTTGGGATCTTTCAAACATTTAAAAATTCATAACTCCGAAAATGTTAACTTTATCGTAAAAAGTCAAGGGACTTTTTTATTTGCATTTTATCAAAGAATATAAAAAGAAATTGTCCTGTTTAAAAATAACAATTTCTTGCAATTGAAAAAAAAATCGGTTTAAACAATATGGCACCGAGTTGCCCCATGGCATTTATATCATCAGCAGGACAATTTGAAGAGAATTGCATGAAAAAATTGAGGTGGAATAGTTTTGGTACTCATGCGCCCATCCTGTGCTATAAGAACATTTTCTTCTTTTTTCGTTCGCGGATTCTTTCAAACTCCGAGTTTATTTCAGCTTTTCAGATGTATCTTTAGCTGCAATGAGAGCCTTTGTTAATCATGGACTTGACGCCTGGAGCGGCCGCTCCGTTCGCCATATGGTAGGGCCGGCCGTGTTCGGGTCAAGTGTGCGCACTTTGGTAAATATTACTTCACTACGTATAGAATAAAAGAGTTAGGAATATAAAAGACGACTCTGATATAAACCATATAATAGCCTCTAAATTTAAATTAAAACGAATAGAAAACTTGGTGGTTGTTTTTCTGTAAGCATTTAATTACATAAAAGAAAATATTTTTATTAGTTGTTAGTCTTTGCATAAAAATAACAATTTTCTTTTATAATAAAATAATCTTAACATTAGGTATTTATTTGGATTACAATTAAAATTAAATTATAGAAATTTATAATTATTTTCATTTAAAGATCAACATATTTTAGTTGGGATTGTCTAATGTATTAGAAGCAATATTAATTTAGGGATCATTAATACAATTATCACAAACAAAAACACCTTTCTCATATGCAGTGCAATCCTCATGTCACCAGTCTTTGCAATACATGCACTGAATCCATTCTTCAGTATTTGGCTCTGGATATTTTTTCTTACATAGAGGACAAAAGTATTCTACCGTATGAGGTCGAGGCCATAGAAGACTGTTATTCCTCTATAAGACGATGATGTCGATTTCGAATACAAGACTCACTAATACCAATGGCACTTGTAGCAGCTCTTTTGCTGTATCCATACTCAATGAGTGCTTTAGCTCTAGAGATTTGTTCTCCAGTGACCGATGAAGATCTTTTTCTTAAATAATTTCGCGTCATGGTAATGAGACACTGAAAAATGAAATAAAAGAGTGTTAATAATGCCTACTTCTCTATAAAACAATGTACGAACGGAAATAACACCGAAGGGGTGTACTCATGCGCACACTTACCCGTGCACACTTTCCCGAGATCACCAAATTGCAAATGGAATTTCATAAAATAAATTGAAAACAAATATAACATCATTTTTTTTATAAATGTAGCGTAAACATATTGTTATTCAAAGAAAATACAACTTACCATTGTGAAATCAATAACGGCGATGATACACCGTTTTCTATTAAACAAAATACCAAGAATCTAAACACCATAATACTGTTTTTAGGAAAAAAAGTTATTCATCAACTGCTGCTACAGCGACAAGTCGCGACTAGCAGGACTCTAGCGTCACTGTTCGACCGAAACTAAAAACCTCTCCCCCGTTCCCCGTTCGGGAGATATGTACACTCACTGTGCTCTCTTACCCACTGCGCTCAGTTACCCCGAATGACTCTAGGTAAGGAATAAATGCATAGGTAAACTTATCGACGTTTATCTAGTTAATATTTCGTCGCTGCGCCTGACAAGTTCCATATGTAATTTTAGGAACTATATAACGGGTGGCCCATAAGTCCCTTGAAATGTAAAAAAATAATAAAAAAAAAAAACTAATGACATTATGAAAAAGGTTTTTATTTTGTCATAATCCTTATAAAATGGGAATTATTTTTTGAAAATTACATCATCTAAATGTAATCCGTTACGATCGCGGCACTCCTGTAAGCGACGTTTAAAATTATCCATCACTGCGTGGCAAGTAAGCTCTGTAATGTTTGCCATTTCTCTTTGGATATTTTCTTTCAGGACGTCAATTGTCCGCGGGTTGGTTTCGTACACTTTAGTCTTAAGATAACCCCATAAGAAAAAGTCCATTGGGGTCAGATCTGGACTACGTGGTGGCCAAGGAATATCTCCTCTTCGAGAGATCACTTTATTAGGGAAAAGTTGACGGACGACCGGCATAGCGACGTTAGAGGTATGGGCAGTTGCTCCATCTTGTTGAAACCAGGTCCGCGTATTGAAGCCTGGAAAATTCTGCAACTCTGGTGTAAAAAAGTCCTGGATCATAGCTACATACCGTTGTGAAGTAACAGTAAGCGCGCGGCCTCTGCCGTCCTCAAAAAAGTAAGGGCCTATAATGCCATGCGCTGACATAGCCGCCCAAACTGTCACTTTAGGGCTATGTAAGGGCTTTTGATGTTTGCGATTTGGATTTTCGCAACTCCAGTAGCGACAATTTTGCTTATTGACATGGCCGTTGATGTGAAAGTGAGCCTCATCAGAGAATAACACGTTATTAAACGAAGTAAAGCGGTTCAACATTTCATTTGCGAAATTTAGTCTGTGGATAGTGTCAGTATCTTTTAATTCCTGTACTAACTGAATCTTGTACGGGTGAAGATGTAAATCTTTTTTTAAAATTCGCTGTAACGATGTTTTGGGTAAGTTTAATGCACTGGAACGCTTACGAGTAGACTGGGTAGGATTTTCACGAATTGAGTGTTTCACTACATCGATGTTTTCTTCCGTCCGTGATGTCCTTGGTCGACCTGACCGTTGTTTATCCAACGTCGAACCACTCTCTTCGAACTTAATAACCCAGTTCTTAATCGTTTGAACACTTGGAATGTCTTTAAAGTTGCGTAAATTCTGATATTCTCGAAATTTACGCCGCGTAATGGTAGCCGAATCATTGTTTCGATAAAACTCGCGCACACAAAATGCACGGTCCACATCGGTGAAACGCTCCATGGCGACTGAATTCCCAGAAACCGTCGGTACTCCCCCCGCACCGCGCGCGCCACTCATGCGCGCCTTTTGTATTTTATTCGAAATTTACATTTCTAACGACTTATGGGCCACCTGGTATAACTAATTATGGGAAACAACAAAAAAACGTGTTATTGAATAAACGAACGGAAACACTGCAAAATTATTGATGCAATATGATAGACATTTGTTTGAGACATAATAGAAATACAAAACTTTCCACAAATATTAGTTACTTAAGGAATTTTTTTTTTTAACCAAAATGTGCACTTATCTGGTTTAGAACCGTCTAAAACAATGACGTATGTGTGAGTTATTGCACATAAAGAATTTGGCATTGTGACACATTTTGTTATTAGGTTTATCAATATGTGATCTTCATAGGTTTTTTTTAGATTACAAAATACAATAAAATCATTAGAAACTACTAGAACTATAAAATAATCATACATTACATAGGATAAACAAAAATATAGTATGGATAGATGTAGAATAGTGACTTGGTACATTATATACGAAGTTTAAATTTTCTTTGACAGGATTTGATTTAATAACTCGAATCAGGGTTTGATTGTGGAAAGGCTACGAAGGGACGCTGCTGCGGACTGGAGTATTATAATAAAGGCTTATACTGTTGACGAACCGGTGGTATAATCTAATCTTAAAAAGATCGTCTAAAATCGCATGCACAACAAAATAAATCTTAACATTTTACACATACATTAACTAAGTACTAATTATTTGCATGGATAGAAATTTACAATAGCAATAGATGTGCTTCGCTTTTCGACACGTAATAAGACCATAGCCATTTGCTACTCAATGTTATATTATTAATATAAAGTGTGCAATGTTTTGAATTTGTCGATGTACTTGTTTTCAACTTAACCACATTTTTATTTTATGTTGTTTTGAATTTGAAATGTAATTGTCAATGTTCTTACAATAATGATTACTCAATGATAAAATAATGTCGCTCCAGCACTTGTTCAGGTATTTTTTTACACTTATCTAGGTATTTTTAGTCAATCTTGTCTTGTCTCAGACAAATGAATGTTTTATTCTTATGAGAAATAAATTTCTTAAACCAGAACCAGAATTTACTTTTTGTTCAACTCTATGATGCACATGCTCCTATTCGTTGTCGTTTGTCGTTCGAGTTTCTCATCCCCCAGCCCCGTGGTTGACTCAAAATCTTAAAAGATTGATACACAGGAAGAATAACGCAAAGTCAAGATACAGGTCAGATTCAAAGAATGACAGGATTCGAGAGAACTACAGTACAGTTCCTCCTGTGGAATAAATGCAACATGATGTGTAGAGATTTACGACGCCACCACATCCTATCCATTCTGACGCTGTCGGAAGTGTCAGTTGTAAAATGATCATTCCCTTACTAGACGTGTTAACACATAAGTATTAATACCTTTATCTTAAATTTATCCATATTCTCATCTCATTTCATTTTCTAGTGGAGGACGCCCAAATCATATTTTTACACAAAAAAATGAATCCTTCAAGTTTTTCCGAACATCGTCCTATTTCGATTATTAGAACGCCTTACCTTACGCCTTAAATTAGTCTTAGAATGCCTTGTCCAATAACACATTAACTACTTTTATTTAAAAAATGGCATCCTTAATCCTCTCAATTTGAAATTGCAATTACAACAATTTTAGAGCGCCGGCGGTGATCGGACTTGGTTAATTTATTTGAAGACGGGCGCTTGTCCCCTGGGCTACCACAACCTATTAAAAACACGTATCCTTCATTATAGCGGTTAGCTAAGTAGGTTACTTTAGTACATTGTCATTAAGTTTCTGTTTATTATGTGAAAATTTGTAAGTATGTACTAAAGCGTTAGCATGTCGTACTATTAAATATATTTCTTGACATAATTCACTAGACAGCCTACTATAATTCCACAAGATATTATCTCTTTACAAAAGCATAGCCTTATACTAAACACAAACTTTATTCTGAGAAAACAACACAAACTTAAACATTATAAGCTTAATTTCTTTTAATAATTACCACTTTTAAAGTTTTTAAGTTTGTGAATACCTATTTATATTACGAGTAAAGTTAATTGGCCTCTAAACTCTTGCGCAGTTAACAGATTTATAACGAGAAAAGAAAGCTGGTAGCAAACTCTTTACATTGGGTGAATTTTTCTTTTGATTTTTCTTAAGGTTGTAGATATATTTATATTTATAAGAGTGGTTTATGAGTTATTATAAAGCTCAAGCTGTATAAAGTATGTATTATTGGATCTAAGTAAGCTTAGGATTCTTAATATTAATATGAAAAGTCTAGCAACTTTAAGTATTTTGTAACACTTCAATCTGATTTTATCATTAAAGCTGTATCGAAGCTGTTTTTTTGCATGCTGCCACTTGCTTATACAGCTCTAACAGTTATTATAGTAACACCACAGTATAATAAACATAATAGATTGTGGTAACACTCAAATCTTATTTCTGAACAATGGTGTATGCAAACTCTCTTTTAAAACTTATTTTTATGGCGTAATTGTACACTTGTAAATACAGTAGTTTTATGACTTCTGTCTCTGAGGGTGATATAAAACAAAAAAATAAATAACAGCCATAGTACAATTTAAATCTATATAAGTGATAGAATATCATTATTTTGCATGCGCTGTGTGTTTATATTGTACTAGTGAACAAAATTAATTTGTTATCAATATGTGGAAAAAAAGAAAAAGATTTGATGCAGTTAGAAGATCATGTTAAACCTAAATAAAAGTTATCCAACCCTGTTCCCAAGACAAAGTTTTCGTCTTTTATTCGTATCTATCCAGAGAATTATATGTTATGTTGAAAAAACTGCTATACAGCGTAAATAATAAAAATATTCTGTTATACAACTGCTTAAAAACTAATGGTTGCATGATAGAATCCATAACATTTTATCCTCGATATTGAATATGTCGCACAGCGGACGTGTGGGCGTTGTAGGAGACATGGCTCCTGCCGGCGCCTACACAAGTGTATCCGTAGTGGATACCTCGGCTGGGTTGCTTCGTGGGAGGCCGTACGGCGGCGTAGCTCTCCTGTGGAAGAAGAAAATGCTTACGTCTGTGTCGTTGATAGCGTGTAATAGTGTACGGCTCGCAGCAATCAAAATAGTTCTCAAAGAGAGGTCGTTCCTTATAGTGTCAGTGTATATACCTACCGATTCAAGTTAAAATATACCGGAGTTTAGTGTCTCAGTGAGATTAGTGCCATTATAGAGAGTAGCTGCGTTGAATCCGCCTACACACTTGGTGACTTCTGATTTGGTTTTCGACCAGCTCTGTCTACCGAAAGCGTTATTTTGTGTCTCAAGCAATCTGTCAAATACTACACTGATAGGAGCACTTCAGTCCTTGGCTTGTCCAAGACCTTCGATTTGGTGTCATATGACTCATTATGGAAAAAACTTCAAAGTGAGACTGATGTGCCGTACGAGTTAGTCGCGGTGCTACGATCGTGGTATGAGCGATAGACCAACTGTGTTAGATGGGTGAGCTTATACTCTGATGTATTTAGACTTGAATGTGAGGTGAGGCAAGGTGGTCTTACATCTCCTAGGCTCTTCAATATGTATATCAATGGCCTGATCGAGGAGTTAAGCGGCACAAATGTAGGCTGTCATATTGACGGTGTTTGTGTCAATAACATAAGTTACGCAGAGGATATGGTGCTGCTCAGTCCTTCGATTGGTGCTATGCAGAAATTATTGAATATATGTGAAGCATATGCAGTGTCCCATGGACTCAGATACGATGTGAATTCATAGTGTTCAAGGCAGGAGTCAAATCCTGACCATGTGGGACTACCTTCACACTCAACAACTCACCTCTAAAGCGTGTCTAACATTTTAAGTATCTGAGTCACTGCGTCACTGAGGATCTACGTGATAATATAGATATCGAGCGGGAATCCAGGGCGCTGTCCATCCGTTGTAACATGGTAGCCCGACGGTTGGCTCGTTGTAGTAGGCAGGTAAAGATTACTATTTTCAAAGCCTACTGCCAGTCTTTTTACACGGGCAACCTATGGGTTAACTAACAGCGCGTTGCGTGTCCAGTATAATAATGGGTTTAGGATGCTGATGAGGCTGCTGCGCTTCTGCAGCGCGTCAGGAATGTTTTCTGAAATGCCACTGATGGTTTCCAAGCCATTATTAGAAAGCGTGTTGCATCGATGTTGAAGCGTTTGCGGAGCAGCTCCAATAGCATTCTCAACACAATGGCAGATAGGTGGGACTCGCCGCTGCATGAGCGCTGGATACGGCTACATGCTACGGTTTAAGACATTGGTACCCTGACATTAAATGTCGCCATAATTTAATATAAATACAATCTAGTTATCGAAAATAAATTCTTTTTGTTTTATATTAATTTGTAATTCCGTTCACAACCCAATTAAGAACGCTTATCGCTAAAAGTTACTTGTAAGACAATATCTGTAGTGTAATATTATTTTCATTGCACACCAAATAACAGCTGTAATACAGCTGTTATATAGCCTCTTTTATGCTTGTACACCTATATAAATGTGGAGAACAAATTCCAATACAGTCGTTTGGTAGTTTTCAAATTGGTAATTTTATGGATTTCTTTGTGCTCTTTCCGAATTTTTAATTTTTTAACCTCGCATTTTTGGCGCTCGCGTCGTCATATTGGAAAAATGATGCCTAAAACAGTTTTTTTGACAATATTTTCTTTCCAACTCATTTTACGATAAACAAATATATAATAAATTACACTAGAAAAAATTTCCTATAATTTATGAACCATATGACTTTTTTTTTGTAAAGTCAATACTTTCAGCGTATGAGCGTCGCAAAGTCTATTTCATGCGTTTTGGAAAAAAAACTTTCCACACCACCATGAGGCTGATGAGCAGTATTGATTGTGATGATGGTGAACTGTCGCACGTAATATTAAGTAATACATAATATTTGATATATTCCTTCCTTACCCCATAAAATAATGTTTATTTGGAATTATGTAATAAAATACTCCGCCCCAATTTCATCAGCAACACGGATTTTTCTGTTAAACATATTTTTAAATTTAGTTCAGAATTTTTAATAACATGGAGTTTGTTTTGTCTGAAAAATCTTTTGAGTGCCATAAAAATGTTCCATATTTTAATTCCGTGCTACAATTCCATGCCGTCTTTATCGCCAGGAAGTTATGCTTGTACTAGCCTTATTTTTTTTCTGAGAGTGTATGCTGTTGGCCCTGCGGCTTTACAGCTTCATCGAAATAGGCTCGTAAGTGTCGGACTTACGAGCTATTAAGTGCAACGATTGTGCTGGCGCCGACTGCAGTCCCGAGGCATCCCGGCTCCTGCTTTCGGAGTGAGGCTCCTCTAGCTAGGGCGGAGGGGGGGGGGGGGGTGCTCGATGTGGTTCAGAAGAAGGTACGAACCTCGGCTTGGAACCAATATCGCAATGTGGGATACTAGCTTTCTATCTCGCACTTGTACTTAATATATATTAAGTATTTTTACTACGTTCTTATTAACTCGCTTTCGTGTATGTCTGTTTGGGTCGAATTTAGTAAGACTAGAGACGGGAGCGAAATTTTGAACACAGCTCAGAATCGGATGACAATGTAAAAAATATGAAAAAAAAAACGTAGTACATATATGGATATTATTACATTGCCACTACACGGTCAACGGTTTTAGACGAAAAGAAGGAATTATTCATTTGAATGGGTAATTTACCTACCGTTGGTGCGTAGGTAAATTACAATTTTGACCCCCGAATGCAAACGAATTAACATGAACATGTGAGGGCTTATCACAGAGACAAGTTGATTCGGTTAGCTTACAGCACGGCGGTCAAACCGTCTGGAACTCAGTTTAAGCGTCTAACCCGTCGGTACAGGTTCCGTCCGAAGTTAGTCGTTACCACAGAGTACTTTTTATATACTGAAAGTCGTTACGTACTGTGATAGATATAAAATTGAATCTTATAAAATAGAAATAATGGAATAAAGTGTGTAATATAATACAGAGATTATTAAAACAATAATATGGTGAGAATTTATGAATTTGATAATATTGAAGAAAAATTGTATTATAATATTTATTATATTTATATATTATATTATAGCTATGTGTTAAGCCTTTTAGAATAATTGTTTAAAAGTAAAACAGAGAATGTCAATAATTTTCATTTGGAAAAAATATGAAGTAATTAATTTGTTGACTATTTTCATTATTATACTTTTCGTTTGTCGTTAGTTAATTATTATTAATTAGGAGAAAAATAACACTAATAAAATCCCTTTAGCTTGTTGAAAACTAGATTTTTTAAAAATTATTTATGTTTGGATTGAAAAATTACATGAATTAGACGACACTGTTACCCTTTTAAAAACTATAAATCTTGTTTATATTTAGCTATATCAAACATTATATCGCGAGTTAGTTATCATTTTAGTGTACTTAGATGGTACCTACTTACTATAAAAGCCTTATTTGTAAAAAAATTACAATATTTTCTTCAGCAAGAAATGCAATATAAAATAAGTATCTCTAAGTTCTAGAATTTAAATTCAAATTACAACAACAACTAAACAAATCATATGTGCATGTTAGTTTGTTCTGCATTTAGCAGTTCAAATCACCGGGATAAGCGTTTGCCATACGCTGGCAACCCGGTCACATTCAAGTTATAACTTCAATTTTAAGTGCTGATTTACCATTTGCTCGGGGTTGAAGGAAAATGACCTGCATATCTGAAAAATTAAAAAGTATCGAGGATATGTGAAGTCCGACAACATGTACTGGGGCAACGCGGCGGATTAACTAGTACTTCACCCTCTCAGAAATGAGGAGAGGCATGTGCCCAGCTATAGGACGGGTATAGGATGTAAACTTTCTTTATATTTATATAGAGAGCTCAAAAAGACTTGACGATTCCGCCATCTGATATACGTAGCTGTATACGTAAAATTTTTATATTTATCCTCATAATATGTCATTTATTGTGTATTTTAGTTACGGGTACCTCTATATCATAAGACAGTGTTTATGACACAATTTCTTTTTCTCATTAATGAATTAATTACAATTTTTGAATTGTAAATTTAACTCTAAAATAAAGAAATTATATCCATATTATATAGTATAAAGTTTTTTGGGATGTATTTGTTTTTAAATTGTTTGTTCTAATTTAAAAAAGTTTCACTTATCTTTTAAAGTACATACAAATAATAACACGAATCGAATAATAAATTATTTAGACAAAAGAGGCTGAGCTGTAATTTTCTACGTTTATTCAGCGTAAAGCTAATGTTTGATAGTCACTAGAACATGTACATATACGAAGTATTATTAATCCGTGATTATTAAGTACCTATTCGACAAAATAATATCTACGCCTTTGATTGTTATTTTTATTAAAACAATTTAACAAGACCTATTGATTTATTAACTATTTTTATTTTTAACTTGTTAACTTGTTTCCTCTAAAAAGTTTAGGCGTAAAAATAGAAATTAATACTCTACAAATGCCCCACAGCTGGGTACAAGCCTCCTCATTTTTCTGAGTTTTTGGAGCAAGGAATGCGTCCAAATGTGTTTGTGGACTTGACATGCTCACATGTCATTTCTCAGATCAGAAAATGTAAATGCAATTAAAATTTTCATCACGTCTTCTAGAGAAAGATGAAGGCTAATATTATTATTGTTATACTTTAAACATTTTCAAATTACGAACTATTATTGTAACTGTAGATACCTACTTTAGGCATACCCTCAATATCAATAGCTGTCGTTAAAACTTAAAAAACGTGTGGCACTATGAAGATTCAGTTTTCTTTCGGTTCAGATTTTCCCTTTATTTGATGAGATATATTTGATCAACGCTTTCACGTGTGATGCTACTTTAAAAACGTTGACCTAGTCGTTTTTATGTACTTAGTTTATTTAGTTTTGCCGATGTATGGAGTCCAGCGAGTGCACACACACGCACGCACGCCACTTCAGAGATACCGGACAGGGGCAAAACTGTCTATTTGCACGATCCATCAAAAAATAATAAAAGTGTGTCACCAAAGTAGTGCTCTTATCTAGTTACGTTTATATACGGTCAAAAATCTACTCTCTACACTTAGCAAAATGATCTAACATCATCACGAAAATTACGACATAGTAACCATAAGAGCATCATTTTTTATTTTATTTTTAATAAAGTTCATTGCATTAACATGGCAACGTTTACTTTCTAGATTGAAAGAAACATTGGTATTAGAACTATATTTATTTATACAAGGGAATTGTATTTTAATTTTTAGCTTAGTGATGAAGAAAAAACGTCTTAAAAACATGCAGCTCTACGACAAAAATATTATATTCCAAAGACGTGTAAAGTGCGCTGATGTGCAACTAGTATATTTCATTCTAGACTAATTGTCATAATATATCTTTGACTTAAGTGTGAATACCTATATTAATATTGTCAGTTTAGTAAACAATTTTTTCAAAGGTATTAATAATTCCTACGTACTAATTATTGCAGACTTGTGAATGGCTTTCAAGTAGCGAGTGGTGTGATGTTCAGTTGCAATGTAGTGGTCACATATTCAATGCACATCGTGCTGTCCTCGCTAGTGTCAGTAGTTATCTTAGAGTAAGTAGAAAATGGAAATATAAATAACTTCTGTAGAATTTTATGTTCATTTGACAAACTTCGGCGGTTACAGTAAAAATCTTTAAAAAATATATTAAGCGTATGATGATGATGATGGTAATGTCACACACACATACACATGAGACAGGATAAATATATACACAACAGGTCGGGGAAAAAGTCTCGTCGTATTTTGTTTGTATAAAATTGAATCTCTTTGGTTGTACTGTTTGTATCTGGCTGGTTTTAATATCAATACATATAGGACATTAAGAAAAAGAAAAACAAAAAGTAAAAAAAAAACATTCCCGCAATTTTTTAATTGTTTATCTGTTCGCCAAAATTAGTGAATGTAACTAAGAAATTCGATACAACATACTGAAGTTTTATTACAAAAGAGAAGGAAAATACAACTGAAGCCGCGAAACAATTTATGACGTTTATGAATCTAATGCAGTGCCAGTAAGAGTAGCACAAACTTGCTTCAAGCATTTTCAGTCCGGGAATTTTGCTGTTAAAGACGCAGCTCGCTCTGGTTGCCTTCATACAGAAAAAGTCGATGCCATTTTAGAAAAAGTAAAAACTTTGAAAAAAAAATTAAATTTGTATATAAAATACGAATAAACTTTTTCCCCGATCTTTTATATATCATTACAACCCTTCACAAGTCCACTGCTTAACAAAGGTCTCTTCCAAGGAATGCCACAAAGCACGGTCCTGAGTCACATGTATCCATCGATTTCTTTCTGCGTGTCTTACCAGATCGTCACTCTATCTGGTAGGAGGACTTTACTCTGGTTTTACTGCGGATATCCTTCTTTTTAAGTCTATTACCTCGGGGAAACCCAAGCATAGACCTCTCTTCTCATTTTTGAGATTCCTTATACGGCCAGCAGTGAAGGACCAGGTCTCAGATCCATAAGTTATCACACGCACTGGTAGTACAATCTTTGTCAGAAAAGGGCTGCTGCCCATCACTTACCTCAGTGTCCGTCTATCGCCTCTTACGACACCCACGGGAAGATATGGATTGTGGATATGGGGTAGTGGATATTTTACACCTACATCGCCACTACATATATATATACCACTACACCGCCATAACATATATATGAATGTTATCAACACTTACAAACTTACATGTTCTTCATAAAAAAATATTCATGTTGTTTAGGAATCCAATTTGATTATTCAATGTAGTGACCTGTAATATTTGTGGTATTATCGGGCAATGGAATTTCTATTCCTTTTTGTTCTTTTATTTTTTTTCATTGATTTTATTTTTAGTGTTATAAAAACTTAATTTTGTTTGGGATAATTAAGTCGACATTTCATTTCCTAAAAATAAGGCATAACATTTCTTTTTATTTTGCAGGAAATTCTTTTATCATGTGCTACGGAAGATTCACCAGCATTTATAATCTTGCCAGATTTTGACCTCGATGCCATGACATATGTCCTATGTTATATCTATCATGGAGAAGTTATAATTCCAAAATGTAGCCTAAATATGTTTATAGATATACTTCAAGCTTTGCAAATATATGTTGATCACCAATGCTTGTCAAATTTTTGTGATGGAATAAAAAAATCAAATACAGATGTTAAAATGTATAGCGAAAGTAATTTAACGGTGACGCATTGTAGCACTTTGGACTTTGTAAACAGTGAAGGCCAACAGTATGCTAATTACAAGAAAGGTGTGGAGATCGAGAATTACAAAGTACTTGGTTTGTCGGATGACTTAGATTTTCGAGATAAACGGATCCGGCGTTGTAAGTGGAGTGAAAAGTTTAACTCATATGTTAAAGATCTAAAGACGCGATTTGGGAACCGACAAAGAGGCTCATTCCTACGTGATTTATTTATTGAGACATATGGTCGGAACGGTAATGGTAACGGTCTGACGGCAGGCGTGCTGGCAATATCAAATGAACATTATCGTGGACCAAAATCTGTTCTTTTCACGAATGCTAATGACAGAGATCGCAAAGCTGAAGACACACACACACAGAGCCCTGAGATATCGTCCGAACTTTATTCTAATTCATCTCCGGCATATAAATCACTGCACTTTAATAGAAATTTCACCTTATCCGATAACTGTCGATCTGAAAACTTTCAAGATACCTTTAGAAATAAATATAAAAAAAGCCAGGTCAATATAAATTTTTTACTCGATAGCGATTTGAAAATGTCGAAAGACATGTTTAAATTGAATAAAAGTTACTCATTTGAAACAGATTGTGCTACATTAGATCTTAAAATAGCATCATCATATTCTAAAGCTATTGACTTAACGCATGCAAAAAGGCATAATATTGAAAAAAGTAATTTTATAAAAGATTTTGATAAACAAGTCTTAAAAAATAATATGAATAGAAAAAATGAAATACATTTCGATGTACGAAATACGATGGCGAAAGGTAGTATACTAAATGAGGTTTTAAAAAATCCTTGGTGTCCACAAAATAATTATTATTACAAGCCTTTTCGTAGAAAAAGCAATAATCCGGTACAGAAAGAGACGGATGATATGAAGGTAACATAAACTTTGTATTTTTCTTGTGTGTTTTCTTAAAACTTTTGCATTGTCTATATTATCTTACTAAGTTAGTTACATATTAGATACTTTTTCAGAGTAAATGCGATTCAATAAATGATAATAATAATAACATAAATGTTATAATACCGCCGCTGATCCCCGCCGATTCTACGGAAAAGAATTCAAATATTGCAATTAAAGCTGCATCAGTAACATCACATTCACTTCGTCTGAATGTTAGAAATGAGTTGAAATGCACAATTTGTAATCAGGTCAGTATTTTAAATGTTAGTCACAGAAGATTATCACATTAGGCGAAACGCTAGAATCTCAAGTGTTTAGAAATTTAGCGCAATGTTTTTCATATTAACTGCGACTAAGTTTCGTTCGGCGTTGGAAAAAACTATTATAATTTTCCCTGGGATGACACCTACTCAGATAAACTTGAAAATGAAACATTGGTGGGATACTTCCGGTACCATGTACTAGTAGTTATTCAATTATATATTATTTTCGATTTTAACATACTCGTACTAAAGGTTGTTTTTAAACAGTTAGTCATTGCGTTGTATTTATTTATTTTATAGAATAAGGGTGACAAACGAGCACAAAGTCTACCTGATATTAAGTGGGTGCTGAAGCCCATAGACATCTATCTAAGTCAAAATGCCGATGCGTTGTCACCCCTGAGAACTAAGATAGAATGCCTCTTTATCAATAAAGATAATTTCCTGTCCAACTCTTTATACTCACCATACGAAACACTATATTATTCTGTTGTTTCATGCTGTATTAATGTGAGAGCGTGGTCCTACTCATTCGTACTGCAACGGCAGCATCACGTAACTTACATAGAACATACTCGACGTCAAAAAACTAGGAGGTTTTCTAGTGGACGTAATTCTATTTACACAGTCTCATATTCCATAGTTTACAACGTACTCGTAGTTTCCCTCTTACGATGGAGTGACTGATTCTCTTGCATCGCCACCACTGGTATCTTAGTTCGTCATTCATCACGTTTGGCAGGCGAATTGACCATCGCAGCGCCAGAAATCTCGCACCACTCACGCTGCTGTTCATCGTAAATCTGAGTATTTTTTGTTTATAGGAGAGGGGGCAAACGAGCATGCAGCTCACCTGATGGTAAGTGACTACCGCCGCCCATGAACAACTGCAACACCAGGGGGATTGCAGATGCTTTGCCGGCCTTTTAAAAATGGAGTAGGCTCTTTTCTTGAAGGTCCCTAAGTCGTATCGGTCCGGAAAAATCGCTGGTGGTAAACTATTCCATAAGGAAGTTGTGCGAGGAAGAAAACATTTTCTAAATCGCACTGTGGTGGATCGCCAATCATCCAGATGGTGTGGATGGTATCGGGAGTTCTGCCGCGATGTGCGTTCGTGAAATCTGGCGGCTGGGATTAATCCGAACAATTCCTCAGAGCACTTCCCGTGGTAAATGCGAAAGAAAATGCAAAGAGATGCAACATCTCTTCGCAGCGCCAATGAGTCGAGCCGATCGGAAAGGACTCGGCCGTCGACGATTCAAGCCGCTCTGCGCTGGATGCGGTCAAGTGGAAGGAGCTGGCACTGGGGAGCCCCAGCCCAGAGATGGGAACAGTATTCCATGTGAGGCCGAACCTGCGCCTTGTAAAGTTGCAGGCGTTGTGCCGGCATGAAATACTGTCCCGCTCTGCTGAGCACGCCAAGCCTTTTAGAGGCCAATTTGGCCTTCTCTTTCAAGTGACCACGAAACTGCAAGTCACTCGATATGTCGACGCCAAGGATTCCGATACTGGCTGAGGCAACAAGGGGAGTACCTTGAAACTGAGGAGATACGACAAAGGGGTTCTTTTTAGCGGTAAACACGCAAACTTGTGTCTTCTGAGGATTAAACTGGACTAGATTTAGTCGCCCCCAATCCGAGAATTTGTCCAGCAAAGACTCGACTTCAGACACAAGTTTGTTCCGGTACTCGGCGACGTTTTCCCGAGAAATATTGGCACGGCCGGTGTATAGAGCATCACCAGTGCTGTCATCCGCATAGCAATGAATGCTACCGGTTTGCAACATATCATTGATATGCAGAAGAAACAGCGTTGGTGATAGCACGCAGACTTGTGGAACACCAGCGTTAATAGGCTTGTAGTCGGAGCATGCACCGTCTACAACGACCTTGATACTCAGATCTGCAAGAAAGCTGGTGATCCAATTGCATAATTTCTCGGGAAGGGAGCTTCGAAAGAAGCGCTTTGTGCCAAACCCGATCGAAGGCCTTCGCAATGTCCAAACTAACGGCCAATGCCTCCCCCTTGGACTCTACTGCATATTGTATATTGCACATTTGGGCCAAAAATTAATCTTGTCCAATGGAAAAGACTGCTTTAAAAATACTTTGTTTTTATGTCTCCCAATTTGTTAAGCGAATTACATTTTATATAGCTTGGAGAAATTAACATATTAACATTTAAAGTTGACATATTATCTTTTAATTGTCAACCGATTTAAATAAAACAAATACTAAATGTATTGAGTAACATTTAGTGTTTGTTTGATGAAAATGTAATGAAAATACATCGAAATTGGTTCAGTCATTGTAGAGATTAGCATGCACAGGCGCTGTTAACGATTTTATTATAGGTATAAATAAATAATATTGTCAAATGTAAGTAATAATTTTCAGCCCATTGTAAGGATTTAATGATTCTACTTTGTAAACAATTTATGCATACCTACATAACCATCTCATTGGATTTCCGCTTTAATTGTCTAGATCGTATTTTGATAAAGATATAGAGAATTCAAACAACTCTACTACTAAATACTAATATACTAATTGAGGGTATAGTTCGGTAGTGTCTCATCTTTGTTTTTTTAATACATTTGATCTTGGATTCAATATAGATTACAAACAAGAAAAAAATTTTCATTTTTTTATTATTACAGATTATATTATTAAAGAAAAAACTAAAAACTAAAGTTAGCATACATTCTTTTCTTTCATTTTCTCAATTTTTTTTTTATTATACATAGTCTTGAGCGTGAAAAGAACCAGCTTTCTTATTACCAGCGGCGACAGCAAGTCGTGGATACAGTTCAGTCATCTTTTAGAGACTCATATTTGCACCTTTAACTCAGTTTAGCTGCGTGTGATGCCACCCACGCTCTAAACGAGTTGAAATGAAATGTTACATCGCCAACTTTGTTTATAATCGTATGTGTGTTTTTAAGGTGTTTATAAGTAACGAGTCGCTTGCTACTCATATGCGACGGCATTCAACGGTGACCCGTTACAGCTGTGAAGAATGCTCTAAGACATTCTCCCAATTGCGTAATTTCAAGTACCATATGTCAGTGCATCGCGGCACCAAGGAGTTCGCCACAACTTGTCCCGTCTGCGGAAAATATTTTAACGATAGAGGATATTTAAGTAGCCATATGAAGATTCATAAGTAAGTAGTCACAAAATCACTATTATTACAGTCCATCATGGTCCACTGCTGAACATAGGCCTTCCTCATTAATTGCCACAATGTACGGTTCTGAGCTACTCGCGCATCAGTAAGCTGAGGTGGTTGTGGGCCGGCCATATAGCTCGAAGAACCGACAACCGATGGGGAAAAAAAGGATCTCGAGTGGTTGCTTCGTATGTGGAAAGCGCAATGTTACGCGAACCGCACTAAAATGAGTAACGACTTGATGAAGTAATTTTTTTTTTATATAATTCATATAATGTGATACAATTTCTACTATTCTCTATTAAGATTAATTTGAATATAATAAAAAAATAAACTTAATAAACAAAAACCACGCTTTGCATGTTGTCTTAAATGATTTATTTAAAGCTATTGTGATATTGGGATATCTTCCAGCAATTTTAAACTACAAAATAAAAAAGGAAACCTATTCTGTGTATTCCTCCAGTGGGCGGATCATTAGCCGTAAATGTTATAATTTGTTATTGTGTTGTTTGATTAATTATATTATGTGCTTTGAACCACTTTTGGAAGTTGTTTCTGCGGACATTTTGTTGCGAAGGTAGGTTTGGACTGAATAAAGTCAGATCCGAAAATAAATGATTTTGTTTTATTATCATTTGTAGTTACCGCACAAATTTTATATTGGGTGATATAATAATTATAATAATAAAGGTTTCCAGACCGAGTTTCAGCCACAGCGGCCGGTCTCAACAGAGACTAGCCAACAACTCTGGTCTAACAGAGACAAGAGTACTCTCTAATCCCTTACTTTCATAGTCCGGTGGGAAGGTTATCCGACACGACCGGAGAAAGATCAGGCGCAGGACCAACGGCTTTACGTTCTTACAGAGGCACGAGTGTGAAACACCGCCAACATCCCGAACCCGGACTGCTATTGAGAATTTCTTGACAGAAAACTCAATAATTGATCTTGGCCCGACCCAGGATTCGAACCCGGAACCTCATGATCAGCAATAGCGTTTACGACCACTAGAGCAACGAGGCGTGGTTGAAATAGTTTCTATATGTAACTTCGAAGGTTGCTGATATTTTCCAACCGCACTGTAAATTGAATTTTGTGTGTCGGCATTTTTGGTACTCACATCAAAGAACCCGAGTATCCTACTAACGTCATGCGTAACCATAGAATAATATTCTATTTAAAGCTCCTGTGAGTAAGTTTTTCGCTCATAAAACAACCTGATTTCAAGTTAATTTCTGTTCAAACATTGGCTTGATTTCCCGAATAAATAAACTGTTATCAGAAATTACTCTTAAAACTATTTAAAGAAAATGAATATTGCTCAGAAATCACTTCATGTCATGATGCATTAATTTAATACCGTAAACAGAAGTAAAGACAAGATAAAAAAATAACACCAAAATAGCTAACTTTATATTTCTCTAATGAGTGATGATAAAATCTATAAAGGAAACGTACGTACTGTGTAGTGACGGTGTAAGTATATCCACTACTCCATATCATCCCGTGGGTGTCATAAGACGCGAGGGGAAACATATCAGGAGATGAGCAGCAGCGTCTTACTAATAACGACTAAAAAAAGAACTGCGGTTACTAACCCGCTTGCTAAGCGTGGCAACTAGTGCAAATATATATGGCAATAATATGAGGCAATTTATACGGGAGGCCTCTGTTCAGTAATAGACTTTAATAGACTGCAACGGTAACGGAACGCTCGTTTGTCAAGTTACCCCAAAAGTATGCTATAAAACCCAAAGTTAAGACTCATTATCGATCAGATAATCCACATATAAAAGATTGTACTTACTTTTTTTTCTTTTATCTGCCCTGATTGTCATTCGAAATCACGACCTTTAATTATTAAAAACGAAATGTAATAAAAAATAGGGTATCATTTTCTCATTGTGCACCTAATATTCTCTATTAAATGAACACAAATTGAATGCATAAGTTCCATTATTCGTAGCATAAAGCTATCTATAGTATGAATTAAGAGATAACTACTTAATATGGTAATTATTTCAGGAATCGGAAAGAATACAAGTGTACAATATGTCCAAAGTCATTTAATCAGCGTGTTGCATATAACATGCACGTGAGAATTCACACAGGTAAATATAAACTTTTATAGATATATATTTAACATAACTGAACTCATATTATGGAATCGCCTCGCCACGTATACTTACATATTTATGTGTGCGTACGAGGGTGCAGCGTGCGTGTCTGCGTGCGTGCGTGTGTTAAATTTCTTGAACATTTCCTGTTTACACGAGAATACCTTAAGAATTTCTGTTTCCAAATTGCTATGAACGATCTTATACTTAATTAAATTAAGGGGGTAGACACTATTTACCTTCAAGCAGGTTTGTTGTCGTTATTGGCTTAGTAGCCAAAGCTTGGTCACCTATGGTGAATTTAGAGGAACCCATATAATACTAACCCACATACTATCCTCTGCCCGTTCCGACGTAGCAGATGTGGAGTTGTAGGTCGTGGAGGAATGCGTGCCTTAGATAATGATAGAGAGATAGATAATATGAGGAGGAGTTGTCCTCTCCCGTGAAGGAGTAGAGGCTGCAGTTACTGGAGGGGCCCTGTATATTTGCGAAAGCATTCATGTGACCGTGCTTATATACGGCGAAGGTAATAAATCATGGGGTTCTAGTCGGTGCGAGTTCCACATAATCCATCATTGCCCGCGCGAGACAGGTATGCGTAGGATTGGTATGTCCCCATTAAAAAAAATAGTTAAATTGTAGGGAAGTGTGGGACGTTGTGAGTAGCATGTACTTAATTGATTTTTAAGGGTTTAGTTATGTTATTAATACAGTATGTTTAGTTGATATATTTCTACAAGCAATTACGAGTAATTTTGTAATTTGTTTTCGTTGACGTTGTCGGTATCTCGTCGTGGCGGTGTAAAAATATTTACTGTCCCATATCATCCCGTGGGTGTCGTCAGAGGCGATAGAAAGAAGCAGCAGCAGCAGCAGTATCCTTCTTATAACAACTTATATTAATAAAAAAAAAACTGAACTCGAGTTCACAACCGCAGTTTTTGTCAAGCCATAGTTTTTTTACAAGTTTTTGCCAAGCGAGGAAACTATTTGATCTAATTCCTACCCACCCATGAGCCAATCTATATACTAGGTTTATGTTCAGCAGTGGCACTTCGATAGCCTAGTAATGGCAACGTTAAATGTGATGGTAATAATGTGGTGAAAGTAATGATGATAGTATTGTTGAACGTGTGATAGCGGTGTTTGAAAACCCACACACCATTTCACCAGGCAGGAGTAAGAGGTAACTATGGAAAATGCCAAAATGTAAATAAAAGGGTTAATGGGTTCCAATAGATGGCAATATAGCCACCTCGGTAATGCCAGATTTGCGAGATATATCCAGCCCGGCAACAGGAAGTAGTGTCAAAGGAGCGAAACGTCTAGTACTACGGTCATCAATCCGCTTGCGTATTTCACGAGCTGATAATAAGGAAGACGTTATAATTCAAATACACTGACATCACATTACTTCAAGAACCATTATGAGTCCACTGCTAGACCCTTCAAGTGATCGCCAGCTTGTAAGACTACTTGGAAGATTTGACCCTACTCACCATGCTGGCTCGGCAGGTTGGTGAGAAACAAGGTGGCTGAGCCAACAGTTTTGTTTTGGTAATTTTGCTCTCCATTACTAGTCTATGACATATAGGCTATGCGAGAGTTGGAATATTCTGCCCCTTTTGAGATATAACAAAATTATATCATCATTACATCTCCTTACAGTTCACTCCTGAACATGGTCCTCCCCAAGGTCCCACCTGGGATTCCAATATACTTTTCAAGTTTTGAAAAAAAAAACACTGTCTCAAGAGACCTGCATCCATGAATCTATCCCGATCAATGCAGGAGTAGAGAAAAATGAAATAGACAGATGACTACAAATAGTGTAATTTTATACGTGGTAGAGTCATGCTGCAGCTATATTAGTGATATAGTTGTAGCACGAATGAGTCGGCTCAACCAGGGAAGGACCACGCTCTCACAGAATACCAGCGTAAAATAGTAGCTTAACATTACTGTGTTTCGTATGGTGATTGTAGAGAACTGGAGGCCCTTTTTACTGGAAAAGAGGCATTCCCTTCTTAGTCCTCACGGGTGACAACGCATCTGCATTTTGATTTTTATTGAGGATAGATGTAGATGTCTATGGGTCACAGCAACCACTTACCATCAGGTGGACTGTGTGCTCGTTTGTCAACTTATCCTATAAAAAAAATAACAAAAAATCTGCAACAGGATGGAAATATGATATTCTGTAAAGTCACAGTAATACAGTCAATATAAAATCATCATCATCATTATCATTATCCTTACAGCCTTTCATAAGTCCACTGCTGAACATAGGCCTCCCCCAAGGAATGCCATAAAGTACGGTCCTGAGCCACCTGCATCCATCAACTTCCTGCATGTCTTACCAGGTCGCCCTACACTTCGCCTACTGGTACGAGGCTGCCACTCGAAAACCTTTCTTCAAAAAATATAAAATAATTAATAGTAAATTTTTATATTTTTTTGTTTTACAAAGTTATTTTAGTTTGTAATTTTATCTAGTAGCATAACAGTAATTTAATTGCTTTTGTGTGTTTCTCGCCAATTATCTTTTCATAAACGACGTTATAAAGTTATGTTAATAAAATCAAAATTGCAGTTTTTTTGCGTTTATTTAGGTAAAACTTTAAAAACGTTGTTATATAGGTAAAATCTTAATCAAGTCGTTACGCGTGCGTGGAAAAAATTTGAATTGTGATGCGTTCACACGACCTTAACGCAATTAATTTTAACAAAGCGTCATGTAGGCCTGAAAAACGTGTTCTGTTAGCTTATGGTAAATCTATAAATATATGTAAATATGATAACTTTACAGCTTTTGCTTTTAATTTTACTTATTTTTAATTTTAAACAATTTGGGTGTTTAGTAGCATCCATGTATAATAACGGGGAAACTGAGGTGTTCGATATTCTGATAATTTATAGCTAAGCTAGGCTAACATTCTTATGAATGTAAGGGACCTCGGCTTGGACCATTATCGATAAATGGGACATAAAAATTAAAAAAATATCAAAATAGTTTTTTATAAATGGCTCTCCCTTAATTTAAATTTCCCATATCTACTGTGAATTAGGATCACATCATATATTCCTAAATGATGAATGTTAGGCAAAAAGTCACCGGTATCTTGCGGGCTCATTCCCGTCTGAAAAACTTTGGGTTATTACGTTTATCCATCCTAAGGAATCAACCCTAGGGTGGATAGTCGGAAATGCGTGTTCGTTTATCCACCCTACACGGGGTGGATCATCGGAATTTGTATATTATTTTTCTTCCAATTTTCTCCCTCGGCTGTGTACAGTCATTTATAAAGACATGATAGAAACTCGCCTAAGATTATTTAGTAGTCATTAGCATACTTATAATATCATACATATTTCTTGTTTAA
The DNA here is from genome assembly GCA_963668995.1 of Parnassius mnemosyne. NCBI lineage: Eukaryota > Metazoa > Arthropoda > Insecta > Lepidoptera > Papilionidae > Parnassius > Parnassius mnemosyne. The sequence continues at coordinate 29,954,013 of CAVLGL010000159.1, forward strand.
AGGTCAAAACTGAAATACTATCGAACTGAATATAATCGAATGATATGTAACTAGTCCTATAGTCAATTACATATCATTCGATGTGACATAATTTACGTCATTGCATAGTAATGATAATATAATGGCGTTACTATGAAAAGACATGGCTCAAGGACAAAAATTATGTGGCTGTTTGAAATTCATTTGGAGTGTTTCACAGAACTACAAATTCATTGGAATATTGGTATAAAACAATATCAAATGAAATTAAAAACAAACATCCAAATTTAGTAAAGTTTTTGGATCGCCTGCAAAAAACGCCCAGTTTTTTGCTAGCACTTCTGTTAATTTAGAAAACGATTGCAAACGAGTGCAAACGCGCAGGCCCAAAAAAGGCAGCCGAGTCCCCCACTGCCACTCCGGAAAAAAAGACTGCCTTTGCGGCGCGCGCTCAACTCCCTAAGCCTGCGGCCAAGCTCGCAGCTAATGGGTCTCCTGCTGAACGTAGGGAAAAGCCAACGCCACTCCTCATAATTCAAGACAAAACCAAATGGAATAACCTTTCCAATTGGTTGAACTCTAAAAAATTACACTGCCCAAAGGTGCAAAACGCCGGTCAGGGCATTCGAGTTTTTCTATATACGACTGACGATTTTCGCAGCGTGACAAACCACCTGCGCGCCCAACAAGTACTTTCATACGTACGCCCTACCTGAGGAACGTCACCTACGCGTGGTCGTCCGAGGCCTACCCTAGGAGTTCGAGACTGTCCACATTCTAGACGACTTAAAGGCTCAAAATTTCCCGGTCCTGGAGGTGCATAGAATGCACCACTAGACCGATAAGAATCGATTCTTAGATCTGTGCCTTGTTATCCTGGACCTGTCTCCGGAAGGCAAGGAGATTTTTAACGTCCGGCGCACCTGCAACCTAACGAGGATTGCTGTTGAAGCCCCCCGAAATAGCGGCATCGTTGGCCAATGCCACCGATGCCAATTGTTCGGCCACTCAGCCAGGAATTGTTACGCCAGGCCTAGGTGCGTCAAGTGCCTAGGTGACCACGGTACCACTGACTGCACCCGTACGCCTGAGACGGTTGAAACCACGAGCTGCGTCATTTGCCGCGAAGAGGGACACCCAGCGAATTATCGCAGGTGTTCCAAAGCGCCCCGAAGGAAGCTGGGTGGAGGTAGAAGCCGTCCCGGACACGCGGGTCAAGACAGTGTGTTTCGCTCTCGGCTGCCTGCCCCCAAACCGGCACCGTCTTTGGTGCCTGAAGTCACCACCAAGCCCGCCCCAGTCACCGGAGCGGCCCAGCAGGGTGCTAGCCTTCCCGTGCCTTCCGCGCTAAAACCCAAAGCTTGGGTGAAACCGCCGGCACTAGTCGCCTCATGGCCAGACTTCCCTCTCCAGGCCCCAAAACCGAAGCCTGTCCCACAAGACTCTTTCTCCTTAGCCGCTGATTTCTCGCTAGTCTGTGGCTTCATCAGCAATATCAACGTTGCTGAATTATCCTCCTTGGCTCGCAAATTCCGCGATGCCACTGCTCCTCAGGACAAGCTCAACGCTACGATTGAGCACATCGGACTTATCGACGCAAACTGGTCTTTCCAGTGCGCCTAAACACCTCTTCTAAATACCTAAATGGCAACACAAAACCTCGGTAGAACTAAACTACGCTCTCTAACTGTTGCGTTCCTTAATCCGAACGGCCTCAGAGACCAAAAAGACGAGATCGTGCTGTTCCTGCGCAACCACGATGTAGACGTAATGTTAGTGCAAGAGACTTTTTTGAAACCTAGCCATCGCGATCCCAAGATCGCAAACTACACCTTAGTCAGAAATGATAGGCTGACCAGCCGTAGAGGCGGCACCTTAATCTACTACAAAAGGTCCTTGCACTGCGTACCGATCGCCATCCTCCCGTTAACTAACATAGAAGTTTCCATATGTTAAGTAACCCTCTCTGGCCATCCGCCTCACTATAGTTTCGGCGTATCTACCGCCGTTTGAACGCGTAATCGAATCTGACATCGCAGTTTTACTCAACCTAGTCTCCAGTGTTATAATAGCTGGAGACCTCAACAGTAAGTATTCCTCATGGAACTCGCTTACAAGCAATCCCAATGGAAATGCATTGTTCGATCTCACGGAGCGACTAAACTTCGATGTTATCGCGCCTGAGACTCCAACCTGCTACCCATTCGCTACCAGTCACCAATCGGACGTCCTTGACGTAGCGATACTCAAAGATGTCCGTTTGCCGATAGCATCGATTGAAACTATTTTAGAACTCAACTCGGAACACAGACCAGTCCTATTGCAACTGGGCCAGCCTGCAGGTGAGGTCCTTCAGACCAATTGGATTGGCGAAAGCTCGAGGTCTACGACCTCCCAACACTTAGACAAAATCCCCGATAAGATAGACTTGCCCAGAAAGGCCAATGAAGCGATTAGCGCCCTATCGGACCACCTCACCTCTACAGTTGAAGAATGTTCTCGTAGGATTCGTGTATCGAGCAATCGACACATGAAGCTTCCAAGTGGTATTCGACAGCTGATTAGAGCGAAGAACGCGGCCCTAAGACATTACAATCACTATCGTACTATAAATAACAAAATCTGGCTGCGTAACTTCCAAAACGAGGTGAAACAGGGCATCAAAGAGTTTAGAAATGACAAGTGGGATAATCTGCTGGAAGATATCGAGCTATATCAAACTGCCTTCTGGCAGCTGGACCCGAACTCTGAAAGCAGAACAATTCTCACCTATGCCGCCTCTCATCAGGCCAAGAAAACCCGATCTCGCCTTTGACGATTCTGAAAAGGCCGAATGCCTCGCGGACAGTTTAGAGAGCCAATGTACTCCTTCTAGTGAACCTACAGATCCCGCTCACTTTGCAGAGGTTGAAACGGAGATCGAGCGTAAGTCTGTACTACCACCTGCCGGCTACCCCTTAGATCATATGACTGCCGACTAAGTCACAGAAGTAATCAAAAGTACTGAAATCTGTCTCTGCGCCGCTCGTTTGCCTCTTAGTAGGCATATTCAACGTCCTTCTTTCCAGATTTTCCTTCCCGGATGCATGGAAAGAAGCAGACGTAATAGGAATCCCGAAACCGGGGAAACCGCGCAATTTAGCCTCTAGTTACAGACCAATCAGCCTTCTCAGCACATTGGGGAAAGTTTACGAGCGACTCATATTGAATCGCCATCGTAAACACGTCTTCACCAACAAACTTTTTCCAGACGAGCAGTTCGTCCTCAGACCCGAACACACATGCACCGACCATTTACATCGCCTCACAGAATACATTATGAAAGGATATAACCTCCCACAAAGAAGTCGCAGAACTACCATGACCGGTGCCGTCTTCTTCGATGTCACGAAAGCGTTTGACAAAGTCTGGCACAAGGACTTGCTTTACAAGCTGTATAAACTCAACGTGCCTCATAGGTTCACCTACATCATCAGAGCCTTCCTTGCCGATCACCACTTTCGCTATTGAATAGAGGGTACTCCACAAAGCGCCCCGACAAGGCTGGAGTATCTGGAGGCTCCGTCCTCTCCCCACTACTCTTCACACTCTTCACGAGTGTCATCCTGAAAGACCCAGTAGTAACCAGACCTCCTTTCGCCGATGACACGGCACTTTTCGTCGCCCATCACAATAAAAGAATCCTATTCAAGAAGCTCCAAATAGCAGTAAACCGTTTAGGCGATTGGTTCCGCTTATGAAGAATCGAAGTGAATCCTGAGAAAAGTGTAGAGCCATGCTGCAGCTATATTAGTTGTATAGTTGTAGCAGGAATGGGTGGGCTCGACCGGGGAAGGACCACGCTCTCACAGAAAACCAACGTAAAATAGCAGCTTAACGCTGCTGTGTTTTGTATGGTAAGTCTAGAGAACCGGAGACCCTTTTTACTGGCAAAGAGGCATTCCACCTTAGTCCTCACGGGTGACAACACAACTGCATCTTGAGTCTTTATTGAGGATAGATGTAGATGTCTATGGGTCACAGTAACCACTTACCATCAGGTGGACTGTGTGCTCGTTTGTCACCCTATCCTATAAAAAAAAATGTAGCAATACACTTTCAAAGGACCTCCACTTCCCATCTTCAAATCAGAAACTCCAAGAAATCGTTAGGTACGATCACCCTATACGTCTGCCAGATCCCCTGGAAACCAACGGCCAAATATGTAGGAGAGACATTCGCGAAACACATTCGCAATGTTCGCAACCGAGCCAAAATCGCCTTTCACAAGTCCTCTGATAGCCTGCTGCCTTGTCCAAGAAATGCCACAAAGCACGGTCATGAGCCACTGGCATTCATCGATTTCCTGCATCTCTCACCAGTTCGTCACAAAGAATACGTTGTATTCTTTGTATTGAACTCAGGATGCCGCAAGGTGAACTATCGGGTGTAGGTGAACGCAAAGTGTTTAAACTAAAGTAGTCTCTAACGACATCTACTGGACGAAATGGGCAGATGGATTCTCTTACACCACTGACACACGCATACACCGAGTCATGACAAAAAAAACCATGAAGGAAATGTCTCCATACTAGGAGCAAGGTTTGAAGAATATGGAGGATTATCTTGGTGGGCTGTAATGATGATAATTATGATAGAAACGTCGACGGAACATTATAAACCGTAGACCTAGAATCCAATTGGATAGTTCAATTGGTAGCTTTTTTCAAATCAACTGAAATGTTGTCTTTTTAATTAATGAAAAAAAAAACAATTAAGTTTTTCTCTAAACAAAATACTGACAATACAATAGTCTACAGGTAAGTAGTGACAGGTACTGAAGATCTTTTTATTCTTATGTTTATTTTTTTCTATTCTTCTTAAAATACTGTAGACCAGTAAATAATTAAGACTAGTTAAGATGTCACCAAAAAGGATTTTATTGTAGTAATATTTTTTACTCACCTGAAATTCAAGTTTTTATTAAATGTTACCATAAAAGTGTAGCAGAGAGCTCTTAAATTTGTATTTCCTTCTCTACTTCTTCAAAATCAATATATTTTATTTTATATTTTTATATTATAGGCGTAAAACCCCATGTGTGCGATGAATGCGGTAAAGCATTCTCGCGTAAGATGCTGTTAAAGCAACATCAGCGGACGCACTCCGGCGAGCGGCCTTACGCTTGTCCGCACTGTGATAAACGGTTTGCTGACCGATCCAATATGACGCTACATCTGAGGCTCCACACTGGTTAGTTTCTTGATATAAAAGCTTTTAGAAAAATTTACTTCGCAAATATTCGCGTTATAAAATAAAATGATGTGTCTTACCTAGTATGAAGAGCACCTCCCGCCCTCCCTCAATTGCGTGCACTATCCCCGTCACCACTAATCCCAGCACTGCTACTCCCTATTACTATTAGTGGTGACGGGGATAGTGCACGCAATTGAGGGAGGGCGGGAGGTGCTTTTCATACTAGGTAAGACACATCATTTTATTTTATAACGCGGATATTTGCGGAGTAAATTTTTCTAAAAGCTTTTATATAATGGATTTCCGCAAAGTAACGCCTGTTTCTATTAATTAAATTTTCATTATATTATAAAATAAATATTTGATCGTTGCAATTTTACACTTTTTTTACACAGTAATTCATTTTGTTGCTTACAAGGGACGTTTTAACATTATTCATACGACAATGTATTAAATTTGTACAGTGCCAAAACTATTAACGTATTTTTCATAATTATGTCTACAGGAATCAAACCTTTCTCATGCTCGTTGTGCCCCAAATCGTTTACGAAAAAGCATCATTTAAAGTCTCATCTAAATTTCCATACTGGTGCCAAGCCATATTCGTGTCCGAGGTGCAAACTGACATTCACGCAATCCTCCAACATGAGAACACATTACAAGAAATGCAGCACGCAGGAAGCGAAAATCGCATCTGTAGCAAGTTTTTAATGTCATATTATCATTTTTCTTATCTTTTGATACATGTATTTAAGTTATTTTAAAAATATATCTGTATATGTTTAGTAAAATTGTTTTTTGTATCTTAATAACCCTGCTATATTTACAACTATACAGAATAGTAACCTTCGACGGATATCAAAAGGATGATCATGTCTTTGGCCGATTTCAATTAACCTATGTTTTAAATTCTTTTCGAGCTGTCAACTACACAGCTTGTCGATAAAGATTTCCGAAATATTGGAAGAAACATCTTTATGATTTTATGTTTTCAATTAAAACATATTATTTAAGTAACATTGAAATATGTAAAATATTAAAAAACTTTAATAAAGAAGAACTAAAACTAATAACTTAATTATCATACAGCCCTACTCTCCGTAGTATTGTACCAAGAACGCGTTTCCTCGCTGAATTTTGAGCGAGAAAAGAACCAACCCACTTATCACCAGCAGCCACGACCAGTCGCGGACAGAGTTCTTTTAGGAACTTCACTGCACGTGGACTCCACGGACCGATAGTCTTTGATTATATGTTAAAATAAAATTTTAAAGGTCTACTTTTTGTATTACGAAAGATATAATAATAATTATATTTATTTAAAAGTCTGGATAATTTGTCATATTTTAGTAATAATAAGGGTGAGATAAAACAGATTAAAATTTAATAATGACTTTGGTGTAAACTATATTCATTTAGAATCAATGAAAAATACACTCTTAAAATAGTTATTTTCGTGAATTGAAATAGTAAAATTATCATATAAGAAAGTATAAATTTACTGTCGATGTTAATTTATTAAAATATTGACACGTAGTATCCCATTGTAGACACTTTTATCATTATCATCATTATAGGCCTTCACAAGTACACTGTTGAATATAGGCCTCCCCCAAAGAATGCCACAAAGCACGGTCCTGAGCCACTTGCATCCATCCACTTCCTGCCTGTCTTACCAGCTCGTCACTTCATCTAGTGGGGTTTGCCTACCGTTTATGAGGCTGCCACTCGAGAAACTTTTTTCCCCATCGGTTGTCGGTTCTTCGCGCTATATGTCTGGTCCATTGCCACTTCAGATTACCGATCCGTTGGGCTATGTCGGTCACTCTGGTTCTACTGCGGATATCCTCATTTCTAAGTTTATACCGTACATAACCCTCTGCATAGCTCACCGACTGGCCTTGAGCTTCCTCATAAGGCAAGCGGTGAAAGACAACGTCTCAGTTCCATAAGTCATCATTGGCAACACGCACTGTTTGTACAGTCTCGTTTTCAAGTTTTGAGGTATACCTGACGAGAACATGTGTCGTAATTTCCCGAACGCTGCCCAGCCGAGTTGAATCCGTCGATTGACCTCTGAACATGATGAAAGAAACAAAGAAAGGAACGCTTTATCTTGGCACACAAAACATAGACGTACACAATTGTATACTAATTTATAACAGAAATACGAAAGCTTAATAAATTTGGCATTGTACGTCGAATGCATGCTAAAAAAGGCAAAATCAGAATGAGTTGCGGCGAAACCACCGCTGATTTTCAGTAATGACCAAGAAAAAGACCTTGGAGAATACAGCTCTGAGAGTAAACAAGATATGTAGTGAAATTTTAATTATTTAAGAAATATAGGTCGAGTAGTCTTTACTCGGAGCTGTATATACCAAGCCTGATCTGATTATAGTGATACTTAATGTACGAGAATAGCAGCTTATTGCTACTGTGCTTCGTATGGTGAGTGTAGAGAACTGGAAACCCTCTTTATTGGAGAAGAAGCATTCTATCTTAGTCCTCACGGGTGACAACGCATCTATATTTTGATTCGCAAACGAAGATAGATGTAGATGACTATGGGCCACAGCAACCACTTACCATCAGGTAGACCATGTGCTCGCTTGTCACCGTTGTCCTATAAAAAAATACTTACCACTGATTTCAATTGTAGTCATATGCTTTTGTTTCAAGGTCAAATTGGGGCAGGTCACTGTTGTTTTCCTTAAAAATTATTTTACCTTAAAATTATAGTGAAATAGGTGACAAATAAAAATGTAAGTCATCATCATCGTCATCATTACATTCTATCAGAAGTCTACTGCTGAACATAGGTCTCTCTGAATTAATGTCATCTGACTTTGTAGTCATTTGCATCCATCGACTTACTGTACAATAAGTTATTAGGTATTATACTTACAAAAGTATAAGTACACAGATATAAATTTCCATCGCTCTACTTTTTAACCGTTGGCTAACGATAGCATTTTCAAGTAAGAAAAAAATGTATTAATTTACTTTCACATATACACGGTAGTAGCTGATTATATTGAACTAATATCGTCCATTCACGAAGAGATAAGAGGGCTACGTTCTGCAACAGGTAAGTAATCAGCTTGACAATCCCCTTCAATCTATTTGAATGACATAAGTCATTAACTGTAAAAGACGCGCACTGACCGGCGCGCTGATGACTTTAACGGTCTTTACTTGAATGATCAATAAACTAGTAGGTAGTAGATGGTTTCTGTAGTAGTGTTTATCGGGCTTCTCAGAGTGTTGAATACAAAAATAGACGAACTATTTGTACGCCTTAGTCGTGAGCATTTTAAGGCCACAACATTGTCCGTACTTACCCCACTGAATAGGCGGTTTGATGATTGAAGAGCCGATACCCCACGTACGTATGCTGCACTTCATAAACAAATTGAGGAATGGAGTTGACCATTCTCAAATGGATATAATGCTAACTAATACGTGTAGACAGTGATGACACATTAAACTGAGACACCTAATGTTTTCTTATATTTACCCGAAGACTACACATTAAATGAAACTAATTTTAGGTCCAAACTAATTTTAGGTGGTCCCCCAGTGACCATGGGTGCTGTAAAGCACCCGAAACGTCGGGAATTAAAAAATTAAACGCGATATAATCCGTAAAAATTAGTTTAATTTATTGAGACACCTAGTTAATTATGGATGGACTATGTTCAGAGTATTTTAGAACACGTAATGAAGATATCCGCATAGCTTGAAGAATCGACAACACTCTCATGTCAGTAAGTAGACGCGGCCGCATTAAATAGTGTGACGATATCATAAGATATGCACGAAGTCGATGTATCCAGGTGTACAGGACTGTATTTTACGGTAATTATTTGGGGATGCCTATGTATGGTAGCGGACTTGTGAGGAGCTGTAATGATAATGATGGCGATGGTGATTATGTAAGAACGAGAAAAACTATCTTGGATAAAGTAAAGAGAGAGGTTTGGTGGATGTATATATGTAGTATAAGTATAAGAAAGAAGGACCGGTATAATAATACGTTATGGTGGGATAGTGAAGTATGAAAGCTGGAGTAAAGAAGGGAGCATTGCTAGAAATACTAGCGCATGAATAGTATTTACGAACCACCAAAATCGTCAATCATTGCCATGTGTCAAAAAAATTAAGTATGGCAATTCAAAGTGCTGTGTCAGTATGCTAGTGAAAGTTGGGTGTGACAGAAGAAGCATGGAAGTAAAATTGGTGCAACAGAAATGCGCTCATTAGAAGAAGAAAATGGTGACAAAGCAAATTTATATTGCCGAAGTGAGTGGCAGAGTGGACAAGGGACCAAATTAGAAGTACCCTTAAAGGACGAGTAAGTATACGTAAATACATGGACATAAAAGAAGCGAGTGAAGTGTGTTGGTAAATGTAAGTCCATAATCTCTGTCCACCTCTCTAAGTGACAGGCGTGTGAGTATATGTTTATGTTAGTGCAACAAAGAATAACAAAAAGTGAATGAGTGATTGTAAGAATATTAGACACCTATCTATCGTGTACACTTCTATCACATTTCTTAAAAAATTGTTAATATATCTTAAAGAAAAAAATTCACCTGAAGGAGGTTTATCCGCAATTGGCACTAGAGCGCAAAATATGGCTAAATTTTTCAAGAAATATATCCAGAATTGAGCATACTTCTGGATATATTTCTTGAAACACAAAAAGGACCAGAGAAGATAAACATAACCAAACGTCAGAATAGGCTCGTAATTCTTACCATACGGATTCAGGTCCTACGGATCGTTTGAGAATAGCGCACAACATGCCTTGAGGCGGCAACAGTTCCGGCTTGCTTTCTACCTCTGTACTTAATGAAAGACACTGATGCGAAAGTGTATAATATCTGCGTCCTCCGCCAGAGCTGTGATAGTGAGTCAGAAAGGAGCTCGAGTCTGTTAAGCGGCAGGAAGGACATAACGCGTTTGCGACGTGGTGCGTTCTTGTGCGAGGAGCATTATGCGCAAGTACATTGTTCAAGCCACTTTGCCGCACTTTGAAGCCTGGATGTTGCAACGTTGACGTAGATAAATACCGGGTCCTTCAGTGCTTATTATGTACGAAGAACGCATAGCGGCGACGAACGGCGACACTAGGGTTTTAACCGTTTAGGGTGCGGTGCATAAACGCCTCATAATGTAACCCTCGAGGAAGAGATGACTAAGAACTAGTCTCGAGACATCGTGATAGAACTGCGAGGGGCAGACTCCCCTATATATAATGTACTCTGTGGGGCAGACCTGTTTTCTGTAAAGCAAATCGAGAAAGACTCCACAACTTCCAGCCTCCCGAACAAAACGGTTTCCGAAAAGGCTTTAGTACCATGGACCACATACACACCCTTCGGCAAATTGTACAGAAGATAGAAGAGTACAATCTTCCACTTTGCCTTGCGTATGTAGACTATGAGAAATCCTTTGATTCCGCCGAAATTTGGGCGGTGCTGCAGTCCCTTCAGCTGTGCCAAGTTGACTGTCAGTATATCGAAGTGCTGAAGTGTATGTACAGTATAACTACGATGGCTATCCAAATACAGAATCAGATTACGAAACCTATTCAACTGCAGAAAGGTGTAAGACAGGGTGACATTATATCCACGAAACTCTTCACCGCTGCATTGGAAGACGTTTTCAAGATTCTGAACTGCAATGGATACTGTATTAATATCAACGGCGAGTACATAACTCACCTTCGATTTGCCGACGATATAGTCCTTATGGCAGAATTGCTGGAGGACCTAAGCACTATGCTCAATGACCTCAATAGTGTCTCCCAACGGATAGGTCTTAAGTTGAACATGGACAAAACAAAATTCATGTTTAACGTCCATGTCACATCTATGCCGGTAGTTTTTGGGAGCACTAAGCTCGAAGTTGTTGACGAATATGTTTACCTAGGACAAATAGTCCGACTAGGTAAGTCCAACTTCAACCGAGAGGTCAATCGACGGATTCAACTCAGCTGGGCAGCGTTCGGGAGATTACGACTTATCTTCTCGTTAGACATACCTCAGAACCTCAAAACTAGATTGTTCAACTAGTGCGTGATGCCAGTGATGACCTATGGATCTGAGACGTGGTCCTTCACTGCTGGCCGTATGAGGAAGCTCAAAGTCACTCAGCGAGCTACGGAAAGGGCAACGTTCGGCGTTTCTCTGCGTGATAGACTTAAAAACGAGGATATCCGCAGTAGAACCAGAGTAACCGACATGGACCAAAGAATTAATATGCAGAAGTGGCAATAGGTCGGCCATACAGCTCGAGGAACCGACAAACGATGGGAAAAAAAGGTTCTCAAGGGGCAGCCTCGTACCGGCAGGCGAAGTGTAGGGCGTCCCCACACTAGACGAAGTGACGACCTTGTAAAATATGTAGGAAGTCGATGGATGCAGGTGGCTCAGGATCGTGCTTTGTGGCATTCCTTGGGGGAGGCCTATGTTCAGCATTGGACTTGTAAAGGGCTATATTGATGATGATGATGATGATGATGAAATTGAGACAGAAGTCCTCAGCTGCGTTCCGAACTGAACTCTCGTGTCTTTTACTTACGCTGTTGGTAGCCGCCGTTGGGTTTTAGCCGGCAGAAGTTTCGTTCTTTTCCGTTGTTCCTGCAGCGGAAGGTATCGACGAGGGTGTCCCCCGTTATAAAATCGTAATTCAAGAGATACAAACCAATATAGATAGAAGGAAGGACTTAGTAAGTAAGATGAAAACGTGAGTAAGCTTGATAGCTTATGATTAATACTAAACTAAATAAGGAGTGTGTTGGAATACCAGACAGAGGAGAAAATCAAAGTTAAAAAATTAGCCTTAGCCTAAATGTCACCGATTAATGCGTTCTAGGGACATAATGACACGACATTTTACGAACGTATCTAATAGAAATTATAGGTAGCAAATAATGCTTCTCAAATGATAAGAACACTCTGCCCAACGTTAAAAATACGGAATACAAAAATCTAAATGAATCTCTCCCGGGATGGCTAGGCAACCTGGACAACGTGGAAAAAAAATTTGAGTGCGTAGAAGAGAGTGTTTGTGTACGTACACAAGAATATAATTCTGTACGTTAGTTATATTAGTGATGCTGATTTACAGCAATACCATTTTTCATAATATTTAGGTACCAGTACATTTTATCACGCCACGTAATGATTAGGATACCAAAAAATATCAAGTCCACCCTAGTCCCATTTTTTTATTTAGTCCTTTAATTATTACGATTATTATGACATAAATAAATAAAAATGAGAAACGGTGGTTATTAAGAGAAAAACGGAAAAGACCAATTTACACAATGTACATTGTGTACATTGTGTAAATTGGTCAAGTTAAAATGAGTTGTGTATCACTAGCAACGCAAAGTCGGGAATTTGCATTTGGAAAAATCCAAAATTAGGGGCTTTTTAGGTGCTAATTAGGTGCCAAGTTTGAAAATTAAGTGCTGTAAAATTTTCACCGCAACGGACTGTTGAAATTTGCGTTGCTAGCAAAACGTCTCGCTAGCAACGCAGTGAAGTTATTAGATATACGATAGATATTAATATCAAGGAATTAAGTGCTAATTAAGTGCTGAGCGATTATCGAAACCCGATACAGATTAAGATATTATTCTAGGAATTATAGGGTCCATGACCAGCATTACCTTATCATAAGGTATGAACGGCATTTTATGCTCTTTATCAGTGTCTAAAAATTAAGTGCTAATTAGGTATTAATTAGGTGCCAAGTCTAAAAATTAGGTGCTTTAAAATTTTCACCGCAACGAACTGTTGAAATTTGCGTTGCTGGTAAAACGTATCGCAACCTAGCAACGCAATGAATTTATTGGATTTACTATAAATATTAATAGCAAGGAATCAAGTGCTAATAAGGTGCTGCAAGTACAGGCAATGACAAGGCGCCCCAGATAAAAATAAAGTCGTTATTCAGAAAATTATTCAGCAAAGCATAATATGCTTATTATGCAAAAATCAGGTCTTTGTGTTTATGCCATCTAGCATCTATCGTACTTACCACCTTGAGAGTCCATCGATTTTGATCCGATAAAATGACTAGAACTATAGAACGTTGTAGATGGCGCTATTTATTACAAAGCAATTTACTGGAAAGAAAATATCCTTTCGATTTAGTACACTAAAGTTTAGGCTTTACATGTCTAAAAATAAGAATTGTAACATTTATTTGGTTGATAATTATATTAAATAATATTATAGATTTTATTAAATCCGAAAAACAAAAAATGCCGTTCATACCTTATAGTAAGGTAATGGTGGTTTTAAATCCGATAATTTCCAGAATATTACCGTCATCTCCTTGCGACCTCAATAATCTTTCAGCACCTAATTAGCACTTCATTTTTAGACACTGATAAAGAACAAAAAATACCGTTCATACATTATGGTAAGGTAATGTTGGTTGTGGACCCCATAATTCTCAGAATAATATCTTAATCTGTATCGGGTATCGATAATCGCTCAGCACTTAATTAGCACTTAATTCCTTGCTATTAATATTTATCGTATGTCTAGTAACGTCATTGCGTTGCTGGCGACACGTTTTGCCAGCTACGCAAATTTCAATCGATCCTTGCAGTGAAAATTTTAGAGCAACTAATTTTTATTAGGGGCGCCTTGTCATTGCGTATACTTGCAGCACCTAATTAGCACTAAATTCCTTGCTATTAAAATTTATCGTATATCTAATAACTTCGTTGCGTTGCCAGTGATACGTTTTGCCAGCAACGCAAATTTCAACAGTTCGTTGCGGTGAAAATTTTAGAGCACTTAATTTTCAAACTTGGCACCTAATTAGCACCTAAAAAGCCCCTAATTTTGGATTTTTCCAAATGCAAATTCCCGACTTTGCGTTGCTAGCGATACACAACTGTTAAAATGGCCATGGATATCACGTTGACGACATGTACTAAAACGTAGAGAACGCCAGTGTAATCAACGGCTTGCTATTTTGGCCGTTATAAAATTGTCAGGCGCAGTACAGCACGAAAATGGCCCTATCCTAGCCCATCTTTTTTTTTAACTTTTCATGTCTATAGTAGAAGCTCTACAACCATTAAGTGAAGGCTATACGTTTTGGAGATACTGTGGTCCATCTGTATTACCGTGGTATTTACTGATCATGTAATCAAGTGTATTGACTGATGTCGGTATTTATCAAGAATTTCTAGATTTCTCTTTAAGTATGTATGTAATTATTCTATGAGATTTCTGAATTCCGAATGACAGTTTGTAATAAATATTGACATCCTTCAATACATAAATGAAACAAATTTTTCCGACTTTATCGCGTTTAATTTTAACTATTTAATTCCCAACGTTTTTATCATCCTTCAATTGTAATATTCCACTACAAGAAGCAGGTGTGTACAAGCTTCATTGTGAATGTGGTCTCTCTTACATATAACAAACAAAAATATCTATAAAAACCCGCGTAAAAGAACATATAGCTAAAGTGAAGTGAAGTCTGCAGTCTACATGTTCAAGATAGTCCCCGCCATTACATTAGATTTGATAGACCACGAACCCTCGCAAAAGAACACCGATTCCTACCAAGGATGATTCGATAGGCTATTGAAATTCAAAAACATCCTAATTTCATCATTCCTAATTTGAATAGAGAAGATGGATGGGTGTTACCATCTGCTTGGGATCCCTTAATTAATCTCATTCTGCGTAGGTTGGACAAAAAATTAATAATTTTAAACTAAATTTACCCGTCAAAGAGTATGTAATCCATAGACTTGAATTATATACAGGCGTATAGATGACCTGATAGCCGAAAACGCGTGACACATTTTGATTCATTGCGTGCGTCAGCTAGTGAGGTATATTTTGCCTATAAAGACTATCTATAAAGATTGCAGTGAGACTACAGTACTGCAACTGGTTTAACATAATTAGTTTAGTACACGAAACTGAATAACTTTAAAAATTAACTGAAATTTTACCATGATATTTCTAAAATAAATAATAATATTTTTATTCATTCAAAAAATGTGTTACCGGGAATAACCCGAACCGCGATTTCGCGATAACCTCTGAAGAGGTGAGTCTACCCACAAAATTAAACAATTTCTGTATAAATGTACAGTTTTTCCTGGGAATTTCTTTTTTAACATATTCTTAATAAAAAATAAAACAATCATTGTGTACATAGTGGCTCCGTTTTTTATTTACACTAGTAAAACATTTCAAAATGAATATTTTTATGTAAAACAAATTTATTAGAAATTAAACTTTTGGTCCTCTAAACAGAACAATCTTATTTAACCGGTTCCTACAAGTTTCTTTACTTAAATTATTAAGTTTACGTTTATATTTAAGCCGAATGTCAAAATAGATTTCTATGACGTATTTCATTATTAAATATCTATTGGTCACTTAAAACATCTTCGTGTTTTTAGCTCGTGGCGCGACGACAGCATCGCCACATCACCCTCTGCTCAGATCGGAGGTCGATAGTGCAGTTTAGATGTCAACGAATATATAAGTGTGTAGAGAAGTCAAGTAACCTGCGAGAGTGTCGTGAAGCAGAGAAATTTGACTACAGTCTCTTTACCGTTCCCAAGTTGACTGTCGGTATACTGAAAAGCTGAAGTATAAACAATAAACAAAAGGGCTACGCTGGCTAGTACAAAATCAGATTACTGTACCTATCCCACTGCAGAGAGGTACCCCTCTGAGACAGGATGACGTTATATAATCACCGACACTCTTTTGTTGCACTTTAACACGTTTTCAAATTACTGGACTAGAAAGGATACAGTATAAAGTATCAAAATTAATGGCAAGTACATCACTCACCTTCGATTTACCGAATTGGCAGAAATTGGCTGAATAGATAGAGGATCTCAGCACAATGTGCAATGAACTCAATATTGTCTCAGATTAGGGCGGAGGGGACTGCGACGTTGTACGCCTGTCAGCTTTTAAATATTAAGGCAATCCGCTACAACATTAGGTCGTCAAATATATTAGTATCTCCCGTGAATATGGCTGCTGTTAAAGTTACGGCTTATATGCATCCCACTGCTGGGCGCAGGTCTCTTTCGATTTTTGAGAGGGATTCAGGGTAAGGATGTTGTTTGTTCACGATGCTTTTCTTCAGCGCCAAGCACGTGGTAAATCAGCACTTAACATTGCAATTAACAATTTCATTGGTGCCGGCGGGGATCGAACCCGGGTTACTCGCGTACTGTGAAATTTAATTAATTTTGTAAAGCACAGGTGCTAAGCGCTCGCTGTAAATCGCTTTTTTTTACTCACTATGTGTTTATGTGTGGTAGGTGCAACAAGTGTAGGGTCGTAATAGTGGTACTGGTTGTTGCATATTCGGCCGTACGTTACTCACTAGAGGGCGCACTGAAAACCAGCTTCGTGGATAATACCACGAAATAATGCTGAGTGTAGCCCTTTTATACCAAACCCACACACATAATAAAATTTTGATTGTAATGACTTTATTTATGTTTTAATTTTGTTTTGATCTGTAGTTATAAGTTTTGTAGTGAATTATATCTTTTGTAACATGTGGGTTGATGTTTGATGTAATAAATAATTTTTCTTTTCTCTTCTTTCTTTTCTAAAACGCCCGAAACGTCGGAAATTAAAGAGTTTAAAATAAGCGCGATAAGATCCTAAAATTAGTTTTATTCTACTCTCTCTATTTTTAGTTTTTCCTAACTTGTTACGTTTTGTCCTAATTGTAACATTTGGATAATATGCACGTCTGGAATTTTGAGATGAATCTTACATCTGTTAATATTTTCCCTGCCCTTTCACTAACCTGATTACAGCCCATTAAAAACTGAACGTAGATTGCCTTATAGAAAAGGAATATTTACTTGACAAGCGGGTTGGCAACTGCATTTTTTTATTCAGCTGTTATAAGGAAGATCCTACTGCCCACCTGGTTCAGTTTTCTTCTGTCGCATCTTAAGACACTCGTTCGATGATATGGCATATGGGATATTCTTACACCGCCACTACACGGTTTCTGACCTGACACGTGCGTTGAAATGTCCCCGCAATTAATTTTAATTTAATTTAATTCGACGAAACAGGGAATGTAAATTATGTATAATAAACTTTTATAAGGTAGAGTGTAAAGTTTTATTGAAACTACAATATAAAATTTTTCTC
The DNA here is from genome assembly GCA_963668995.1 of Parnassius mnemosyne. Taxonomy (NCBI): domain Eukaryota; kingdom Metazoa; phylum Arthropoda; class Insecta; order Lepidoptera; family Papilionidae; genus Parnassius; species Parnassius mnemosyne. The sequence continues at coordinate 29,971,430 of CAVLGL010000159.1, forward strand.
CTGTTTTAATTGGATTTGGTGACGTAAATTAATTATCGATCAAGGTGTACAAAATTACAGATCTTTATAGTTTATACAAAGGTAATCCAGGCGTATAATACATTTACGAGTATATTGATGCCTCATTATAAGGTATACACGTTTGATACATATGTTTAATCGTAGTAGAAGTTATTGATAAAATGCGGAGATAAAATATTGCTTATATTGCTGTACCATTAATTAAGTTGTACTTATTAAAATATGTATGAAATAGCTATCTTTTAAGTTTTAGGTAGAACATTTTATACAAGACTGATACAAAATTTTACCTGCATAGTAAAATAATAGTGTAAAGATACATATATAAATAACAATAGATAAACTGATAGGTGCAGAAACATACTCCGCTGAACATATAATTATTTACAGTAAAATAATTTTTAAATCCGGCTGGAAGAAATTGGCTCTGGCACATTGTCCTATAATTTACGTCTCATGTATAAAATAACGCTACAAGCTTTAATACGATTTCATACGTATTTGGTTTGAGTTGAAAAAAATATAGTTAGGGCATTAACATAAGAAACGTTGCTTTCATCTAAAAAGTATTTAATCCATACGTTTTACTTTCATCTTTCATGGCGTAAATTTCTGCGGAGTAATTTTAATTCAATGTTTATTTTATAAATGTCTTCGATGGCGTAAATTTCTGCGAAGTAATTATAAGTCAATGTTTACTTTATAAATGCAATACTGCTTATATTCTTTTTCTTTACAAATAGATTTTACATTTCATTAGTGGTGAATTTGTGCGACATCAATTCCATTACACTAACATATACAGAATATATGACATTATTCTTTTTTATCGAACAATTTATCATACTGAGATAAAACATAAATGTACAAAAATACGAGTCTATAAAACTTCAACAAAAATAGATATAACTATGAACAAGGAATGGCGAGAAGTTAATAACAAGATTACGTTAATAGTTACATTTATATTTGAATTGAACTGTAACCGTTATTATTTTTCAAAACATTATAAAGTGCATTTCGCTCCATTTTTCTTAAAGGATATTTTTTTTAAATATTAATGGTTAATGATGTCAAATCTGTTACTTTATGATATATCACAAACAGTAAACATTATAGCTGGGCAATTACACATACATATTTTTCCTTTTTTCGAACTCAAGCTTCAGATTATTGAAATATTCGTTCGTCATTTTTCAATGTTTTGAATAAAAATTAAAACAGCAGATATATTTATATACATTATTGTATGTAACACATATATCAATAAAGTACACTTATACATTTATGTAATGTGCATATTTATACAAGGACATTACCTTCGCTCCTTTATAACATTCTTGATACAAATAACATTCATACATATTATTGAAATGATTTCAGAGCATCAAAATTTTAATGGTTTCAAGTTAATACAAAAATGTAATCTCTGTCGGTAAAAAGTAGGTATAAAATATACAGTAAATTTATAAGTAATTGCGTGTAAACCTCTTATTGATACAATAGAAATATAGAAAAAGCTATTGTTTGGTTTTACACCACGTATAGGTAACTTTAATGTGTTAAGTCCAGTTATATATTTTTCGTCAACTTTTATACACGTGATGCAAACCCATACTTAGAATAATATTAGCCAATCGTTTCATTACGAATTTTATGTCAGCCTTTTCGAGTAGGAGAATCATAATTATTTGAAATTTTAATTATATTATAGTAACTAGTAAAGTCGGTGTATTAACATTACCTGTAGTAATTGTCCGTCCGTCTGTCCACGAGGGCAATGACGCGAGCGTTTACTACTCTACGATGTGAAGCACCATTTGTTCTAGCGTAGGGATAATGTACACAATTTATCGATTCTATTCTTAATAACATTAGAATTAAATTGAAGCACATATGCGCTTACTCTCCAATTATTAATTAGGAACAATAATTTAAAATACTACATGAATTCTTTTCCCATAGGATAACTTAAAATTTATACGAATGCACTTTTGGCACCTTACCACTAATTAGAGATTGAGTCATCTTTTATTTGATTTTTCAAAAAGTACTAACACACTTACAAACAAAAATCTAATAGTTATATCAATCAATTACACAGGCGTAGAAATTTTCAAACGCCAAATAGTAAGAAGAGTTGTTAGGCTGTTCTTTGGTGAGATAAAAATGTTGAAGATGGCATAAACATCAACAAATGAATCATTATTATATTAGGTTAAATTAAATAGAAGTAACATTCGTCAGTATTAATACCGTTTTATGGGATATTAACGAGTTTTTATTTACATGCACATTTTACTATATGTACAAAAGTTTCTATAAATTTAAATAATATCTATAAGAAAAAAAATCTATTTACAATAGAAATTTACTATAACATACAAAATTGAGCATTAACATAAAGGGCAGCGAAAACCTAACTATTTAAAAGTCTAAGGAGATTTTTTATTATACTTACTAGTAATTATGAAATTTAAGGTAAGTACTTAGTACTTAATGACATCGTAACATACTTATAATTATAGTTTTTACAAATTTACAAATTAATGTTCATATCATAATCTCATAGCCACTAATAGAGACAACACGAAATGTCAGTCACACGATAGTCTCTTTCAAAGTTTTAAAAAAATACTATCAATTGATCACAAGACTGAAATCACATGATACGGCGGGGTATTAAAAGTCCAACTATTTCACATACAGATGTGGCTCAGGTGCACTCAATGATGAGTGGTTGGCTAGACTCTATGACGCTGGGGCGCGTTTCACCTCCAGTGGAGTAGTGTTGAGGTGGTGTCTCATGTTCGGACGGTGGCGGTGGTCCATGTATTGTGCGGTAGACCGGTGCGTGCGTCGGGGAGAGTGGCCCTGGGCCCGCTAAGTGCGGTGTGGTTGAATGCGCATGAGCACCCAGTAGGCCCTCACCGTGCGCCAAAGTTCTTGCCCCACTGGCTCCCACTAGCCCTCCTTGCGACGCCGAGTGTACCTCGTAAGCTTCGTGCCCCTCTCTATCGTGGCAGTCTTTATCGACGGTACCTGCAAAGTGCACGCGAAAATGAAATCGGTCGCGTTCAGCGAGAGCGCAAGTGAAAGTTGCGGTTCACCTACGAAGAGAAAGTGCAGTTAGCTGCAGTTGCTCTCTAGACTTCGTTCGGTTTTATTCCCTCTCGATTTTACAGTTTGTGTATAAAATAAAATTATTAATTTAACAAAAAAAATGTTAAAATTAAATTTAAAGAAAAGCTTGAAGTTACATTTAAAGTACTTACCAATACATTCAGTGTTAGCAGCGTTGGTTATAGCCAAAACTTCTTCTATGTTATTAGGTTTACAGCTAGTAGTTTTCCAATGTGTCCGGAGACCAGATGCGCTTATATATTTCTTGTCACAACCTTGGCAAACATAGGGTCTGTCGTTGGTGTGTAACCGTTTGTGAAGTTTCAAATGAACAAATTGTGTGAATTTTTGCATACACAGATCACAGGCATACGGCTTTTGACCCGAATGAAGTCTTAGATGTGTCTTTAAGTTGGAAGTGGAGGAGAACCTTTTCTTGCAAATGTCACACTGGTGTGGTTTTTCCCCTGTATGCACAAGGTGATGTTTTTGTAAGTGCGCTAGTTGTGTGAAGGATTTATTGCACACATTGCATTTAAATGGTCGTTCACCGGAATGAGTTCTTAGATGAACTTTTAGATTTGAGAGCTGGCCAAAAGTTTTACAACAAACATTGCATTCATAGTGCATTTTTCCATCTTTTTTCTTTAATGGATATGGAAGACTTCTATATCCGCGAGAAGATTGTGAATTGGGACTCATTGGAGCAACCATTAGACCACATGAACCATCTGGGCTCATACTTCCATGTTGTGGTACATGTTGACCATTCACATTTGAATTCTGAATTAAGCTTAGTTGTGAGCAATTCTTAAGTGTTATAACACTTGTTGAGGAAGGGTAGTGATGATTACTTTGAGCACTTTGTGATCTTTCATACTGATGCGTGGAAGACACAGTTGGTGAATATGTGCTAGATGGCGATCCTAATTGCGTGATAATTGTAGAGTTTGGTGGTGAATATAAACTATATGAATAATTAGGATAATGACTCTCATATCGCGTTTCCCTTATCTCCCGTATTTCTCGTATTTCACGAATTTCCGTTGTATGTGGTATTGTATGTGGTGGGGATGAGGAATAAACTGATGTTGCATTTGGTGTAGGCAGTTGTTGTGGTAATGGCAACAATGATGGCAAGGGTGTTAAATTAGAACTAGAATCTGGACTGCAGGCATTGCCATACCTTTGACTCTTTTTGTAAGAATAAGCCATTTCAGTAGGAGATGAAGGCGGAGGTGTCGCATTGGGTTGCCGACGGTTAGGGTCATTGTTATTGGTATCGATCCTATTTCCAGTTAATATTTTTTCCAAGATTCGTGTATCTGGCGGCGAATAACGCATGAAGGCTGGTTGCGGTGTAGGCGAAATAGTACCATCTTCATAATATGGCTTATTTAAAGGTACAACAGTATTTTGAGATGACTCTAGCACTATTACAGTTGATGTAGCCGGGTCACGTCTGGGTGGTGATAAATTTTGTGGTGAAGTATTCTCCACCTCTTCTGCAATAATCAACTCCTTTTCACTTTCACAGTCCATATCTTTATGGTTCTGATACTGGTATGCTCTGGGCATTTTTATTTTAACTTTTCTGTATTCATTTCTGTGCATATCTTGATCCATTTTTTGAACTATAACAGTTTCCTTGGGCTCGTTTGTTTTATTTGAACAATCTAATACATAGTTTTCTATGTCTGAATCACTGGAATCCTCAGGTGGCGTAAATTCATCATGATATCCATTGCTATGGTATCCTTCGTCTGATCTAACTGATCCATCATTAGGAGTCAACTGATGTTCATAGTGTTGGGTAGTACAATGCGTTAAACCTGGTGATTTACTGCCAAGCTTTTCCTGGTGATTTTGTGACATTGGAGAAGGCCCTCGCATGTCTCTTAAATGTAGATTTTGAGCGGGAGATCGATTGCCATGTAGTCTAGGGTTTTCAAGTTGATGTATTACCACATGAGATGTACTTTCTTTATGTTGATGAATAATCAATGTTTGATTATCCCTATGATGTAATTTAACAGGTGAGGGTGGTTGCATAAGACCATTAGGTGACAATGGTATGTGATCGTTGGCAATTTGATTATCTGATTTATGATGGATAATATTTGCTGATACGTCGGTTCTTATAATTGTCCTGTCATTTTTATTCGCAATTCGGGGATCTTCACGTGTTATAAAATTGTCGTGTATCGGCTTTTCAATAGATTCACGTTTTCTTCTACGACTTGGAACATCAGTTTCTAAAAGTTCTTTAGCGTTTGTTAAACCAAATACATATTTCATGTGATTAAATGCTATCTCTGGGTGTACTGGTGCAGGAGGCAAGCCATAAGCTTTTTTTATTGTTTCTTCCTTGCCTGAAAAACAAAATAAATATAGTATAAAATTAAACAATTTTAACATTTTACCAATTTATTAATTTGTTCATAAGAAATATTTAACGGCTATTTACTTACAAATAGAATAAGTAGCTCTTTCAGGATCAATGTCATATCCTAACCTGGTAGCAAAGTCCTTACAATACCAGACCATAAGTTCTTCATTCGGCATAATGTCTCTGTAAAAATATGAATTAATTAATAAAAAATAGGTATAAACAAAATCGTGTAAATTCAGTGATCAACATAAGTGCTATTATGTGTAATGTATATGTGTTACCTGATGGTGTAAAAGTATATGTGTTCTTGATGCTGGCAAGCGACGAGATTCATTACAGAAAGTGAATAAGCTGAAGCTACGTAACGCATCCAGTTGGCTACACTCGTGTCTGATCCATCCAGGTAATAGTAATCACTGTCCTTAAATATCTGTAAATAACCAATTATTTTATTATAAAGCATGTAAATGTAAACCAAATTCATCAGTGGTACATAAAATAAAGGCTGCTGTTAGTATTGCTTGTCCAAAGGCATTAAGTGAGAACACGTGGCACGTGTTTGGTATTTACAATGCGCGTGCAACTGATAGCAACATGCTAACATGATATAATATATGGGAGTCAAGGACGAGATGCAATGTCATCATACTCGTCATGTAGGACGCGGAAGATAACGTATTTCTTTGAGTATCAAACGTTTGTTGAGTTATTAATATTTAGGATTAATTTGTACTAGTGACATCATTTTGGAGTTTTTATTATATCACATTACCTTATATTCCAAATTATTCACATTTTATTTATAGACTTTGTATAGATAATGACACTGCTAGATTAACAAAGTTAATAGAATTTTATTAGAAAAATAATACCATCACCAATAAAAAGAGTTTTAAAGCCTAATCTCACCTTAATATTTCCATAAGTATGATGTCTGACAGTTTCCTGTACCTGGCCCAACATAGAGAGGAATAGGTTAGTTAGAGAAGAGTTGTGCATTTTTTAATTTGAATTGAAGCTTTACCCCTTTCGGGATTATTATACATTAGGTTTGTATTTGCTACTATGTATAAGCCTTAATACCATTCCCTGTGATAACTTTTTGAGTAGAGGAAATTATTAAATAAGCGAAGTGAAGAGAATTGCTGTAATGTTAATTCAAAATTATTATACAACTCACCCTCCAATAATATCGCCAGGAAACTTTGTCATTTGGTTTGTTTGGTGTTCTTGTACCTTCAAATGGCCCAAAACGTGTTCCGCGTGGAATTACTCCGGTGCTCCAGACTCCTTCTGTCTGCAATGCATATTTGTTAAAATTAAATTGTCAGGAAAAATATATTTTAGATATTTTATGACCTAAATATATTTATTAAGTATTTTTTTATAGGATAGGGTGACAAACGAGCACACAGTCCACCTTATGGTAAGTAGTTGCTGTGGCCCATAAACATCTATATTTATCCTCGTTTGAGAATCAAAATGCAGATGCGTTATCACCCGTGAGGACTAAGATAGAATGCCTCTTTTCCAGTAAAAAGGGTCTCCGGTTCTCTACACTCATCATACGAAACACAGCAGCATGAAGCTGCTATTTGACGCTAGTATTCTGTGAGAGCATGGTCCTTCCCCGGTCGAGCCGACCTTTTCCTGCTACAACTATACTACTAATATAGCAAATATAGTATATTATCTGTTATTAAAATACTTGTATTTACGATAAGTATATTTATAAACTTCTGTGCTAGGTTAATAGCCAAATAGACAAAAATGTCTTGATTTGATAGTTAATATTTTAGTTTATATTCAATATTTGTACATAGTTTTACCAACTTTTTTTATTAAATATCTTTTTTTTCTTACCGGTGTATTAGGCGTTGATAGTACTACGGAGGGCCTCAGAGCCAGGCTTCGTGGGAGGGTTTTTTCAGCTCTGTTGGGTGTCCCTCGTTCGCACGGTACATCGGGTACTATATATACTGTGAGCCTCTCAAACTCCTCTTCACGCATACGCGTCACATCGTAGGCACCCGCTCCAGCTACTGCTATGGCGGCTGTTGCGTTTGTTTCGCCTGGACTTCCCGCACGACCACCCACCGTCGTACTGGGAACTTCTTCGCTTGTTGACTGTGGAGTAAATATTTTTTATTACTTATATAATATTTTTGCTACTAAATTCTAATTAATATTACTTAAATGTTTTGAAAATTTTTGATTTCGAATTGTGCACTATATAAAATATTTTCAAATGACTCTACAGAGCGCACGTTTTGTCTGATTAATTCAAATGTTATTATATAAAAAAGATATAGGTAATTCCTTAAATCAATTATAGAGTCAAAAATATGCAAATGAACTGCATTTAACCCCTTACATCCGTCTGCACTTTTGAGATGTTTAAATAATCTGAATCTTATGCTTTGACGCTAAGGGCTTATTTTAGCTAAATAAGAGGCAAATAGTGGTGTTCGATAAAGGGGCGGTGCTACTACTGACCTAGTTTTGTGATAAGTGCGCTCTTTCCACTGCGCACCAACACTTCCCCGAACGCCTATTTATATTTTTCGCAAAGCATTTATTAGCAACATATTTCATTTTAGTGTTCCTTGCCAATATTAGCAAAACTGAACACTTATATAATCACTTCGGTGTCTATCTGTCTATCATTAACGTTTTCTTTTAGAATAATTTCACGTAAATCTCACTAATTTCTATAATTAGTGAGTTTAAGAACTGGAAGTTTTATGGGATAGATAATTAAAAGCTATTTGATAAGAACTGCGCAATTTTTTTGTATTACTCAAACTGTTTTCAAAGTAAAGAGTTAATTGCTTTCCCACACTTTTGTTACACGTGGTAGAGCCACGATGCGCTTTATAATGGTTGTAGCACAAATGGGTCGCCTAAACCGGTGAAGGGCCACGCTCTTACACAGTGCCAGCGTAAAACAGCAGCTTAATGGTGCTGTGTTTCGTATGGTGAGTGTAGAGAACCGGAGAACTTTTTAACTGGAAACGAGGCATTCCATTTTAGTCCAGAGGAGTGATAACGCATCTATATTTTGATCCCTAATCGAAAACAGATGTAGATGTCTATGGGCCACAGCATTCATTTACTATGAGTTGGACTGTTTACTCGTTTATCATCCATCAACAAAATAAAAAAGTTCTTAAAATAAAGTTTAGAATAATTTAATGAAAAGAAATAATTATGAGAATGAAAAATTTCTATTAATACGATCCAGTCTTCTAAATGATGTAATAATTTATTAGTAGGTCTGGCACTAGTAGCTTACATGTAGATAGAATTTAATTTAATTGAAATTAAATGAACTTTTTTCTATTAAAATACACTTTTCTTACCAGTCTCATTTTAGTGGAGTTGGTTAATTCAGCTTTTTCTTTTTGTCTATTGTGATCATGTGTACCTGAAAAAAAAGAACAAATATTATTTTTATTTCTTCATAATATCAACGATTATTCAGGCAATATATAAATCAGAGTATATAATACCTCATGTAAATCAGAGTATATAATACCTCATGTAAATCAGAGTCATGTCAATTCAGTCACAGTCATGTAAATTGAAGCTGATTTTTATTACACTACTATATTTTGTTCAACAGTGCATTGAATATTTGCCAAATTGGCAAAATGATACGTAAAACAACGTTTAACAACTGTTACGTACGTTGAAATATTGTATTAAATGTACGAATATTTTTTTTAAATTCTTATTCTTAATAAGACTATGTTTGCTTCCACTTTCTATTCTAGTGTACTTTAATTTTGATAAGGCTGTAAGCTACATTAATTGTTAGATCATAACTGCTGAAATTTTCTCATTGCTTCTGGAGTCAACTTATTCCCAATTAGGAGAATCATCAGTTGCAAGTGTATATTATATATATACTTTTATGTAACTCACTTGATTTGATGAAAATAATGTTGTAATTGTAATAAAACTAATTTTGTTTTACGAATAAAAAAAGGCTGATTTTTAAGTTTTAAAACAGGCAGCCAATGACAGTTTCAATGGGAATAAAAACATTTGTTTTTAAAACTGGCTATTTCACATTGAAATGATTGCGTAACACAACCGAAACGCTGTTAATGCTTTTTGAAAATTGTAAACATCGCATAGTTAAATAAGTGTTATGTTACCATTCAGCCTTCGCAGCCATTTCGCAGTTACAAGACTTAATTTCTCTTTACATAAAGAAGTTTAATGTAAAAATATTGGTTTGAAAACGTACATTAATTATTTCTAAATTTGTCTCATGATGTTTTCCTGACCAATTTTTATCCCAATTTTTGGATACTATTGGCCGTTTTTTTTTAATAAAATTAAAGTAACTAACGAACTTACAGTTTACCTGATGGTAAGTGGCTACTGCAGCCACAGGCTAAGTCAGGCTTTTTTTTTTTTTTTTTTTACGGGGGGAAATCCTCATGGACTACCTCCGCCTGGGGAAAGGCGGAGGGGCGTGCCGGACTCTTACCGGCTAAAACCACCCCGGTGTCTCCTCACACGTGCGCGTGGGGCCGCGGGAATCCAAATTCTTCCGCAGCCCCACACTAGTGTTGGCCCGGTCCGTCCAGGCCTCGTCTCCTGCACGGGGTAGTGAGGTGTTAAACTACCCCGTTTATCGCCTCAGGGGCGCGCACCGAAACCCGCGCGCGCCTCCGCCTCGGGTCCATCGAGTAGGGGTGGCGGGGGCTTCCCCAAGTCCCTCGCCCCTGGACCCATTTATGGGGGCCGGAAAAGGGCGTTGTCCGCCCTTCTCCTGCGCCCGGTGCGCCTTCTGCGGCCAGGAAAGGGAGTCGAGATCTCCCTTTCCCGTTCCGCAGTTTCCTTCTGCGACATCACGTCCTCGCAGAAGGACACCACTGCATCCCACGACTCTGCGCTACCGACCATCTTCTGCACTAAGGCCGGCAGCGACAGATCGCCTCCTACTTTATTTGTGAGGACACGGCGCTGCTCCTCCCAAGCTACACACTCGGCGAGCGTGTGTTGCGCCGTGTCCTCCCCGCAATGGACGCAGTGGTGACACCGAGCGTCCGGCTCCCTGTCTATGCGGCGCAGGTACTTGCCGAAGCAGCCATGCCCCGACAGCACCTGCGTCACCCTAAACGACAGGGAGCCGTGCCTTCTCCCGAGCCAGTCGTCGAGTACTGGCCGGATCGCCTCGACGGTAGCGAGGCCGGCGGTAGGGCGCAGAAGCCTTTGCCGCCATTCCGCCACCAAGACCTGACGGAGCTCCTCTCGGCGCAGCGCGATCTGCCGCTGCACCGGCCTCGAGCCCCGTGCCCGCTCTTCCTCGCGCCATCGATATAATGACGCGAGTACTTTCGCCTCTAGGTCCCAGGGCGGGGATCCGGCCAGGACGCAAGCCGCCTCGTAGGAAATCGTGCGATACCCGCGGACGACTCTGACGGCCATCGCCCTCTGCGGTTTACGCAGAATGGCGAGAGTGCTGGCCGTCATGTCCATCGCCCACACAGGGGCCCCATACAGGGCCATGGACCGCACGATTCCCAAGGCTAAGTCAGGCTAAGTCAACTTTAAAGAAGTGTTGTACCTGCCAACCAACTATACTGGCTCTCTGTACCCTTCGTAATACAACTGTGCTGTGTGCACGCACTTTTATTAATAGAAAAAGTGTGACAAATGAGTACACAGTCCACCTGATGGTAAATGGATGCTATGGCCCATAGACATTTACATTTATCCTCAATTAAGAATTAATGGAATGCCTCGTTTCCAGTAAAAAAAGGTCTCCGGTTCTCTACACTCACCATACGAAACACAGCAGCATTAAGCTGCTATTTTACTATGGTATTCTGGGAGAGCGTAGTCCTACCCCGGTTGAGCCGACCCATTCGTGCTGCAACCACAGTATAGCTACAGCGTGGCTCTACCACGTAAAAACTGCTGTTTGGCGGCAAAATAGGAAAGGGAGCGGTATCTTCCTAGACATAAATTTAGGCGAAAGGGAGTGCTACCATCTAACACAGAGATGTCTAATATTACATGGATCTATCGATACTCAAATATTTAGGATTCGAACCAACTCATAAAGTTATGGTCTACTAGATCACAAAGCGAAAGGAAAAAGGCGTTGCTACCTACACAATGGTTAATAAAAATGAATGCCGTTTGAAGAAACTATGGGGAATGCAAGAAATTATCTCATATTTATAGATATATAATAAATACGTTATACGTGATAGAGCTATGCTGCAGCTATATTAGTAGTATAGTTGTAGCACGAATGGGTCGGCTAGACCGGAGAAGGACCACGCTCTCACAGAATACTAGCGTAAAATAGCAGGTTAACTCTGCTGTGGTTCGTATGGTCAGTGTAGAGAACCGGAGACCCTATTTACTGGAAAAGAGGCATTCCATCTTAGTCCTCACGGGTGGTAACGCATCTGCATTTTGATTCACAAACGAGAATAAATGTAGATGTCTATGGGCCACAGCAACTACTTACCATCAGCTGGACTGTGTGCTCGTTTGTCACCGTATACTATAAAAAAAATAGATTAACGTGTAGTGGCGGTGCAAGAATATTCATTACCCCATATCATCCCGCAGTTGTAAGAGGCGATAAAGGAAACAAATCAGATGTCCTCCTAATAATGACTAAGATAAAAAAACTGCGATTGCCAACCCGCTTGCCAAGCATGAATATTCGTTGAGGCCTGATAGATGGTTACGTGAACCGACGTTAAAGGTACTAAGATCGCCAACCCGCCTGCCAAGCATGATGATTAAGGCAAATCTTCTTTAGAAAGTCCAGTATTGTGGCCTTTTACTGATTACTGAAGAAGACTTTTATACGTAGTAGAGCCATGCTGCAGCTATATTAGTTGAAGCACGATTGGGTCGGCTCGACCGAGGAAGGACCACGCTCTCACAGAACACCAGCGTAAAACAACAGCTTAATGCTGCTGTGTTTCGTATGGTGAGTGCAGAGATCCGGAGACCCTTTTTACTGGAAACGAGGCATTCCATCTTAGGCCTCACGGGTGACAACGCATCTGCGTATTGATTCGCAAACGAGGATAGAGTAGATGTCTATGGACCACAGCAACCACTTATCATTAGGTGGACTGTGTGCTCGTTTGTCACCCTATCCTATAAAGAAAAAGAAACTCTTTAATGTGGGATAGAAAGTTGTATAAGGAATTTCAATAAAACATTCATAAATTATGATATTGTATCATCGTTGTATTTATGAGGACTGGCTTCTTTCTTTATCATAGACAAAATATTTAAATACCCAAATAATTATTTCGGCTATAATCTTAACGTATTTGCGCAATCTTTGTACGAATAGTGACTTAATAAACAGTGCCTACATCAATAGGATAACTGATAAGAAGAGTGTGCGATTTAATTAATCTTGTAATTTTAGCCGTGTAATTTTGTAAATTTTATTATATGCATCGATGAGGGTTGTTGGTGATTATTGCACGTAACTTATCGGTATTCGCATATTGCGTAATGCCCTCGTAATGTTAGCTGCGCACGCGACTCGTTTTGCGGCCCTGATAACTTTATAGGCACATTATCGCACTATATGTACCACAAGTCACAACTTGTAAGCGTTTTTTATTGGACCCGTTTTTTGAATATTAAATTCATTAAGGCCAATAAATATTTATTTTAAGCAGATAAATAATGAATTACGCATTAGAAAATTATTTTGATTTCCCAACGGACATAGTAAGCGGGCCTATTCAAGAATCCTCCAGAAAACAAGCATTTTCTCAAAAAGAAAAATGGCAATTAAACATACTCCACGTGCTGGTGGTCAGCGCAGAACCGGTGACACTGCAATGGCAATGCTGTTCTATATCAGCACTGTGATATTTGGGTTCAGTAAAGCATATAAACACGATTTTTTTTGAAATCTGAATATTGTTTTTTATTCAAAAATGTTTTTCGTTCACTTCATTTTAATTGTATGTTATACCTATAAATAACAATATGCATATTAAAAATTATAACATATTTGAAAAATATTTATGATTAGCAAAAAAACGCTATGACCTAAAATGAAAATTGCACGGAGACTTGAGCTATTGGGAAAATAATAGATATGGAAATTAAGAAAGTCGTAATTTTTATTATTTATAATGTATATTTTTTTTCATTCCTTTATTCATTCGCTTATTAAAACCTATCAGATGACCACTGCTATACATAGGCCTCCTCACAGTTTGTCTAATAGCGGGATATTATCCATACAAGTGTGTTAGCAAATGCAGTTTTTCAATACTTTGAGTTCCTCTCTTATTTCATTTTTTTGCCTCTTACGACACTCATGGGATTGTGTATTTTCCTACGACGTCACTAAACGGTAATAGTAATAAAAATAAAATAAATTAAAATAATATTATATAGAAATATATAAATGGTATATTTGTAATGTAAGTATATTGAAAATGGATGTAGGAATACTGAATATGCTAATCATTAATGAATGGCCAAGTGTTTGTTAGTTTTAAAAAATGACATTTTGTACGTTTATAGTTAATATTACTGTTGATATAAAGTTATAAGCTTATTATATCTAGCGATATTTAAAATGTTTTGAAGTCTATTTTACGAAGCATTATAAAAGAAATACCTTATAAACGAATATTATTTTATACGTGTTACATGGCTCTTACATAATACAGTAGTAATGATAAGTCGGTAACGCATCGTCGCGCGCGCACCAGGAAGCAACCTTGGCGCGCATTCGTGAACTTGCCCTTTTGCGCGGCTTATTGCACGTTGCTAGCTTGCTACGAGTAGCACTGACGCATTTAAATATGGTTATGTACGACCAGAAATACGCAAAATGCGACAGCAACATTTTTTAATTTATATTATATAAGTAAAGGACCATATTTCAATATGTGTTGAAGTTGTAAAAATATTAGAGGTTGGATTTTTTAAACGTTTCCAATGTGATTTCGACGCTTTCATAATGTCTAACCGATTTATCTTGTAGGTATATAATGTTTAAAATTTATAACTTGGTTTATATATTTTTTGTGAAAGTCCATTTTAATATTATATTTTTCTTAATTTTCACCCAATTTCGGTTTATATAATAGTATATTTCTACAAAACAACTTAAATAATAATATATTGAAAAATATCAATCATGTGATAATAATGTTATTAATATTATATGTTGTTCCTGTTAATAATGTGCATGTTTCAGTGGGGTTATTAAGCTATTATAGTAGTTTGTTTTTAAATTCATGTGGAACATGATATTTTTTTATTTAAAAGTATTAAGAGTTATTTTTAAATTAAAAAGTAATTATAATATTACATTAAAATAAAATATTTTTTTAATTTGATACGGCTGTTGATTGTTATTGCATTAGTTAGAAGGAAAGTACCTAATCAAGAGAAAATGAAAGTTATAAATTCATATTTGATTTATTTATACACTTAAGCAATTAATCTTTATAAGTAGCATAAAAAGGTTATTGAAATTATTTAATAATACGATCATCTTAAAACTGTAATACTTAGATATTTATTATATTTATAAGTATGTTCTTAGGCACTTACTTAAGGAAAAACACTACGTATTAATACATATTATATAAAACAACATATAACGACCAAGTAAATATCTATAAAATAGATAATAGTATAGGCACAGGATAAATAATAGTACATAGGCTAATGAGTTATTCTTACGTTAAAACTATAAGGTTTTGTAATGTGACCATGATATTTGCTCACAAATTTTGCACATGCAAGAGTGCAATGGGAGACTAACCTTGTAGTCTAATAATAATATTTAATACGCCAATGTTTCCACTACAAATAGACAGAGTATCGGCAAGATAAGGACCGTATGTTAACTATTACTAATGCGGAAAATAATTCAGTGATATAATTTGCTATCCGAACAAAAATTATTTGCTTTGGTTTTTATTGCTTTTAAAATAAGCTACTTATTATTATAAATGTGTATTTTGATTTACATTAAATTTTTAATGGAATTTTATTTTAAAATTCTGTAAAGGAATGAAAATAACTTCAACATTATTTTTTAAATTTTTATATCGACTTTTAACTGCAATAAATGTAATTTGACTACGATATTATCGAATATTGTTTATTACCATTGTTATAAAACATGAACAAGAATTATTAATCGTTAAAGAAATAGTTGCGCTGTTTACGATATATTCGTTTATATATATCTAGCTCCTTAAATCTACGATTAGGCCGAAAATAAAATGATTATTGAGTTAAAAAATTACGTAATGAAAAAAATAAAAAGGAGTCAGAAAAATGTTAACAATGTAGAAAACTAAATAGAAGAGGCACCAGTAATTATTTTTGCAGTTGATAATATTATTTTATACTTACGAGGATTTTGCGTATTCTTGATAGAAACATTGATTGAGTGTTTTATGTTTACTGTTCCGGATAAACAAATGTGTTCGGAGATTTAAACTCTTTTACTCGGTAAAGAGCATATGGGTGCGATGTCGAGCGACTTGAGGTACTCGAGGAGGATGCGGAGCGTCAGCAGAGGGACGAGAGGCCAGAGCCGTCGCTCCGCTCTCATGTCGCCCGCCGCCGGCCTGCCAGTGCTGTGCCGCTGGCGGTCAGCGCGGGAGCCGCCGCGGCCGGGCGCAGCGCATCATGCAACCCGGTGCTCCGACCTGCCCCAAGTCTAGCGACGGAGCGCGTCGCACTAACCCGACGCCGCGCCGCTACGCCGACCGACCTAGATGCACTTTTACGACGTCGGGAATGCAATCGGCACACATATTCGCGTCTCGTTCCGATAAACGCATCGACGACGAAAGCGGCCCGTGATGGAGAATGCGGACGAATTTGACAACGAGTGCAGTGAGTACGTCACGTTCGCGCCTAGCGCTCGCCGATTAGATGAGAACGGGATAGCGTGACGCGGTGCGGCTGCCGAGAGCTGCATTCAAGTTCATTACTTCCGTAGTGTGGCGAACGGCCGCGGTGTGCGCCGTGACCGTGCTCCCGATCCGCGCTTACACTTTATTGATGATCGCTATGAACGCCGCGGGAAATGCAGTTTCAGTGGTTACTTAGAGAATTAATATAAAATGAGCACTGACACTTGCCTCTTATCATTATACCTTCCCTATATATATAATATCCTCTATATATTCCCCTGGTTAATAAGTCAATACATTTCGGACTGACTCAAATAGTTTTTTAACAACTAGCGTTTTTAATATACACCATTACGACAACGAAAATTACAAATATAGGTAACATAAAATTTTCAAATAATACATTCGATGAGATTTAGGGAAGCGTTAATTAAAATAAGTCGAAAACAAGATGCAAAGTGGTAGCGTGAGAACGGTAGCGAAAGCCATGGTAGGGCGGGCGGGCGACGTTCGCTTGCGCCACCCCGGAACACGCTTTCACTCTCGCGGGTCGTCGACACAGCCTTCACGCACCCTTACCTTTGACTCTCGAATCATTCTTAAACTTCATTAAACACCTTTTTAAATCTTACTTGACTGCAGTACACAAAAACTTAGATCCAAAAGTCACGATTGTGTGGATAGAGTTCGGCTCGTAGTAAGGGTGTTGTATTTTGCCTCCTCGGGCGGCACCGCCACGCCGCACCCTGCCACCTACCATTATCCAATATTGATTTCACTATTTACAGCCTGTAATCTGTTAACAGCCTCAAACTCTTCGAACTTTGAATAACGGACGCGACGGTTGTCCGTGGTTCAGTTCATGCTCACATTTTTTTTTGTTTATTGCTTCGCATTATTATGATAATAATTAATTTCATGAGTTTTTATATTCTTTTTTAGGAGTTAAAAACTATTTTCTGTTTTATGACGACATGATGTTATTATCTTTTATTTCTAGGAAGGATTTAAAATATTTTATAATGTTATATTTTTAAAATAATTGATCTTATTAAAGTTACTTTGCTGCTGTAGTGTTTATTTATTATTTTTATATTATTATAATTATGTAAGTAGTTTTAATCAGATATTTTACCATTACGGGATAGAAGGAACATAGCTATATTGCTGTTTCGGTTGTATTCGGTACCTAAGGGATTCCTGACCTATCGTAATGTCTGGCACTTTTCGGGCACGTCTGATGACCTACCCCAATGGTTAAGGTGTCTTTCTCGAGTAAATGATGTTATTGTCACGATCCTTCATTTTATATGTATTTCATGTTTGTAGTTGTAATTTTCTACTTGAGCTTATTACATTGGTATAAATGCACATTTGAAATAAATAAATTTGTTAGAAATCTAGTTATTTACAATTAACTATTTCATCAGTGCCGGTGGGAATCGAACTCGGTTTGCTTTTGTGCTATAAAGTTTATGTCGAGCAATCAGTCCTTGAGCTACCAAGGCAATTTTATCGTATCCATTTTATTAAAGAAAGACTTTTAACCCTCTTAAACTGAGAAGCTTTTTTCCCAGCAGTGGGACCTTATTTTACTTTACTTTAAGCCTTTTTGTGATAAGTTATAAATTTAAATATATAAGATAATTGTCTCTTGTGTGTCACATCTACGCAGTTTATTTTTATTTTCATATTAGCCGTAAAATATTTAATAATCTGCTTAAAAACACGCCTTTTTAAAGGAAATTGAATCAATAATATTATTAATAATTATTAATAAGGCACAGTCACCGGCAGTTATAACTAATTTTTCATTTAATTTAGTAATATGTACGAAATGTACTGAAAGTTTACGGTTTATGTGCATATTTGTAAAACGTAAAAGAATTATGTAAGATAAGTCGTCAAAAGTAAAATTTATTCGTGAACGTGATATTAGTAACCGCATCAGACTATTGTAAAAGTGCGTTGATAAAAAAATCATCACATCTAATTGACGGTCAATCAGAGTGTGAAAAGCGAAGCGCATCAAAGAAAATGCAGTTTTCCAACGTCGACGGAGGCTTGTGCGGTATCAAAACACTGAATCTTCCGGGGTGAATGGCCGTGATTGCCTCGTCCCACT